>CM067520.1:27417725-27457725 GCA_034509495.1 Acestrorhynchus altus | reverse complement strand
GAGAGATACACAGAAAGATAGATACACAGAGAGAGATACACAGAAAGATAGATACACAGAGAGAGAGAGAGATACATAGACAGATACAAGCAGAGAGAGAGATTCACAGAGAGATAGATACACAGAGAGAGAGAGAGATACACAGAGAGAGATATAAACAGAGAGATAGATACACAGAGAGACAGGGAGATGCACAGAGAGATAGAGAGATACACAGAGAGAAAGATACACAGAGAGATAGATACACAGAGAGATAGAGAGATACACAGAGAGATAGAGAGAAGCACAGAAAGTTAGAGAGTGAGGCAGAGATAGAGATACACAGATAGTGAGACAGAGAGATAGAGAGACAGAGAGAGAGAGTGAGATAGAGATACATAGAGATACACAGAGATAGAGATACACAGATATGGTGAGACAGAAGTGGTGAGATAGAGATGCACAGAAGATAGAGATACACAGAGATGAGAATACAGATGGTAGAGACAAGAGAGAGATAGAGTGAGATAGAGATACACAGAGAGATAGAGAGATACAGACAGAGAGAGAGAGACAGACAGACAGACAGAGAGATACACAGAGTGAGACAGAGAGAAAGAGAGAGAGAGAGAGAGAGAGTGAGACAGAGAGAGAGAGAGATAATGGAGTGATTCAAACCGGGTTGGTAGGATGTGAATAACAGTGAATAATATCATTAGAATTTTGCCAGTTTATATGAAATTATATATGAAGGTATATATGAAGGTATGTATGAAGGTTTATATGAAGGTATATATGAAGGTATGTATGAAGATTTATATGAAGGTATATATGAAGGTTTATATGAAGGTTTATATGAAAGTATATATGAGCATTATATATGAGAGTATATGAAGGTTTATGAAGGTATATATGAAGGTATATATGAAGGTATATATGAAGGTTTATATGAAGGTATATATGAAGGTATATATGAAGGTATGTATGAAGGTTTATATGAAGGTTTATATGAAGGTATATATGAAGGTATATATGAAGGTATGTATGAAGGTTTATATGAAGGTTTTTATGAAGGTATATATGAAGGTATGTATGAAGGTTTATACATAGTTTATATGAAGGTATATATGAAGGTATATATATAGGCATTATATATGAGAGTATATGAAGGTTATATGAGAACATATGAAGGTTTTATATGAAGAGTTTATATGGTTTTATGAAAGAGTATATATGAAGGTTTATATGAAGGTTTATATGAAGGTATATATAAAGGTTTATATGAAGGTTTATATGAAGGTATATATGGTTTATATGAAGGTATATATGGTTTACTCTGAAGGTATATGAAGGTATATATGGTTTATGTAGAAGTTTTTATGAAGGTATATGGTTTTATATGAAAGAACATATGGTTTGTATGAAGGTATATATGAAGGTTTATATGGTTTGTATGAAGGTATATGAAGGTATATATGAAGGTTTATATGAAGGTTTATATGAAGGTTTATATGGTTTATATGAAGGTATATATGGTTTATATGAAGGTTTGTATAGTATATAAGGATTTATATGAAGGTATATATGGTTTATATGAAGGTATATATGGTTTATAAGATGGTGAAGGGAAATAAGCAGTGTTCAATCAGAATGATGGGTGTGATTATAGAGTGTGAGTGTATTATAGATTATTACGGTGTAAAGTCTTTATATAGTGCAGCATTAAATTATAAAGTATTCTGACATTTATCAGATTTTATTTAAACCTCTAATGTGACGTTAAAGCACTGGAACAGTTTTAAGAGCTGGAATTAAAAAAGAGCCCTCGATACCATAACACACATACTTTGGACATGTTCCATAACCCTCCACCATATGTAAGGTACATTACTCACGTATCTCCACCATAAACAGGGGTCTCTGTGGAACCAAAAGTGGCATTCCATGGCACTGCTCAGAGAACCATCTGTAGAACCTTCCATAAAGATGAATCTTGATTTGAGATTCAATTCTGAAACTGAATTTCAGATCATACAGATAGTTTACTGAACATCGGACTGGCACTGTAGGGCTAGAGCTGAACTCATTCAAGTGGGGTTAGAGCTGAACTCATTCAGAGTGGGGGGTTTAGAGCTGAACTCATTCAGAGTGGGGGGGGGGTTAGAGCTGAACTCATTCAAATTGGTGGGACTGACTGAATACATTCAGAGTGGGGGGGTTAGAGCTGAACTCATTCCAGGTGGGGGTTAGAGCTGAACTCATTCAGGTGGGGGTTGATCAGAACATTTCAGAGTGGTGAGGACTAGAAGCTGAACTCATTCAGAGTGGGAGGTTAGAGCTGAACTCTAATTTCAGAGTGGGGGTTGATCTGAACTCATTCAAATTAGAGCTAGAAGCTGAACTCATTCAGGTGGGGTTGATGTTTCATTCAGAGTGGAGGGCTAGAGAGCTGAACTCATTTTCCAGGTGCAGGCTAGAGCTGAACTCATTCAGGTGGAGTTTAGAGGCTGAACTCATTCCCAGGTGGGGTGGGCTGAACTCATTCAGAGTGGGGCTAGAGAGCTGAACTCATTCCAGGTGGGAAGTTTGAGCTGAACTCATTCAGAGTGGGGGCTGAGCTGAACTCATTCAGAGTGGGGTTGATCTGAACTCATTCCAGAGTGAGGAGGTGAAACTAGAACTCATTCAGAGAGTGGGGCTAGAGCTGAACTCATTCAGAGTGGGGTTTTAGAAGCTGAACTCATTCCAGGTGGGGGGGCTAGGAGCTGAACTCATTCAGAGTGGGGGCTAGAGCTGAACTCATTCAGAGTGGGGTTGATCTGAACTCATTCCAGGTGGAATGAGGCTGAACTCATTCAGAGTGGGGCTAGAGCTGAACTCATTCAGAGTGGGGTTGATCTGAACTCATTCAGAGTGGTGGGGTTGATCTGAACTCATTCAGAGTGGGGGGTTCAGCTGAACTCATTCAGAGTGGGGGTTTAGAGCTGAACTCATTCAGAGTGGTGGGGTTGATCTGAACTCATTCAGAGTGGTGGGGTTGATCTGAACTCATTCAGAGTGGTGGGGTTGATCTGAACTCATTCAGAGTGGGGGGTGAAGCTGAACTCATTCAGGTGGGGCTAGAGCTGAACTCATTCCAGAGTGGGGGCTAGAGCTGAACTCATTCCAGAGTGGAGGTTGATCTGAACTCATTCAGAGTGGGAGCTAGAGAGCTGAACTCATTCAGAGTGGGGGTTTGAGCTGAACTCATTCCAGAAGTGGGGGTTTAGGCTGACTCATTCCAGAGTGGGAGGTTGATCTAGACTCATTCAGAGTGGGAGTTGATCTGGGCACTCATTCCAGAGTGGGGGTTTAGAGCTGAACTCATTCCAGAGTGGGGGTTAAGAGCTGAACTCATTCAGAGTGGAGGGGTTTAGAGCTGATCTCATTCAGAGTGGGGTTTTTGAGCTGAACTCCTGCAGAGTGGGGTTTAGCTGAACTCACATTCCAGAGTGGGGTTAAAGTGAACTCATTCAAAGTGGGGGTTTAGGCTGAACTCATTCAGAGTGAGGTTGATCTGAACTCATTCAGAGTGGGGTTTAGAGGCTGACTCATTCCAGAGTGAGGGTTTAAGCTGAACTCATTCAGAGTGGGGTTTAGAGCTTCAGACTCATTCAGAGTGGGGTTGATCTGAACTCATTCAGAGTGGGTGAGGACTAGAGCTGAACTCATTCAGAGTGGGGTTGAGCCTGAACTCATTCAGAGTGGGGGGTTGATCTGAACTCATTCAGAGTGGGGCTAGAGCTGAACTCATTCCAGAGTGGGGTTGATCTGAACTCATTCCAGGAGTGGGGGCTAGAGCTGAACTCATTCAGAGTGGGGGGTGAGCTGAACTCTGATGTTCAGAGTGGGGGCTAGAGCTGAACTCATTCAGAGTGGGGGTTTAGAGCTGAACTCATTCCAGAGTGGGGGTGAGCTGAACTCATTCAGAGTGGAGGCTAGAGGCTGAACTCATTTTCAGAGTGGGGTTTAGGACTGAACTCATTCAGAGTGGGGGCTAGAGCTGAACTCATTCAGAGTGGGGTTGATCTGAACTCATTCAGAGTGGGGGGTGAGCTGAACTCATTCCAGAGTGGAGGCTAGGCGAACTCATTCAGAGTGGGGTTTGAGCTGAACTCATTCCAGGTGGGGCTGAGAGCTGAACTCATTCCAGAGTGGGGGCTAGAGCTGAACTCATTCCAGAGTGGAGGTTGATCTGAACTCATTCAGGTAGAGGCTAGAAGCTGAACTCATTCAGAGTGGGGTTTGAGAGCTGAACTCATTCAGAGTGGGGTTTAGAGCTGAACTCATTCAGAGTGGGGGTGGCTGAACTCATTCAGGTGGGGGGCTAGAGGCTGAACTCATTCAAATTGGGGAGTTTAGAGCTGAACTCATTCAGAGTGGGGCTAGAGCTGAACTCATTCAGAGTGGGGGCTAAGCTGAACTCATTTCAGAGTGGGGTTAGTCTGAACTCATTCAGAGTGGGGCTAGAGCTGAACTCATTCAGAGTGGGGTTTTAGAGCTGAACTCATTCCAGAGTGGGGTTTTAGAGCTGAACTCATTCAGAGTGGGGTTGATCTGAACTCATTCAGAGTGGGAGTTTAAGGCTGAACTCATTCAGAGTGGGGGGCTAGAGCTAAACTCATTCAGAGTGGGGGTTTGAAACTGAACTCATTCCAGAGTGGGGTTTGAGACTGAACTCATTCAAGAGTGGGGTTTAGGCCAGACTCATTTAGAGTGGGGTTAAGAGAGCTGAACTCATTCCAAAGTGGGGTTTAGAGCTGAACTCATTCAGAGTGAGGTTGATCTGAACTCATTCCAGAGTGGGGTTTAGAGCTGAACTCATTCCAGAGTGGGGAGTTTTAAAGCTGAACTCATTCAGAGTGAGGGGGTTTAGAGCTGAACTCATTCCAGAGTGAGGGTTTAAAGCTGAACTCATTCCAGTGGGGTTTAGAGCTGAACTCATTCAGAGTGGGGGTTTTGAAACTGAACTCATTCAGAGTGGGGTTGATCTGAACTCATTCAAAGTGGGGGGCTAGGCTGAACTCATTCCAGGTGGGGTTTAGGCTGAACTCATTCAAGAGTGGGGGGGTTTAGGCTGAACTCATTCCAGGTGGGGTTTTAGTATTTGAACTCATTCCAGAGTGGGGAGGTTTAGAGCTGAACTCATTCAGAGTGGGGTTTGATCTGAACTCATTCAGAGTGGGGTTAGAGCTGAACTCATTCAAGAGTGGGGTTGATCTGGAACTCATTCAGTGGGGCTAGAGCTGAACTCATTCAGAGTGGGGTTGAGGCTAGCTCATTCAGAGTGGGGGTTTAGAGCTGAACTCATTCAGGTGGAGGGTGAGCTGAACTCATTCCAGAGAGTGGGAGGTCAGGCTGAACTCATTCCAGGTGGGGCTAGAGCTGAACTCATTCAGGTGGGGTTTAGGCTGAACTCATTCAGGTGGGGTGGCTGAACTCATTCAGAGTGGGGGCTAGAGCTGAACTCATTCAGAGTGGGGTTGATCTGAACTCATTCAGAGTGGGACTAGAGCTGAACTCATTCAAAGTGGGGGTTTAGAGCTGAACTCATTCAGTGGGGCTAGAGCGGAACTCATTCAGAGTGGGAGTTGATCTGAACTCATTCAGAGTGGGAGTGGACTGAACTCATTCAGAGTGGGGGCTAGAGCTCATCTCATTCAGAGTGGGGTTTGAGCTAATCTCATTCAGAGTGGGGGTTTAGAGCTGATCTCATTCAGAGAGAGAGGGTTAGAGCTGAACTCATTCAGAGTGGGGTTGATCTCTCATTCAGAGTGGGGGGGTTTAGAGCTGAACTCATTCAGAGTGGGGGGGGGTTTAGAGCTGAACTCATTCAGAGTGGGGGGTTTAGAGCTGAACTCATTCAGAGTGGGGGGGTTGATGAATTGATTGAATGGGGGTTCGAGACAAACTCATAACACACCCATGACCTGCATAGAGCCATTTTATTTACCATCTAAACCCAGCAGTGATGCTCCGCGTGTGTGTGTGGGGTTAATGATGGGAAAGCAGTGGAGAACGGTTCTCTTCAGGGGCTACAGGTTCTGCATGTATCCCTCCACCAGGTTCATATGATTTAGATCCAGAATCTTCTCAGAACTCTACATCGGCGAGTCCGGTATCGGGCAGTGTTTGTTCAGACATCCGGTCAGAAAAGTAAAATCCCACCCAGGCAGTTCATGCGTCAGAGCACTGACCAACACCACTGCAGCTGGGACATCACATCAACAGCAGAAATGAAACCAGATGTTTGAGACTTTGCTGAATTTTATTTTTGCTGAACCTTCAAAACAAATCATTTCCATATTTTCAGCCGGTAATTTAAATTAACCTCCTGGGAGAATGTGACGCAAAATAAAAACGTAGGGAAATATTCACAGTGCAAAACGTTCCACAAGCAGATCAGTCTGTGTCCCCTGCTATAACAGCACTATCATCCAGTTTCAACAGTAACAATACCGTCGTCCTGTCCACGAATGGACGATATGTTTCTCGCCGGACTCTCCGGAGAGATGAGGTACGAGCGGGCCGCGAGCTCGCCCGCCGCAACACCGCAGTTACACCCGCCACCCTCTCTAAAGTGCCTCCTCTACAGCTGGCTTCAGGTAAAACCACGACGCTATGAGAAGTGAAAATCCGTTCAAAAACAAATGAAATTAACAGACCCATCAAAAATACATAGCAAATTATTGACCATCATCTTTACACACAGCTACTCTCCGAGCGGAGACTCGCGTCAAATCAAATACTTACAATCATTTCTTTCTAAAGACGGAGAAAATAAAGTATGAACAGTAGTCTTTACAACTGAAATACAAGTGTTTTATTTGCAGTACCACCAAGGAGCACCAAACGAGTCCATTAAACAGGAGCACTGTCCTTCTGGTCCTCTTTGGGCCGCTCGTCCTTGTCCTTCTCGTCCCTCTCCTTGTCTTTGCTCTTTTTGGATTTCTTCTTTTTGTGTTTGTGTTTCTGTCCTTTGGGCTCGGACTCGGACTCATTGTTCGCATGCTTCTTGTGTTTCTTGTGTTTCTTGTGTTTTTTATGCTTTTTTTTGTCTTTCTTGTCCTTCTTGTCCTTTTTCCGCTTTTTGCTGTCCTGACTGCCAGGCGAGCTGGGCGAGCTGCTGTGGGCGTGGCTTCCAGATGGGCTGGCACTGCGGCTTTGGGTGGGGCTTATGCTGCTGTCCCTGCCGTGCTCCCTGAGCTCCGTTTTGCTCTCGGGGTCCGAGGCCTCGCTGTCGCTCTCGCTATAATCCGGAACGAACGCTGCCTCGTCGGTTTCTCTCGTGAGGTCTGAGGAGAGCCGCATGGACCGTACGGACGGTGGCTTGCCTTTGGGATGCTCTCGTTCAGGGTGACCTCCGACTCGCTCCGCCTCGGTCTTGGGCTCCGGAGAAGCAGTCCTGTGTGTAGGTTTGTGGCCCACATGTTCCCTATCTTTTCGTCCATCAGTATGTCTCACATTCTGCACCTGTCTGTCAGCCTTGTGATCCTCTGCAGATCTTTTAGACTCAAGTGCTGGTTGACTTTCAGTTGTTGGCCTTTTATTATCTCCAGAAGGGCTGCTGTCTGTCCTTTTGGACTCCTGACAAACGCCAGGAGCTCTTTTAGCCATGTCTGAATGAACGTCACGTTCTTTATTGCCCCGTGAAGACTGTGGTGGAGATTCCTTCCTCCTGATGGGATCCCTTGGTTTGCTGTCCCACTGCCGGGTCTCCGAATGGTCTCTCGTGGTTGTTCTGTGGTCTGGTTTCCTTTCAGGAAGGCTTGTGTTGACTTCTCTCATCAGCGGCTTCCTGGAGGCCGACGCAGACCTGTCTGCTGGTCGATCTCTGGACGACTGGGAAGAAGAGCTTCTTTCACTGCCGTGGTCACTACTTCTATCAAGATTGACCACGCTGGCTTTCCTTTTGTCTGAAGACTCGCGATCTGAGGCACTACGGTCTCGTTCTCTTCCCCTCTCACGGTCCCTGTCACTGTCCTTTTCTCTGTCCATCTCTACATCACTTGACAATGGATCCTTGACAGGTTTTGTATCAGCGTTCGTGTCTTTAGAGGTATGGACAGTTTTGTCGGCCTCTCGGTCACTAGATCTCGAAGCAGCGTTCTCCCCACCAGGAGGGGAGGTTGCAGAAGACGAACCAGTATTTGCAGAAGTCTTTGCAGTTGCAGTCTTGGAATCATCCTCCTCAGATTCATAGTCTTCCTTCTCCCACTTGGAGCGTGGAACCTGGATCATAACAATTTCATCTTCAGCAGGTGTGGAGCTGTCATTAGTGTACTCTTCCAGTGTCTTCACCACAGTCTTCTTCAGGTCCAGCTTCTCCTCCTGATGCCTCTTGATGGGGCTGCCGCCTGTGGAGCTGGTGCTATCAGATGCAAGAAGAAAAAAAACAACTGGTTAAATCAACAGAATTCATTCATTTTGAAACTCAACACTGAATTCTTTGATATGAGAAAAATCATAAGAGATAAATCTATAAATCGATTGATCTGAAGTGAATTAGCATTACTTCAGTGTTTGTTTAGGGAAATCGGGGGAAGTGTGATGGCCACCAGGTCCCCAGACCAACGTTAATGGCCCCGAGGAACTGATTTAAATACTTGAGTCATATTTCTCCTTGGACATTTGGGCTGTGAGGACAAACAGTGAAACCCCACATACTTGCACTGTGCAAACGAGTTCATTTACAGAGAAAAGTAGTAAATAAAAACTTTCACTAAACCACTGAAAGATAAACATGTCCCCTCAAGAGTAATCGCTGCACATCTTGGAGTCTCCATATCCCATCTTACCTAGTGTAATCGACCAATACGGATCCTGACCCATCTGTGGGGTGTGCCCTCCTTCGGATCTTTGTCTTGGACTTCTGGTCCACTCTGTTCTTCCCGACGGCTGGCCCAGGGTCGTCAGCAGGAGCTCTGTCAGTGCTGGTGATCCTCTTTCCAATCTCACGGTTGAGCTTGATCTTCCTCCCAGGCTCAGGTTTAATGTCCATGAGAGCAGGGATGGCTGGTTTCTCTCTCTCCACTGGCTTCTCTGTCTCGATCTTGGGTTTGGGCTTGGGAGACCCTCTGGCCACTTCTGCAGCTTCAGTCCGAGGTGATTTAGCTGAAGCAACGTCCGAGTCCTTCACGCCTGGCTTGTCTTCCTTTCGTTTCCGTTTTTCCATTTTTACGTCACCTGTTTTGGTGGACGCTTTGTCCTCGGTTCTGACGGGCTTCTCCGGTTTGGGTTTCCCATCTTTAGCAGGAGGTTTCTCAGCCTTTGGCTGAGAGTCTTTGACCAGTTCCTTCTTGACTTTAGGCTCGTCTTTGACAGGCTTCAGCTCCTGGTGATGTTTGACTGGTCTAGACTGCATCAGCTTGCGAGGAAGCATGAGTTTCTCTGAGGAATGTGGTTTGGTGGTATCAGCCTTCTGAGGTGGTTCTTCCTTAATTCTCTTAATAGGAGGTTCTGAAGAAGTTATCTTCTCTTGCGGCACATCAGCCTCCTTTTCTTTTAGTGGCTTGGAGGTCTTTGTGGAACCTTCCTTCTTTTGAGTGCCACTCTCAGCCTTGCGCTTCAGTTTGTCCGTCTTATTTTTGGTCTTGTCCTTTTTCTCCTTGTCTGAGGAGCTCTTGTAGGGCACTGCAGTGCTGTCCATCGGCTCGTCTCTGACTGGGGTGGCATCGTCACGAGTCGAGTTCATGGTCATAGAGTCGCCTTTCCTCTCGTCTTTCTTGGATTCATCCATGGAGTCGGAGTAGCTGAACAGATCACCCTCGTCCCCCTTCCTCTTCTTCCTGTGCTTCTTGTGCTTCAGTCCTTTGGAGTCCACAGCTGTGCTCGTGCTGGGCTCTGGCTCTTTGGCAGGTTTAAGGGGTTCTTTTTGAATTCCTCGTCCAGATCCTGCATTGTTGACATGAAGATGGCCGTACTTTTCCGCACACCTCTCTTGGTACGTCATTGGACGGCCTCTTGGAGGAATGCCAGGTCCTTGGGCATGAGGCACATATTCTTCACGGTGCCCTCTGGCATAGGGAGAGTTATCTCTCGGTCTGGGAGGGCCGTAACGGTCAGGGGAAAACGACTCTCTGCCTGGAGGGCGACCTCTCATCTGACTGCTGTGTGGACCATCGTAGTTTTTGAAGTACTTGTCGTACCACTCTTTGTACTCTCTCTGCCACTTCCGGTAGCATTCCCGGTCATATGGGTCGCTCTGATCAACTGCTCTGCCATAGTACGCCTTGGCATCATAAGGGGGAATCTCCCTGTACCTGGCCGAGTACTTGCGGTCCACTTCCACCTGAGGGACAGGCAAAAGTTTCTTGGTGGGAGTGTGGCCTCGGTAGACTGGTGACCTGGAGCGGGAGCGGTAAATGCCACTCATCCCTCCATCTCGCCCTCTGTATGAAGGAGAGCGGGTACGGGAACGATGATATGGCGGAGTACGGGATCTGGATCTGTAACTTCTGCTTCGTCCACGCCCTCTGCGAGAATACGGAGAGCGAGAATAGGAGCGAGAGCGGGAACGAGACCGGGAGCGCGACCTGGAGCGTGATCGGCTCAGAGAACGAGAGTAGGAGCGTGGAGATCTTGAGCGAGTGCGGGACTTTGAGTAGGAGTAGGACGAACCACTGTAGGATGACCCACGGTATGGAGATTTGGACCTGAATTGAGAGAAAAGGAGATCAGTTATTACCTCTGCTCCTGGCCTCTGCTCCAGATCTCTCAAACCTGGTCCTGGAGGCAACCACGTTCTGCACATTTTAGATTTCTACCTTCTGCAAACCATCCACTCATTAACAAGCCATTGCAGAGCAACAAGAGGGCTGTTCAAGCAGGACAAGGGGGTGCCTCCAGGACCAGGGTTGAGGAACGCAGCTCTAGACTATTTGACAGGCCTACTGCATTGTAAAACACACGTCTCGTGATACTCGGGAACTCTGAGAATATATATTCATTCCCTGCACAAAGTGTCCCAGTGTATGAGCAAAGACAGGAAGAGATACCATGGCACAGCACAACATGGTTTAGCATTCGGACAGCAGAAGCTGGTCAAATCGGATTGGTTAAATTGTTTAGAATGTCGCTTCACAATTCACTTGCTCGATTTGTCACTGGCCACAAGTTCAGGGATGACATGGGAAAGGTAACGTTCTTCAGGACCAGGGACTAAGAACACTGAACTGGACGGAGCGGTGGTCAGAAAATACAAACCTGGAGTAGGATCGTCTTCTCTCCTTTTGGATCTTTCTGTACTCCAGTAGCTCTTTGGCAAAGTCATTAGTGAACTCCTCAAGCTTAGACTTCTCCCTGGTAACGAATCGACAGTGGGGACTATTTATTGAAAACAGGAAGGAGATAAAACTTGACAGTTAAAACACAGCAAGCTGAATCATTCTTTCAAATCTTCACGACTGCACAAGCAGACAGAAGATACTGCAATGAAACTTCTACCACATGAGGCTCATATTAGAGACTTTACAGCATCTTCCCAAATAAACCCATCACATCCTGAGCAACCACTACTTTACATCTGAGATCTGAGACTGAACATCTGATTAATGATACTGTAAACAGCAGAACTGAAGAAATATAAAGAAACACAGCTCCGTTAACTAACCAACCACACACACACACACACACACACACACACACACACACACACACACACACACACACACACACACAGAGTTAAACTGAGCAAATCAAAGCCGACTCACTCTTCCTTCAGTCGCCGCTGCTGCCTGTAGAACTCCTCCTTAGAAAGGAAGGGCGCAGGGTTCAAGGAAGGAATGGTGTTCGGCAGGGGCGGCTGGGTGCCCGGCGGTACCCACTGAGCTGGGACATTAGCTGGAGCAGGAGGAAACACAGCTGGAGGGGGCACTGGGAAAGGAGGCACTGGCTGCTGGCCGGGGGGGTACTGCATTGGGTACTGCTGAGGAACCACACCAGGGGGCTGCGCCATGGTGTGTTGTGGAGGAGGGAAGAGACTTGGAACATAAACAGAAGGAGCCACAGGAGGAGGAGGTTGAACCGGAGGGACCTGTGGTCTTAAGGGCCGCTCGCTAGGTGCCCGGCCACGGTTCGAGGGCCTGTAGGGTGAGAAAAAGAGCAAGTGTATCAGTAGGTTAATCTGATCCTGAGATCAGAAGCCTAGGATCTCGGGTTTTTAGAGTAAACTTTGAGGTGAGCAAATCCTACTTAGTTACAAACAAGCATTACAGCGAGAAATGACACTGTTACTCACAGATCCCATGAAGGTCGGGGTCCAGATGATCTAGGCATGCTCGGTCTCGGTGGTGCTGGAATGAAAACATGAGGAGCTTCAACAACGGTCACAGAGTAATGTATTATATAATCTAGTCCAACAGCGAAAAGAAAACCTTGCAAGTGTCACTTACCTCCTCTGGGAATGGGGTGAGGGAGAGCGTGCGGTTGGCCGATCACTGTGACGTGGTACCCCTGAGACAATAAAGGAACAGTTACTAAAGTGAGGTGTGGGAAAAGTAAAATCAGTCATTAATCAGCAGAGCAAGTAAGGAAGGGCATTCCGTACCTTCGGAATAACCGGGGCTGTCAGCGGGGTCTCCGGCGGTGCTGCAGCCGGAGCTGCTGGCGGCTGAACCTCAGGCTCTCTGCAAAGGAACAAAAAAGCATCCTGAACTGTCAGTTACGTAGAACCAAACCAGGGAAAGCTTAAAACAGTGGTAGCATCTTCAGTCCTAACGTCACAGATACTGCAGATTAAACATGTCCTGCTATGGAAAATGAAACTATCAGTAGTTTAAAAGTGTATTACTTTGGTACAACAGGTTCGTCCTGTTTGCTTGTTTGCTGCGGAGGAGACTGAGGTGGGCTGCCGCTACTGGTGCCGGCTGCAGAGGAAGCGCTTCCGGTAGGGGGCGTGCCTGGGGCCTGCTGAGTGACCGCAGGGCTCATGGCAGCAGGGGGTGTGCTGGCCGCCGCGGGACGAGGAACGTTGGCCAAGAGAGGGTCCTGCTGGCGGGAGTTGGGAGGTCTGAGTGTTTGGACAGGGCGCTGCAGTCTTGGCTGGGTTTGGGCAGTGGCAGTGGCTGCGGCAGCGGCAGACTGAGCGGCGGCTGCGGCGGCAGCAG
Organism: Acestrorhynchus altus; assembly: GCA_034509495.1. Lineage (NCBI taxonomy): Eukaryota > Metazoa > Chordata > Actinopteri > Characiformes > Acestrorhynchidae > Acestrorhynchus > Acestrorhynchus altus. Next base: position 27,444,601 of record CM067520.1, on the reverse strand, counting down.
CTTTACGAATTCTCTTCGTGTAACCCGTCTCATTCCTGAAGTTGTTCACAGCCTGCGAGTCAAAACAGTCGAACATTTACAACTTTAACTTTTTAAATAGTCGGACTTGTTTCAGGCGATAAATCAAACACCGCTGTACTGATCTAACGAGAAGTAAGATCACAGCATCTGGAGTTGAGGTTACAGGGTACAGCAACTATGAAGACACACTGATTAGGGCATCTAATTTAAAACCCGTCAATTCATCTAATCTACGAAATACAGCATCTACCATCAAAATCTGACGTCAGTCAGGACCTCACCTGCCGCAAAAATTTGTTGGCAATCAAAGCATCGGGGGAAACTTCAGACTGGGTACAGGTGGGGCACACGTGTTCCTCCGACTCCAGCAGACTCGTCCGAATACCTGCAGAGAGGAACACAAAAAGGACGTTAACGATAACTCAGTCCCGTTCAATTCCACACCTTGCTTTACTCCTCACACGTTCCCAAAAAGGCCGACAGTTCTGTCTATACTCACACTCGTCACAGTAGCTGTTACCACAGCAGGGGATGACCACAGCGTCGGTCATCAGGTCCTTACAGATCAGACAGAGCAGCTCGTCCGGCACCGGATCCTCTTCCTCAGAGGAAGGCGACTGCTCCTGGGGAAGAAACGGCGGCTTCTCCTTCTTCCCAATTGCATACGCTTCCCTGTCAGAGCCACGGGAGAGAACAGCCAATCAGGTTCGGTCACAGCTCCATCAACCATTTTCCAAACTCTATTCCTTACAGAGCCTTTAAAACTGACGTATGTAAATAATCTCTGATCTGATTGGCTGCCCTCATTCAATCAGAAGACTGGGCTGAAATGGGAGGGGCATAAACAGCAGTGAGATATGATCTGGATAGTGTGGATGAAGTGGGTGGTGGCTCTTACGCGTCAATGGTAGGGATGGCGTACGTTCCAGTGTTGGTTAGCATGGCTCCCTTCATGGACTGGTCCACCTCCACCATGAAGCTGCGGGGAATTCCAGTGCTTCTTTTAACCCGCTGAGGAGCCTCGAAACTTTTGTCCTGCTAACACGTTGGTGAAGCACAGGGTTAGATTACAGAACTGCACCAACCTTCACCACAGATCAGTGTTCGAGTCTGGAAATGTGATCGATTAACGAAGCTGATTAATAAAAATAGTAGTGATGAAAACCCAATTACCCCATTGGTTGGGCAGTTCCGAATGTAATGTCCATTCTTCCCACAGCGGAAGCAGGTGTAGTTCGGAGGGGGCGGTCCGAGCTTCTTTGTGAAACTAAAAGGAAACAAACACCAACCAATCAGACTCTGCACCGCAGAAACTCCGGCGCACTGTCGTCTCAGAACCGAATACTTACTGAATGGGGTCGTACTCGTGATTGGACTGTGACATCATCGCTCTAATTTTGTCTTCCTCGGAGGCGTTGGCTTCGGCGAGATTGGCGGTCTGTTTAACAGGGCAATAACGTTTTCACAGTTTAGCTTTACTCAAACACAGGAGTTTAACTGGAGCCCAGAGGATGCACTGGTCCTGTAAAGAGACGCTGTCCGCCAACGTTCCTGCCGGAACTTCTTCCAGAGCTCTGCAGCGCAGACGGGCAGGGAGTACCGCAAGCCTTCCGTTACCGTGACCCTGCTCAAACGGCTGGAACGGGTCACGCTTACAGAGTTCACCTTTTCAGCATTTTACACCACTTTAAAAAATAAATGGAGAAATAAACAAACGTCCACAAGAACCCAAAACTAGCACAGTGCTAATCCGGGTCTAGGAGGTCCAGCAGTGCTCATGTTTATTAACACCATTAAATACCCTTCATCCATTAACACGGACATCAATACAGTGAAACAAACTACAGTTTATTCACCACTGTACCCGCGGCATATCCACAAACACTCAGACGGAGGAGTTTCTGCAGAGAGAGGGCGTCATCATCGCTGCCCCTCAAAGTCCATAACTGAGAAAAGGAAAAAATCACCTTCAGACGAGGCCGGAAAAACGGAGTCGGAACACAGTCCACATCCTGGTTCACATCCTGATTAAAAAAATCAAAAATCAAAAGAAAAAAAGATCTTCAGCGAAGACGTGGGGGGTAAATAAAAGCTCCCCCAGAAACCGAGCCGATGGGCTTTGTTCTTCAGTACGGGTTAGAACCAGCGTTACGGGCCAGTGTGGACAAGAGGCTTTGGGGTACTCCCTCCACACTGAGGCAGAAAGCGCCTTCTTTACAGCTCCAGGCATGCTCACAGCTCGCTCACACACACACACACACACACACACACACACACACACACACACTAATCATCACAATAAACAATAATAATACAGTATGATAATGAACAGTAACATCATTAGTCAGTAGACATTTAAACCCCAGCTGCTGTGTTGGACGGTCTCCAGGGGTGACGTCTCCATCAGGAGATGTTTTCAGTAAAAACCTGAAGGTTGGGAAATTCAAAGTTCTTCTGTTCTAGATAAAGAGCCCGTATTCAAGCCCACCTTGCTCCTCTTCAGATTCATTCTTAAACAATATTTTGCATCATCATAAGAACAGACTCTGGTTGCAAATTTGCCAAAATGGACATTTTGTTTTCTTGTTTATAGAGTGTAAGTGAACGGAAACTACGCCGTCCATCTTATTTTTACAGTCCCTGGGTCGGACCGAGGGTCCGAACACCGAAGAACATTGTGAGAAGCATTCTGATTTCAGGTTTTAGTTTCACGAGGCTGAAGAGCTTTCAGACTGCACCCCTGGACACCCACAGCATCTACACACTGACACTCAGCAACAAATCATTAATAAAACAATGTGACATCATTCTGATGACTGTTGTAACACTGTCCTTTTGTTTACAGCAGAACTACGAGGGACGGTTTACAGAATGACAGACGTGTGATTAAACACAGCCCACTACATCACACTGCGGTGGGTCTGCAGGGCGTTACGGACCCGTGCTGAGGAGGATGTGTCAGACGGTCAATACGGTCACACAGTACTCATCGTTTACCACATCCCAACACCACTACTGATACAGGCAGAGCTACGGGAGGGAAAAGTGTGTTAGGCTGACAGAGGAGCAGTACCTTCGATAGCTGGGCCAGAGAAATGGTGGGAGCGTCATCGATCTGTTTGTAAAGAAAATCGGACAAAAGGGTTTATTGCAGTGATATTCAGCATTTCACACCAAACGAACACACACTCGGCTGTGCCCACCACAACGAAGACAATCGGACCGCGCCGCGCACACCCAACCGGGGACTCAGTCTTCGTTTCTGAAGCAGGTGTTCCTTTACCGGCGGGTGAGGGTCACCTTTAAACGTCACCCGAACGGTCATTTGATTTTAAAGTCAACATTTAAACCCACCGAATTATCTAACCACCCTCGTACAGGACAAAACGATGTAATCCAGTCCCCGACACACACACACACACACACACACACACACACACACACACACACACACACACACACACACACACACAGGTGTCTTACTTTAGCCAATCGGAAATGAAATTTAACAGTTGTTGTAATTAGTGCTTGTGTAATGAGGGCTCTTCGGTTCTGTCACCCAAACCTCCGTCCGTCAGCCGAACTGACGAGATTAAAAGAGTAAAATAAACAACGATAAAACATTAAATCGCTCTTCAGGACAAACTACGAACGTTTAAGAAGAACGAGGTTAACAGAGTTCGGTTCAGCCGAACGGCGCTCTACTGGACACGCCGTAAAGGACATTTATATTTAATACGTGACGTCCCCAAGAGACGTCTGCGGCTGAACTGGGCCGTTAGAGTGACCGGATCCTGGAGCGGGCAGCCGAACCTGTGCAGAAGTGAACACACCAGGCCTCGTGAATCGGGTCAACACATTTTGAACGCAGGGATTTTATTGATGAAGCTTGTGGTCAGCATTTTACAACAAATACTGAGTTCAGACTGGACGCTACTGACACAGAAAACAGCATTTGTGGAGGAATGAGCTGGAAAGAGGCCAGACATCAGCATCAAAGAGCAGAACAGGCCTTTAAAAGAAGGCTTCCAGAAACAGTTACGCTGAACGTTCTTCAGCTGTGCAAGAAAAACCATCAAAGCTCAGAACATTCAGTGACAATTCATTCAGTTCAGCTTGACAGAAATCAGCACAACAATCAGAAGCAGATTGGTTTGTTAAAAACGTCAACATTAACACCAGATATGACAGTCATACATCAAAACATCCAGATCAAAACCATTAACAATGAAGGATTAGAGTGAAGACAGAGTCCATCATCATCATCATCATCATCATCATTTCAGAGAAACGGTGTATCTTACAGAAATTCACCACACTTTACCTTTACCATGATAACTAACTCCATGTGGTCAGAAGATACCCACAATTCCATTCAACACAGTCATATTTATCAGTCATTTCAGGTACAAACAGGAACAAATGCCCCAAAGCTGAACTCACAGCAAGAAAACAAAAAACAGAAACTCAAAACAGAAGAAGATCAGTTTACAGAAGACTGGATGAACCAGGACACCCACACACACCATGACAGGGTTACGCTGTTCTGACACTGACTGACAGAACAAACTAAACACAATCATTACTGTAATAACGATAACGTTAAACCGTCAGCAGCAGAAAACCACTGACCGCCGACAGCCTGAAACGGTAAGTCCGGCACCGCACAGTCGCTCCCTCGGGAAGCTGAAGGTGACCTTCAGATCGGCGTCCTACAGCGTTAAACCCAAACCCTTCCGATCTGCAGGTTTGTACTGTACAGTGTCGCGTTTCGATAACAATCGAAACAATAAACGCAGTGTAACAACGGTGAGAACCGCAGAACCGAACGAGTGAAGAACCGGGTGAAAGGAGGGTTCCTGTTTAGAGCTGCAGCAGCGCTGGGTGATACGAGCACATTCTCAGAGAGGTTCATCGATCAGCGCAAAATGACAATAAAACATATATCACAATAAATTTTACACGAACGGTGACGTACAGTACGACACACGACGCACCACGCAACCCAAAAAGAATGAGGACGCACCAAAACACCGCGTCACAATATATCACGACATTGGCCGGCCCGTGTGCCGAGAGATCAATATATCTCCCAGGCCGTATATCGATATATCACTCAGCCCCATCCTGATATTATATACCAATCAATTAGCCTGTATCCCGATATACATATCAATATATCGCTCAGCCTGTATCCCGATATATATTTCAATAGATCGCTCAGCCCGTATCCCGATATAGATATCAATATATCGCTCAGCCCGTATCCCGATATACATATCAATATATCGCTCAGCCCGTATCCTGCTCTGTTTATATCCCGATAAAGATACAAATATCGGTATATATCGCTCAGCCCGTATCCCGCTCCATTTATATCCCGATATAGATATCAATATATCGCTCAGCCCGCATCCCACTCTGTTCATACCCTGATATAGATATAAATATCGATATATTGCTCGGCCCGTATCCCGCTCTGTTTATAATCCGATATAGATATAAATATCGATATATTGCTCAGCCCGTATCCCGCTCTGTTCATACCCCGATATAGATATCGATATATTGCTCAGCCCGTATCCCGCTCTGTTCATACCCCGATATAAATATCGATATATCGCTCAGCCCGTATCCCGCTCTGTTTATATCCCGACATTGATATAAATATCGATATACCGCTCAGCCCGTATCCTGCTCTGCAATAATAATTGGAATATAATATAATATAATAAGCTAATTAATGCTTTGAGTTGCAAACAAAATGAGATGATCATGTATGAGATCATTTTTGAGGCAATTTGTTTAATTTAACTACTGTTTTACTTCATTCTGTGAAAATCAGTGTAATCACACCATCAGTCTGTATTTACATTGAAGCAGAAAATAATGAGTATTTGTGAGTTTGGAGCACCAACCCTCAACAATGTGCGCACACACACACACACACACACACACACACACACACACACACACACACACACACACACACACACACACACAGAGGGATCTGCTGCGTATTACACCAAACGGGGTAAACAGACACTGAAGCTGTGTAATCTCAGGTGTTGTAAAAATAAATAAGACCTTTGTTTATTTAGAAAACAATAAGATGTTTACAGTGTTTACAGAAGTACCATATTATAGACAGACAGATTGAACACTGATCATGTTCAACTCTTACTATAATGATCAATATGATCAATACAGTACATAAACATGTACATAAACTGTTGACCCTCATTACGGTTGTGTATTTTCAGTGTGAAATACAGTGCAGAGGCATGCAGCTCCGTACACAGTCGGCATTTAGCTCAGAAATGCAGATTCACACAGATTTCAACAGTATAATGTTCAACAACACGGCAAGGAATGGAGGTGTGTACCATTTAATTCATTCAACTGTGAGCGAGTGTGTGTGTGTGTGTGTGTGTGTGTGAGGTAAAAGAAATGAGGTGCTGCTACATACTGCTTTAGAAGATCCACTCGAGGGTTCAGATCGATCACTGCAAGACAAAAACAGCAGGGATCAGTGATTAGTCACATCAGGTCATTCCTCCATTACAGTGTAGAACCTCCAGAGCCGTTAGAACAGAAACACAGGTTCTCATTCTGAAGAAAGCAGCTGATCATCTGAGCTGGTCTGAAGAACAAAGCTTGATTCCAGATTTCTAATGGATGCCCCAGCCAGCACCAGGATGTGTTCAATTCCAGCAGCAGCACACCTGACACCACACCTTAACATCACTAAGCACTGATTTACCAAAGCAGGTGTGAAGAACACTAGACTACCAGGAGGAGAACTTTGGAGATGTTTACTGGACACAGTGATGGAAAACCAGGACTTCCTGTAGGAATATTTTGTTCCTATAATATATCAACACTTACACTGATCATACACACCCACCCACACACACACCCACCCACACACACCCACCCCAGTATAGTTCTCATACACTCAATGGAGGTGATAACCGGATTTTCATTCTCGTTATTTACGAAGGTCTAATGAGAGCCTCGGTCGACCCCAAAGAACCACACGCAACAAAACACACACTTACATGACAAATGTTTTGCTGGCAGCTTTGACTCCACCAATCGGAATGCGTCTGACGATGACGGAGGAGTTTTTAGGGATGAGTGCCCCATCATCAGTGTACTCTGAAACGAGATCAATACGCATTTAGAACAGCTTAAACACACACACACACAGAGCTGTAACCTGAATACACTCGCATCGTGATCTCAGTTCAAAGTGCAGCAGCAGTAACCTTACTCACCATTACACACCAAACAGGAAGCACCAACACACACTAGCCTGTAACCCTGACAACCGCCACAACCAAACCTGAACACACCGTGTTACTCCGCCCTGCCGTCTCCTCACAGCATCGGCGCGGGTTCATAAACCAAAAAACATTATCGTACACCGCTTTCCCCACCGCTGCGTCTGCCCCGGAGGTAAACAGGGTCCCAGATGCCCTCCTACCCCTCCCTGAGTGGTGAGTAGAATAGGGCACTATTATTAGACACTCATTAGTGCAGCGTGTGGCAGGATGTGTGGCATTCAGCAGTACTGTACAACTGTACCTCCACACTATGCAAATTCATGAGCTCTGATTGGCTGCCCTCCTCGTGAAACACTGCTTATTGCATCAGGGCGAGTGGGCGGGGCTAACAAGCTGTACGACTGCCAATCAAGACTTCCTATAGGTCCACACTGAGCTCTGCTTTAGTTTTCACTCTGAAACTGCGAACAATGACGTGTTTTATTCACTTTAGACTCATTACGCTATGGGCAAAAGTATTGGGACACCTGCTTCTTCTCAGATCGAGCTTAAGAGTTTATACTAAAATCCACAGAACAGGTAAAGGTGCCCCCCCCACACACACACACACACACGCGCGCGCTGGGGGCGGTGGGGAGTCAGTGCTCTCCTCCAGGCCGCTGCGGTCGCGTCCTGCCCGTTCAGGGGATGGAGCCGGATCCACTCACCCTCCTTGGTCTGGGCGTTGGTGATCTGCAGATCGCAGTCCGCGGCCTTCAGCTTCTCGCGGCCCATGATCTGCCTCTTCAGCTCGCTCAGGGTGATGTGCAGCCCGTCGAACGTCACCGTGTCATAGTTTAGTTTGGAGGAAAACTTATAATGAACACAAGACATTTTTACACAAATCCTTAAAGCACACAGCACAGCAATCAACAGTCAACCGACTCAGCAGTTTATCTCAGCGCTCCCGGGCCGGCTCAGCGAGCCGACTCAGTGAACCGAATCAGACGAACCGACTCAGCAGTTTATCTCAGCGCTTCCGGGCCGGCTCAGCGAGCCGACTCAGTGAAACGATTCAGACGAACCGACTCGGCAGTTTCTCAGCGCTCCCGGGCCGGCCCAGCGAGCCGACTCAGTGAACCGACTCAGCCAAACCAATTCAGCAGTTTATCTCGGTGCTGCCGGGCCGGCGGGGACCCGGTCCGATCCAGCCCGAGCCGGAGAACCGGTACCGGCGCTGTAAGTCCAGAAGGGCCGCCGAACAGAGTCCTCAGAGTCCGGCCGGGCCCGAGGCCCGCTGGGGCCAGCAGTCCTGTTCACCCAGTCCGTGTCGAGTCCCGAACCGCCGGGCGGCGACAGGTCGCCCTGCAGGTCCCTCGGTCCGCAGAACCCAGAGAACCCACAGAACCCGGACAGCGAGACCCGTGAAGTGTCCGAGTCTGAGGCGCGCGCGGCCTAAAAAATGGCCTCCGAGCGGCGTCACACAAAGAGCAGAGTGAGAAACACACACAGCAGCGCCGAGCCGCCCCCGCAGTCCCGCAGTCCCGCAGCCCCGCGGCGCCGACTCCTCGCGCCGTACACACCGGCGGACTCCGGCTCCCCGTCGCTGTGAGGAGAAGAGAGGCAGAACCGCACAGTCCGCCGCGCTGCCGAAGCTAACTCCACTAGCCGCTCAGCGCTACGGGGTCTCAGACACGCCTACCGCACGGGCCCGCGTCATCAGCCAGCGCCCAATCAGCCGCCTCCCTCACCACGCCTGATGAATATTCACTGAGCTGAAGTCAGCGTGAGCGGCGGTTCGTGGGTTTAAAGGATGAATAAATGAATAAATTATTATTATTGTTGTTGCTATTATTATTGTTGTTGTTGCTATTATTATTATTGTAGTTATTGTTGTTGCTATTGTTGTTGCTATTATTATTGTTGTTGTTGCTATTATTATTATTATTATTGTTGTTGTTGTTGTTGTTATGAAACTGTAACAGAGGAGCTTTAAACCAAACTCACAATCACTCACAACCCTGTTCATTAAGCAGCCTCATTATCTTGATCAGAGTTACCTTCAGACCTGTTAACCCCTTTGTTCCTAACCACAACTGAGGCCTCTGACTGTGTTTGTAGTTTGACCAGAGGAGGATGGTTCTCCCCTTGTGAGCCTGGTTCCTCCAGAGGTTTCTTCCTCCAGCTCTGAGGGGGTGTATCTTGCCGCTGTCGCTCTTTGGTTTGATCACTAGAGGATCTGTCTGTCATCCTCTGTTCCTGTGTTCTTCACCTTTTTATTTCTTGATTTCTGTGAAGCTTCTGTGACAACTTCAGGTGTGAAGAGTGCCGTACAAATAAATGTTGATTTGATTTGATTAATGTAACACTTAGAACCAACAGAACAGTCAGAACCCACAAAAAAACAAACAGAACCAACAGAACAGTCAGAACCCACAAAAAAACACAGAACCAACAGAACAGTCAGAACCCACAAAAAACACAGATCCAACAGAACACTCAGAACCAACAAAAAACACACAGAACAGTCAGAACCCACAAAAAAACACACAGAACCAACAGAACAGTCAGAACCCACAAAAAACACAGAACCAACAGAACAGTCAGAACCCACAAAAAAACAAACAGAACCAACAGAACAGTCAGAACCCACAAAACACACACAGAACCAACAGAACAGTCAGAACATTGGTGTCTAACTGCTCCTCTGTCACAGGCTGGAATCTAGAGATTCCTCACATGTGGATCATGAGCTGAGAACAATAACTGGTCATCCACCACTACACCAGAGATCAGGATGAGGACCAGTGTTTCTGAGTGTTTTTATGGGTTCTGAGTGTTTTTATGGGTTCTGTGTGTTTTTATGGGTTCAGACTGTTCTATTGGTTCTGTGTGTTTTTATGGGTTCTGAGTCGTTTTATTGGTTCTGTGTGTTTTTATGGGTTCTGAGTGTTTTGTTTTCTTCCTGATAAACCCAGTGAACTTATTCAGACTCTGTTCATTGCTGTGCTGCTGCTGCATCACCACTAGGTGGCAGACTGCACTCACTCGTTGACTTCTAAAGGAGGTTTACTGTTTTAACTCATCTATAACAAACACTTTTATAGGACATCACATGTCCAAAAGTATCCAGACACTCTTCTACTGAGTAAGTTCAGCTGCTGTAAGGTGATCTCTGTGGAAAAGCTCTGACCAATAGAACGCAGCTTTGAGAACATGACCCTAAGGTCATCCTGCGCAATGCCGCATACAGACCTGCTGCAGGTAACCCATACAGACCACTCCCCCTGCTGCAGGCAGCCCGTTCAGACCACTCCCCCTGCTGCAGGCAGCCCGTTCAGACCACTCCCCCTGCTGCAGGCAGCCCGTACAGACCACTCCCCCTGCTGCAGGTAGCCCGTACAGACCACTCCCCCTGCTGCAGGTAGCCCGTACAGACCACTCCGCCTGCTGCAGGCAGCCCGTACAGACCACTCCCCCTGCTGCAGGCAGCCCGTTCAGACCACTCCCCCTGCTATATTTACATACAGTACCTAACTTCACAGAACGACACACCCAGTTATACACACACACACACACACACACACACACATATATATATATAAAGATCCTCTCTGCATGGAGGTGTAGAGGTTCCTAATGGTGTCCTGTGATGATCCATCTCATGCAGCTTGAATGTTCTCACTCAGTTCTGCAGATGGTGTGGTAGGGGTGGAGTGTTGATAGAGCGTCCAATAGCGTCCACACATTTTCAATCAGGGACAGGTCTGGAGATGAGACCGACCACGGCGTAGTATCTGTCTTCAAGACGAGATCTTGAGACGGCAGCAGTGTGTGGACGAGCGTCGTCCTGTTGGAATAGAGCACCGGAGTGTGTGTTCAAAAAGGTAGAACCACTGGTTGCAGAACCTCATTAACGTACCTTTGGTCTGTTAAAGTGTCTGTAATGAAGATCAAAGCTGATCTGACATCGTACGAAATTACACCCACACCATCACACCAGACCTTCTGGACGTGTGACAACAAACCGTTGATCTTGTTGCTGACCACGGTGCCTCCACACATGGATTCATTGTTCCTCTCCACCGAGACAAAAGCAGGACTCGTCACTGAAGACGATCCACTGAAATTCTGACGGACTCCATGACCGTCTGGATGACACCATTGCAGTCGGTTGATTGATTCCGAATGCAGCTGTTTGACGATGAGTGTAAATATACTCATAACGAGAGATAGAAGTGCAGGTGTTTCCAGAGATAAACCCTGAAGCTCCTCCTGCTGTGAATCAATCTCTGCAGGTTTGGAGGTAATTAAACTCAGCTCTGTCATTATATGTGTGTAGAGGCTCTTTAGGGAAGGCGCTGGTGGAGGACGGAAATGGGGAAATCATCTGCCATTGTGAAGGTAAGTTTGCCACAGATCAGACACAGCTTCAGCAGCAGCAGTTTAAACTCATTACACGCTGATAAGAGCAGCACCGGGAATCCGACCCCAATCACACACATGCAGGAACACAGCAGTGTTATCCAACCTTCAGTCAGAGCTCTGATTCTTCTCCTCCACCCTTCTAAACGTAGTGTAGGTCCTCAAAGACATCAACTACCAGAACTTTTACTTTCATTTCAAGAGCAATTTATCATCCCACAAATATCTGGAGTACAATCCCAAACCCAAACCCATAATGCTCATATTTATAAATACAACCTTTAAATATGACCTACTGATGGTGGAGGGGACAGAGATAAGGATGGTGGAGGGGACCGATCAAAATGGTGGAGGGGACCAATCATAATGGAGGAGAGGACAGATAAAGATGGTGGAGGAGACAGAGATAAAGATGAGGGGACCCTGTTGGACTCTCTCTCTGTGTGAGTTTAACATTACTTCATGGAGAAGTAAATTCAGATCAGAGTTGAAAATGTGTGTGTGTGTGTGTGTGTGTGTGTGTGTGTGTGTGTGATGAATGGGGAGTGGAGGATGGTGATGGAGCTCATATATTTCCACAGATAGAGGAGTGTGTGAGGCGCGCCGTACAGTTTGTGCTGACGTCTGATAAGTGTGTGAAGTGCTGCTCTGATTCATGAGTGTTTGGAGTGTCTGGCAGCTGACACCCACCCTGCTCACTCCCTCAAAGTGTCTACACCCTCAAATGTCATTTCACTTAATCCTGTCTGACTGAAACAGGTGGAGAAAGTGTGTGAAAGTGCAGACTGTAAACTTCCACTCCATCCGTTTGACTGAAGGTCATTATGGATTATATTTAATGCTACGGTATTTGAGATATGAATATCTACAGGGTCTACAGGCGTTTTCTTGATGTTTGGGTTATGATTTTAGTTTAATGTGTCGGTGTGTGTGTGGAGGTGGAGAACGAGCTGCAGGCGGTGCAGTGAGTGGGTGGAGTTTAATGTGTCGGTGTGTGTAAGGAGCTGGAGAAGGAGCTGCAGGCTGTGCAGTGAGTGGGTGGAGTTTAATGTGTCGGTGTGTGTAAGGAGCTGGAGAAGGAGCTGGGTAATAAATCATAAGTGGGTAATAAATTGGTCATTAGTAAAGTGTGGAGGTGGGTCATCATGTCCAAGGAATCACCCCAGGATTTAGTTCTGACTGCCTCAGTGGCTCTGCTGGAGCATGAACGTCCAACCTGTTCATACAGGTGCGTGGACTCCCACAGGGTTCTATTTTGGGACCTATTAAACCATGGGCAGTGGGAGATCCTGTGGTGGAACCAGCCTTGTGACTGGAAGGTTGCCTTTCAATTCCCTGAACTGGCAGGAAGTGTCTGAAGTGCCCTTGACCGAAGCACTCTGTCCCAGGTGCAGAGGATGGGGACGGCAGGACACATCTACACATTTTTTAACTCCAGAACGTTAGAATCCATCCAGGATTTAGTTTCTAGAGCCACAGCAGAACCACCCAGACAGTCACAGCAAACCCTTGGAGGACTTATACTTTCTGGACCTGAATTTCCCACCTGTGACGGTCAGGTGCCCACTTACTGCTGGCCATGTAGTGTCTGAAGGAAAAACAACAGTGAGTGTAGTGCTGTAAGGGTTAACGCATGCTGTGAATCATGTGTGTCTTCAAGTGTGTGTGTGTGTGTGTGTGTGTGTGTGTGTGTGTGTGTGTGTGTGTGCACGCAGTGTGAGGTAAGCAGCAGGGTAATAGGAAGTGACAGGCTTTTCAGAGAACATCAGCAGTGAGGAGCGTTTCCTCCTCCATGACCCGAACTGCAGAACATTTTGTCCACATCGATTTCCCCCTAAAATAAAGACACACACACACACACACTCACACACACACACACACACACACACACACACACACACTCACACACACACTCACACACACACACACACACACACACAAACACACTGTCTGTTAGATCTTCCAGGATTAAAATCAGCGTTTTCGGATTTTACTGAACTAAGGAGCAAAAACCCTGAAGAACATAACAGTTCTACATAGTACTGGAAAAGGCTCTTAGACTCATGACAACAGTAGCTATAGAACCTTTTTCAAAAGGTTCCAAAAAGAAACATCTGTTACTGATCTTTAATACCGGCAACCGGACTGTGTTTCTGATACAGTTTCAGTAACTACACTGTTACTGATCTTTAATACCGGCTACCGGACTGTGTTTCTGATACAGTTTCAGTAACTACACTGTTGCCAATTTTTAAAGCTCTGGGGGCAGTTTAGGACTGTGAGCTGAATGTCCAATATATTGACATTCGTGAACAGCCTAAAAAACTGTATTCTGTTGTGTGAACATAACCCAGAATGCAGTTTCTTTAATAGGTCCAGTTGCTGCACATCTGGATTAGTAGGGAAGTAGCTGTGGAGATATAAGGCTAATGTAACTAAGGAGTAGTGGAAGCTGCTAATGAGCCGTGGTCATGCTGAGCTCTGCAGCGCAGACTGGGACGTGGTGCTGAAGATGGGGGGGTTGTTAGTGTTACTCTGAGCTTCAGAAACTTAAAACACAGTCTGTGAAAAGATGCTAATTGAGAAATCAGAGCAAGTGAGGTGTCCCTGGAGTTAAAGAGAGAGAGGTGCCAGATGTTAGAACTGTGTTTTTCTGCAGCTGTTTACGCAGACTGGGAATCTGTGTGTGTGTGTGTGTGTGTGTGTGTGTGTGTGTGTGTTTGTGTATCTGTGTGTGTGTGAGTGTATGTGTGTGTGTATATGAGTGAGTCTGTGTGTGTGTGTGTGTGTGTGTGTGTGTGTGTGTTTGTGTTTGGTGTTGTACAGCAGACTGTGCGGGACTCAATAAGTCTCAGTGGGTGGAGCTCATTCTAACTCCACCCACACTCAGCCCCTGCATCATCCAGATGTTCAGCTTGTTTTCTTCTGTTTTTCAGAAAATCGGACAGAAACCACTTACATTTAGTGAGCGTGTTGCATTTCATTGGTTAATCAGTGTTTAGGGGCGGGGTTTAGTGTAAGGTATGGTGTGGTTGGTTAATGAGTACTTAGGGGCGGGGTTTAAATACAGTACAGTAGTATTGTAGTCCAGTATCGGCACTGGTATGGCAGAAAGTGGAGCACAGTGCAGCTCCAGTCGCACCGTCAGCGTGCGCGGTTCTGTTCGGTGGGTGGCGGTGTAACGGGGTGATTCCGGTTAATGACCTCACTCTGAAGTCAATTACAGATCACACAAAAGCAGAATAATTGGCCGATGCTGCTGTTTGCAGAGAGAACTGAGGCCTGTCTCCCATTAGCACACACTCAGCCGACTGGCGGAAGTCTTTATGGGCCGTAACGCGTATAAGTACGTGTCCATTTCTCTCCGTTCGCTCACACAGATAAGAGAGATTTAATGGCCATTCTCCAGTTCTCCCACAGCCCCCAAAGCTCAATCACTTTTATCTTTAACGGGGCCATTAAGAGGAAGAACAATTTCCCCCTGATTAAACACTCGCACTCGAAATTAACTGCCGAGAAGCAGAGCAGACACAGACGAAGTGCGACACCGTGTACACTCCTCGCGCACTCTCACACAGCACACTGTACTCCACCCACAACCCATCAGCACTTATATTATTAACGCTCGAAACGTAGGTAATGTGACATACAGTGTATAAAACACGCAGCACATAAAATAAACAACCTGAATAATTTTTCCTTTTATAATTTATAAATGTATCACTATTATTCTTTCAAACAGCCCCTCCCCTTTCATTTTCATCTACAACCCAATGTCTGGGTCCGTGATGTCATCAGCCCCGCCCCCTCTCTCTGATCAGTCAGAGTCTGTATGCAGGTTGATCATCAGCCCCGCCCCCTCTCTCTGATCAGTCAGAGTCTGTATGCAGGTTGATCATGTTCCCATGGACAGAGCAGTAAACATGCACTGGAGGCTGCTTTGAGCTCCTATCTAAACAGGGATTGAATTCAGTTGGAATTGAGTGAACTGTGACTGTTGTTCATAGTGTGTTATGATGTGTGTATCATGTCTGTAGGTTATTCTGATCCTGAGTTATGAATTCCAGAAAATGGAATGTAAACATGTAAAATTGCCTGCAAAGTGCAAATCTCGACTTAAACAGGAACAACATTATCATCACATCTTTGACTGTCTCCGTCTGTCTCCGGCTGTGTCTGACTGTCTCCGACTGTCTCCGACTGCTGTGAGTTATTGTGGAAGGGCCGCGGTCGTGAAATGCAGAGGGTCGGTTGTGTAAATGCCGTCCTGGTCTCAGTAATCCGTGTGGGTGTGTGTATGAGCCCCGGAAACCCGGGGCCTGCAGTCCCGACTCTCTGAGCGAGCGTGAGGACAGCAGCGGCGCTGACAGGCACAGATTAAAACACTGTTACGGTGAGGATGAGTGTCTTCATCCTCGCTCTGAGACGAGGCCCGCGCATTCTGCTGGAGATAACTCACCCACTGAATCATCAAAGCCTGTTTAGAAAGCACACATCCAAAATTCCCTTCATCCTTTTTAGGCTCAGAAAAATGAGGTTTTCATAAATCCCCTTGTTTTAATTTTCCTCCGTCACTCTTCGACAGGACATGCTCGGAGAGCCAAAACAGCACCGGCCCCTCCCGCCGCAAGACATAGCGTCTGCTGTGAAGTTACACCCCGTCCTCTCTGGTGATGGACGTTAGGAATCGGGTGGTGTTATGAGAGGCGAACGCTGCGTGAGGAGGGGTGAGGAGGTGAAAGGGGGTGGAGGGACGGAGGGAAGGAAGAAACTGAAAAACATGACCTTTCCGTGATTGTTATCAGGCCACGGCTGGGTGGGAGACGGCTGCCGTGGGCACACGGGGAATAGCAATGCTGCTGTTGGTAATCTCCGCACGATCGGCCTGTGTTCTCCTGCCTGTGACTCAGATTCCCCTTGATCTCCAAAAGACGTTTGGTCAATACCACCCCCATGAGTCCCCTTACACCCCCCCGAGGGGACTAACACATGGCCACACAGAGAAGACATCCAGCTTTCATCCACCTGACCACCTGGACGCAGACACAGTCCCTAGAGATGACCACTACGAGTCTCCATAAATGAGATATTAACATTCAAAAAGCCTGCTGTCTCCACACAAGTCAACACAACTCTACATCAACACAACTCAGTCCAATCCAACTCTACATCAACGCAACTCACTCCAACACAACTCTACATCAACACAACTCAGTCCAACCCAACTCTACATAAACACTCACTCCAATCCAACTCTACATCAACACAACTCACTCCAATCCAACTCTACATCAACAGAACTCAGTCCAACCCAACTCTACATAAACACTCACTCAACCCAACTCTACATCAACACAATTCTCAATTTGTCATCATATTTCATTTAGCAAGATGTGAATGATGACAAAAAGTTATGAATCTAACTATCCACAAGATAATTATGCAGTTATATCTGTTAAAGATATAAATGATCCCTTCCTGACAGGTTTTAACTGGAGTTTTGTTAAAGAATGTGTTATAATATTGAACCAAATGAACGTCAGTTTAACTGCAATGTTACTCTGATTCTTACGTGGCACGACTGTACCTGGAGCAGAAGAAGTCCTGGTGAAGGTCACAGTCGCAGTGCCGACCGGGGATGGGAATTTAAAAATGTTGACACAGCAGCCGAGATTAAAATCTGACAAGCCTGCATTGTGTCTAGTGCTCGATAACAGCAGCAGCAATTTGCTGTTCTGAAGACTCTACAATATCCACGTTTTAGACACACAGCGATCAAACCGCTGCTTTAGAACACTGACTGTACTGCGTTGGGCTTTGAAGCAGCCATGAGCACGTGACCCTGAGGTTACCATGTCGAGTTATGAACATGGGCCCACAGATTTTAGTTGTGGAACAGTAGAGCTGGGTTCTGTGGAGTGGTGGAGCTTTGCATGTCAGATCATGTCATGATCCAACAACACTAATTGTCTAGACTAACACTGAGAGGCTGAATGCAATCAAATGATCACAGCAAGGCCCCAACATCCAGCTAGGGAACACCCACATTTTTGTCTATATACTGTAGCTCCCAACATACCTGCAAGAAGCTGTTGCACTTCATTAGGAGCCGCAGTATATAACCAAAATGTGGAGACACGTGTGTGACGTTTTGCTTTGAGAACAATCGCAGTAAAGGTACTGTTAGATCTCTCATACATGCCTGCACTGTCCCAGTGAAGTTCCTCATCACACCCTTGTTGCACTCCTCATCCTCAAACGCTGAACGTTCTTTAAAGGAGCCATCAGCCTCAGGGCGGCAGCCCACCATCACGTCCTCGGAATCAAACCCCACTGCCCTACTGAGGATGAAGAAGTGGAGCCCGGAGCTCGTACTGCACAGACAGGGCTGCTATTGATTTTATTGCTCAAGCTGCTGCTAAGCTGCGCTCTCTCTGGCATACTAAATTCCTGGCCTTTCTAGAGGGTCTGATGAACTGCCCAGATCGCTCTCACTCATCCTTCTTGTCAGAAGTCATTACACGAAGTGAATGAGATGAACGTCTTACCTGTGCTGTGTCCCATTCGTGCGGGCAGCCGGACGAATCCGACTCACCGAAGCGCTTGCTGGGGCACTTTTGAAGTTATTTACTTGACTCGGACCTGGTGATGAATAGCTGCTTCAAGAAGGTGCTTTGACCGTTTTCTCAGCTTTGACTGTAAGGTTAATAATGACAAAAGCCCACACTTAAGAATCTTTAGGCCTGTCAGCCGTGGAAACTCTTTCAGAACAGCAGTGATCGTCTGAAGCCTCTGGCCTTGTCCACATGTATCCAGATGTTTTTGACAACATTATTTTGTCTGTAACAGTGTTTTTGGAAACCAGTCCATCCATCCACACAAGAACTCAGAAATGACCTTGAAACACACAGTTTTCCAACCCAGTGATAACACCTCACAGCAGAGGTCAAACTGCTGTGCTGCTGTCTCTGAATCACCTGCGCACACCTGATCCAGCACAGACGTGGAGCTTTTCCACATTCGTTACATATGAATTTCATAGCAGTTTAATTATTGCACACTTAAAAAAGGTTTCATTAATTAATGGGGACAAGGGTCTTCGGAGACCAAGGGTCCCCAAGGGTTTACAACACAATCAACTATTTCACTTTAGAGGTTTACGGAAGGTGGGTCAGTTTTGTCCCTTAGAACATGGGGTGTATGAGGATTAAGAACAAACCCATCACATTAGGATGTACAGTGACCCGATTTGTCCAAGAAAACATCACTCTAGTCCTTCTGGGTGCTGTGGACAGATCGGTAGTGCGGGTGGTAGCGTAACAAACGTTTCACACTCACATTTGTGGCCTGAACTGAAGGTCTAGGTCAGGTGTAAGGAACGGTGACTGTTCTTCACTGTAAATCATTTCATTTAAAATGCTGATCCGTGTGGATTCATTCCAGATATTGGCATCTGCCCACAGTTCCCATCACATTAGAAAGGAATTGGAACAACACATAAAGAATCCCACACAAGGAGGCAGATGGTTGTCATTTTTCAAAACGGAGTTTATTTTCTAAGTTTTAAATATTTCTCTGGCTATAATACCCTTAATTATTTCCACTACAGTATTTAAAAGGTGTGCTTTTTCTACAGCATGTTTCAAGCTGAGACTGCTGCCTTCATCGAGAGAGAGAGAGGTCACAACATGCATGACGTTGTCTGCAGGCCGGTGTGGTTGTCAGTCGGGCCTGCAGCCAGTGGGAGGGTCTGTGCTGAGAAGTAACAGTCCAGGTGGAGATGAACAGACATTTGGATGCGATGGAGTGAGGAAGAGGAAGAGGAAGAGGAAGAGGAGGAGGAGGAGGAAGAGCAGCCTGCTGAGGAAGGCTCTGTCAAGGCAGGATCAACAGGCACCAGGTGCCCTGAGTGAGAGTGGGAGGGGAAAAGAAAACCCAACCTGAAACATGATATACCCCTGTGGAACCCTGCAACACAGACTTTTTAATTTCAACACGTAGAACAGCACGACTTTACAACACAAAGCAAAACCCAACTCAGATCTAACATTTACAACAGTAACCCCTCTGTGAACGTTCTCTTTTTATGGAGCTGCATAATGATATGTATGTAAAGATGGGATGAGCCGAATAAGATCAGGACAAATCAATACCAAGGGCTGTCAGACGTCAAAGACCTATAAAAGCCATGGGTCTCCAAAAATTAAGGGTCCCCAGAAACCAAGGGTCCCCAGAAACAAAAGTCACGAGTTCGCAGAAACCAAGGCTTCCCATTAGTCAAGGGTCTCCAGAAACCAAGAGTCCCCAGGTGCTGAAGATCCAGAGAAACCAAGGGTCCTTGGGAGTCAAGAATCAGAAACCAAGGCCTCAGTGGAAACAATGGTCCCCAGAAACCGAGGCCTCTGAGAAGCCAAGGGTCCTCAGAAACCACGGTGAAGGAGGTCCATCATGTCATGTGTGTAAGGATGGGATGAGCCAATGAAGACGAGACGAGGTCGACGTAAAGACGTTAAATACCCTGTGATAATGTGTGACGGGTAAATGATTAGCTCTGCATAAATCTGGAGCTGCATGGCTTTAAAACTCATTTACTTCCACCCGCATTTCCGGAAAAGGAGATGTAGAGAAGACGATGTTGCATTTTTGGAATCGTAACAGTTTCTCATCTGGCCTCGACAGTCTGCACACGTGAATATGAACAGGTAGCGAATGGTTTAAATGCTTCCTTGGGCAAAACTATGGTTTCCATCAGTTGGATTCTAACTATTTTGAAGCCCTTGTAAAGCTCAAATCATGTACAAATCAAAAGCCCTTGGAGTTAAGATATTCACAGAACAGCTAATGTACTGTATTAGAATTATACTTCTGTATTTACATCACATATAGTTGTACTGGTCAGAAGAGGTTAGCATCGTCATACTGACTGACCCTACGCTTTCTGAACGTGTTGCACTACAGTTGTGTTTTCTTGTCACAGTTTACAAACTCTGTAGGAACGTTCTGCGCTTAGATTGGGGTGGAGATTAAGACGGCAAAGAGCTGGCAGGGGGCTTCACCCCATCACAGCTTCATCCATCCACCGAGTGTGAGGTCCTGGAGAACAGGCTCAACCGCTGTAGCTGTTTGGAAATGTTTCTCAGTCTGCCGCCGGACTCCTGACCCCTCTATACACTTCTGAGTGTACAAAGAACACTTCTAAAAGGTTCTGTTTCTATTTGAACTACAAAATTAACGGAGACTACTCTCAGCAGGCACTCACTAATCTGTTACAACTGTGAGAAGAAGATTATCTATAATAATAATAATAATAATAATAATAAATACAGTTTTAATCCTTTTAAAACGGGGATCCGAAACCAATCACCTACCGTGTGTTTCGGTGAGTGCATGACAAAACCAAACCAAACCAAAAAATGTACTACCAGCAGCTGAGGTGGACAGAACATGATGTTTAATAGCAAGTGCTTATAACCCTGTAATAAAGTGAGGGGATCGAGTGAAAGAGGTGTAAATAATGGAAGGATGTCATGCAGCTGGCTGGGAGGTGGAAAGGACGGTGATGGTGACCTGGTGGCAGGGGCGGAACTTACGCTTGGTGAACAAAGTAACCGGCAAGGATATACAACTAAGAACCAAGGGTCTCAGGAACCAAGATCCATGAAGAGCCATAGGCATTCAGGACTCTAAAGACCTAAGGGCCTTCAAGGCCTTCAAGAACCAAAGGCTCACGGAACTAAGAACACCCAAGACCCAAGGACCTTCAGGAGTCAAAGTTCTTCAAGGGTTCAAGAACCAAATATCCCTAAGAGACATTCAAAGGAATTCAAATGCTCCCAGAAATCAAGGGTCCCAAAGATTCAAGGGCCTCCAAGGGAGGAGCATGCATTCAATGGCCACAGCATACAAACTGAACAGTGGAGAATCCTTAAATGAGCAATAAATAACAGCAGTAATTGTTATAACACTATTATATATATTATATTATATATATTATAGGCTATTTCATCATCAAATAATACAAAAATAAACTTAGGAGGAAAACCATTCATGCCTTAGTCCTCCCAGCACTGAGAGGTTTGTGTGAAGGGGGTTCTAGATAGTGGGGAAAGTGGGTGGAAATTACTTAAAATATTGTTCCTGAATTGCTGAATCCGCCCCTGCCATGTAAGTGTGTGCGTGTGTGTGTGTGTGTGTGTGTGCGTGTGTGTGTGTGTGTGTGTGTGTGTGTGTGTGTGTGTGTGTGTGTGTATGGAGAATGAACCTGGAGATGAGGGTACTGAGGGTGGGGTTTTACACTCTCAGCCCAGGACAGGAAAACCGACGCTGCTGTTTACAATCGCACGAGTGTGACGAGGCACTCACCAGCAGCCGTCCGTAAGGCCAGGAGAGGGACAGCAGGTCAGTTTGTCTGTCAAAAAGAAAATGAAAACAAACAGAAATTCCGAAAACAACACCCCCTCAGCCCCCCCCTTCACTCCCGCAGAGAGGGGCTTTGGAAAGGTTGAGTCTCTCACAGTCTCACTGGGCTAATCTCTACAGTTCATGAATTCCGATGGCAGTTTCTGTCGGAGTGACTTTGAGGAGAGGAGGCTTGGCTCGCCCGCTGGAACGAGGCGAGGGAGGGAGGGAACGTGTTGGATTCACACTCAAAATAAATGAGGAATAAAAGGAAGCACCAATGATCTAACATTTACTAACTAGACTCGTACGCTGGCAGTCAAACAGAATCGCTCGGAGTGCACGCGATGACCATATACGGTGGTGGAAGGGATCGACCTTCAAATAACACAAGAGAACCACAAGAATATTCTAGAATTGACCAAAAAACGCTCTCAGGTGTCGACAGCTTTGGGAAATTCATACCGAAACTCTACAGACAGCAACGGCGACGCTAAACGTCCAGAAAGGGAAAACCGTACCGCTGTGGACACTGGTTTCCAATTCTGACGTCCAGATTCAAGTAGATTCTGCGTTAGGAATTAATGACCTACAATACCTCAAGGTCTTTGAGGAGACAAGGGCCCCCAAGAGCCATGGGCCTAAGCTGTTTTTGGTTCTACAGAGCTCTAGTCCTGTTCTACAGATTCCACTCAAATAAAGTAAAATAGTTTTGGTTCCTGCTGTGCTACCCTGTAACAAAATAACCCCCACACATCAAAACCAAAGATGGTTCTTCAAGGGTTCTTTAGTCAAGAAAATCATTCTAAATAGAACCATGAACATCTAAAGAACCATTTACATGCTTATTTAGCTTGATGAATAGATTCATGGAGAATGCAGTGTAGATGGTTCTATATAGCACATAATGGGTTCTTCTCTTGTTATGATGTCAATCTTGTACTTACAGAAGAACTCATTTGGTACCAGCAAATTCTCCAGCAAATATCCAGTTATGCATCCAAAAGGTTCTTTAGCTGTCACCATTCTACATGAAGCCAGCACACTTTCTAAGAGCCCTTTAAAGAACCATTTCAGAGTGTACACATTTAAAATGTTCTATAAGGAAAGGTTTTCCACCAATCCAAAGAAACCTTATTCAGTAAATGATATATATATATATATATTATGGGTCTACATAGAACACTAAAGGATTCTTACTAATGAACCCTTGGAGAACCCTCATAAGAATGTACACTCTAAGCAAAAATGTGTGTGTACAGAACCGAAAAGGGTTATTTGACTCCAAACAACAGTTGAACCCTTTTTGGTGCTACATAAAACCCTTTTAAAAGGTTCTATATGGAACCATTACAGGAGCTTTTCTTACATATAAAGAACCTTTTAACAATAAAAGAACATTTTAAGCAACAGTTCTGAGTTCTGTATAAATAAAAGGTGGACCCTTTTCCTCTAGAACCACTGCCACTAAGTATGGTCAGATGGAGTGAGGTGGTTATCAGAAGCTAGAGGAGCAAGAGAACCCTGATAACCACTCACAGCATCTACTCTTGGTGGTATATTTGGTGTTTCTGAGTGAGAACAAAAGAAAACAGCAATTCCTCTTGACTGCCAGTGTACATATTCTTACAGGAAGAGGGTTTCTGGCAGGTCTTTAAGAGCCTACTCTCCCTGCTGCTGCGGGTGTCCAGCTCAAGTCCCTGGTCGTAACATCTTGGCCACCGCACTTGAGTTGTGCTTGGATTCACCCCTAAACACTGCATGACTCCTGCTCCGGCGAGTCACACGGGCGTGGTTCTCCGGCTCGCCGCATCCTTAAAGTCCTTGGAGTTGGAGTTCTGTGGCTGGAGGAACTCCCTCTCCGAGTTAAGCAGGTTTCCCACTCCGGTCTTGTTGGGGTCACGGGTCAGCGTGTACATGGAGATGTCTGCGGCGGCCGGGCCAGTGTATCCACTCTTGCCGATTGGGGAGGCGTCCCTGGATGGAGCCTCACTGGAGCGGCAGCTGGAGCGGCGGCGGAAGCGATAACGGTAGCTAGGAATCCGACTGAAGGCTGACTTCTTGATGAGCTCGGTGCGGGACTTGGCGCGCTGCTTGCGGTGCTTCTCGATGAACATGTGAACCGCCAGCACGCCCACCATCTCCGCCATGATGAACGACAGCGCCCCGAAGTAGAAGGACCAGCCGTAGGAGTAGCTCTTTTTTGAGTCGCTCTGACCAGGGTCCCCGGAGTTGGCGGATATGTAGACGATTATCCCGATGATGTTGCTGAGGCCTAAGAGAGCGAGAGAGAGCGAGAGAGAGCGAGAGAGAGCGAGAGAGAGCGAGAGAGGTTATTGTACAGCCCTCACTGCAGCCGTGACTCATCATTCCATGCCATTAAACAGGACGTTTAATGGAGAGCAGCTCCTCCTCACTCGAGTGGAAAGAAGGAAAATAAGAACAATTAGAATGTTTTAATTTGCTTTTATCTTCCTGCTCATCTCACAGGATTAATTATTACAAATTTGGTGTCACACATTCAGAACCAAACCTAATGGGAAAGAACATACACTGTGTCTCAGTTCGGTCACTCGAGAATCAGAGCAGAGAGAACACGAGTCCAGACAGCAGAAACACTCTGATGACTCAGCAGCTGTGTTTCCGACCGAAGGGTTTCAATGAGAAAAGCTAATTCACAAGACATTCACTGGTTTCTGACTGAATTAAATCCCAGTTTAAATACCAAACGAGCTTCCAGTGCATGTTTATTGCTCTGTCCACAAGAACATGATCAACCTGCATACAGACTGTGACTGATCAGAGAGAGGGGGCGGGGCTTATGATCAACCTGCATACAGACTCTGACTGATCAGAGAGAGGGGGCGGGGCTGATGATCAACCTGCATACAGACTCTGACTGATCAGAGAGAGGGGGCGGGGCAAGTTATAGAAGAAAATGAAAAATCCTGAGAAGGGATAACACTCAAACACATACATTACAAAAAATGTAGGACAAACTACACAAATGCTTAAATTCTGTTCAATTGTGTAAATCTCAAATTAATACAAAATTCAGTATCCTAGGATCTCCTGAAAAAATGTCTCCTGTCCAGAACATCATTTATAAGTGGAGAACATTTAAAACTGCCCACCAGATCAGACTGTTCCTAGAAAGTTCAGCCCAAGAGCAGAACCACAAGATGAGTAAAGAAGATCCAACAATCCTAAAATGTTCATCATGGACCTACAGGTGTCTCTCACCACAGCTGATGACAAAGTGCAGCTTCTACCATCAGAAAGAGACCAATGATAGGGGTCCCCTGTCACCCCTTCAGAGACTGATGTTGGGGTCCCCTGCCACCCCTTCAGAGACTGACGTTGGGGTCCCCTGTCACCCCTTCAGAGACTGACCTCGGGGTCCCCTGCCACCCCTTCAGAGACTGACCTCGGGGTCCTTTCTGTAAAGCTGATATCAGTTGTATAAAGTGCTAAATACATTTGATTTTCGATTTTCGATTGATGTTCGTTGTTGCTGTGAGTTTTAAGAGCAGAGCTCAGTTACATGTCAGCCTTAAAGGTACAGTAACAGTCTGGATGTTAGGCCAGGTTACTCAGTGTCAGTTAAAGTGTGTGTGTGTGTGTGTGTGTGATGTGTTTGTAGTGAGGTTGAGTGTGTGAATAAGGCTAATGAGACTGGACGGGACAAGAGCGCTGGAAGCTCGGTCACTGACAGTGAAGGGTGTCCGGTTATTTCCGGCATGGCCGTCTCAGACTGGATGCAGATTATGCAATACACAGCCGTCTGAGTCGGTCATTTGTGTGTCCAGTGTCTAATGGGACCTTCTGTAAATATTGGGCCGACACCTCTCAGGCCCGAACAACACAAACGGGTCAATAGGGCTGCGGTTTACTCTGCTCTGACATGGCCAGACACTTTCGATGTCAATAATCAGAGTTAATCCGGATGGTCAACAGTTAGAGGGCTCCCTCCCTCAGCTTCTGATTGGACGTGCGAGAGCAGGTCAGCCAATCAGGGCAGTATAAATATAATTATAGGACTCAAAGTATTAGTTCCACTTCCTGACTATAGAGGGAGCCCAGGAGCAAGAAACACAGATTCTTGCATAATGCTGCTTTAATGCACTGCAGCGTATGTGAGGTTCATCTGTTTACTCACGTTCCCCACAGTGACGTGACGTGGTTTGTGTGTGTGTGTGTGTGTGTGTGTGTGTGTGTTACCTGCAGAAACGAAGAATATACCAGCGCTCAGGATGACGTTGTGTCGGCTCCTGTAGAACTCACTGGCTGCCACACACAGACCCCCCATAAACAACAACCCCACACTCATGATGGGGAAGATACTGGAAGCCCTGACCGCACCTGAGGACACACACACACACACACACACACACACAGTTACATCATTAACTAATCAATAGATATGCTTCCATTACGTGTTATCTACATTAGACTCACAGCTCCAGTGCTAATTGGTGGCATATAAGCTTACATTTCTTAGTGTTTGTGAGGTCAGGATGTTGGATGATCTCCACTGCACCTTATCCCCAAACCCCCAACTCATCCCAAAATTCCTGGATGGAGCTCCATCATTGCAGAGAACACAGCTCCACTGCTCCACAGCTCAATGCTGGGGGTCTTTATACCCTCTAGTCCACACCTGCTATTAGACATGGAGACAATTGAGTCATGTGTGTTTATCTGCTCCAGAGAGTCCTGTTCTATTGGACACCATTGAAGATCAGGGTGAAAGGAGGAGAATAA
>CM067520.1:27396222-27398639 GCA_034509495.1 Acestrorhynchus altus | reverse complement strand
GTAGCTCCTCCCCCTCAGTGTGTATTAATACAGATGTGTCTGTAAGATCTCAGTAGTGTTAAGGTTCTGTTCTAACTGTGTGAAAGAAGAGTATTTATGAAAATCTCTTCCTGAAGATCTTCATTTCATAAATGTTCTTTTTGTGCTGTTAGAACGTTGCTGGTGTCTCCGGTTATGAGAGCTCATTAACGCAGCTTTCAGGTTCTTCTGATTACGGCTCGCCGGGAGACCCAGGGGACGCAAAATGTACTCAACACTTCTGCTTAATGAGCTCGAACTCAGTCCAGCGTACACAGTTCAGCTGCTCTGTGTTCCGCAACCTAATGGACCTTCAGAACCCACACCAGCAGCACCAGCCGGAACTCAGAGTCTGATTCCCGAACCCGAACGGGGCCTGACCCGCTCCAACTCTGACTGCACCTCAGACCCCATCACTGTCACCGATCTTCAATGTCCAGCAGAAGAGTCCAGACTCAGCTACAGCCACAGCTCTGAACGCTGTACACACTCACACTCTCAGACTGTCGGTCATCACGGTGAGCTGCGGAGAGTGTGTGTGTGTGTGTGTGTGTGTGTGTGTGTGCTGGGTGTGACATGAGTGGATGCTGTAGGTGTACGGATTTGTGTTCAACTGATTTACATCCTTATATAAAGGACACACACACACACACACACACACACACACACACACACACAAACCTCTCTCTACTCCGACCCTACTGACCCCAACCAGTACTCACTCTACTCCGACCCTACTGACCCCAACCAGTACTCACTCTACTCCACCCTACTGACCCCAACCAGGACTCTCTCTACTCCGACCCTACTGACCCCAACCAGTACTCACTCTACTCCGACCCTACTGACCCCAACCAGTACTCACTCTACTCCACCCTACTGACCCCAACCAGGACTCTCTCTACTCCGACCCTACTGACCCCAACCAGTACTCACTCTACTCCACCCTACTGACCCCAACCAGGACTCACTCTACTCCACCCTACTGACCCCAACCAGGACTCTCTCTACTGAGAGAGAAAAGAAGTGAAGGTTGGGTTTGTTCTGAGGGAGATACAAGTGGGAGTTGATTGTTCTGGGAGAAGATAAAAGAGGGAGAGACGAGGGATGTTTGATTTTCACCTTTAATGCTGGTGGTAACGTGGTAACGTGGTAACGTGGTAATGGAAGTTATGCAAGTGAGGAGTTCTCGGCCTACGCTGCAGTATAAATAGCAGGACTCCCGGGCCAGCTCACACACTGCAGAGAGGGGTCAGTGAGTCAGCCGCCAATACACAGCTGTCCTCAACTTCTGCGCTCTCTCTCTCTCTCTCTCTCACACACACACACACACACACACACACACACACACACACACACACACACTTCTGATCGTTCCCACTGCCTGCAGCTAAGCACACTTCAGCAGGCTCTGGAGCTGCATGCTTCCCAATCCACATCAGGACACTCGGTCCCACATTCCACCTTAATCCGTACTCACAACACGCCTGAAGTGACGTTCGGTGTACAGGGGCTGCAGCCAATCACGCGGTGTATAGCTCAGGACCGGAGAGATACTGAAGGTTCAGTAATGAAGAGACAGCAGAGACGCTTCACACCGCTCTCTCTCCTCTCTCCAGACCCTGGCTGCCTGCTTCACATGATCCTGACAGCTGGAGCTGTGGGACTGTGGTGCTAGATACTGTCACCATGTGACTGGCTTTAATTGCCACCTCGTTTCTCCTCCCCATAATGTGATTGGTGCTAACTGCCAATTTGTTTCTTCTGAGACCTCCTCCTGACTGTGATTGGTCCAAACTGCCTCAGTGTGTTTTGTGAAGCCCTCCTGCTTAGTGTCTTTGGTCCTAATCATGACCTTGTCTTTTCGGGGACCTCCTTCTGGGTGGTCCAAATGGTCTCCATGCATCTTCCGAGGCCTCCCCCCTCACTGTGATTGGTCTGAATTGCCTGCTTGGTTTTTCTGAGACCTCCCACTGACTGTGATTGGTGATCCCAATTCTGTTACTTTTAAGACTCCTCCTCCTGACTGTGATTGGTCCCAATTTCTACACTGTATCTTCTCAGACTCCTCCTCTTGACTATGCTGATGTTCAACCTCAACAGGTGCTGCAGTTCCATTCTGGCACCTGTGTAACATTTAAGGTAATCATTGTATTTAAGGTGGAACAGAAATCGTGTGAGGGCCGGGAGGGAGGGGTGCTGGAGCAGGTGGGGTTGAGGAATGTGCTGATGGGGGCAGAGGTGTTAGTGACCTCAGGGAGGGTTGGGTGGAGACAGAATGTCTAGTTTAAGGTAGAATGTAGATGAATGAACTGCTGCAGCCTTTAAGGTGGAACAGACAGCCAGCGTGAAAGGAAATGAAAATGACGGTGGAGCTGCATCCAGTCAGACGGAGGATC
>CM067520.1:27358722-27391222 GCA_034509495.1 Acestrorhynchus altus | reverse complement strand
TCAGATCGTTCACGGGTTTGTGGCAGTTACATACATACGTCCCCCAAAGAGACAGATAGTGTTCAGGTTTCAGACGAAGCTTAAGTTGCATTTAAAAGCTCAGATCTGCTCCAACTTCAGCACCTAAGCTGGGTTTTGTACAACCTGAAATGCCATTCATGCTGTATGAACATGAACATGATGGATTTATGACTGCATGTCTTATGCAAGAACACTGTGGTCAGATGCGGCCAGTCTATTATTATTTGACCAAGTTAGACATCGGTGCCACTGGGTTTGGTCCATGTTTACGGGCTGTTCAGGCCACATACCTACATCACTACATGTGCTCCAGTAGTTCTGTCACGATCTCGCACAGTGTGATGTCCACTTGGGGTAACTGGGCTGCTGCTCTTACAGCTCCAAACATTCATTTACAAATGACCAGTCCTTCATCATTAATGATGACTGCACTGTCTGATGGTTATGGAAGTTTGGACCTGGATGGACAAAGGTGTGAGTGTTGATTCTAATGCTTTTTGGATGAAGGAGGATAAATACGAAGACCACGAAGCACTTTTGCCATATTTGGGACAGCAAATACATAGCTTGGGACACATGGGTGTAAACAGCACGGTTCACAGGTTCTCCTCTGTGTGGTGGAATTCCAAGTTCCGGAAACGGTGCAATGGTGTGTACCATGTCAGTCCAACAACACAGCTATGGGTGTAACATCACCTGCAGTGCACCTCCAGGTCCATTTCAACATTTGCAGGTTGACTACATTACTCTTCCACCTTGTCAGGGTAAACAGGACGTGTTGACTGTCTGTGACAGCATTGCATAGTTCCAAAATGCTGTCCAAGATTACATTCCCCATCGAGGACTGCCGGACAGCATCGATTCTGACTGATGTACACACTTAACTGGGAAAGTAGTTCAGGAAGTGACAAGAATGATGCAAATTCAGTGGAAAATGCCCATACAGACCTGAAGCGTCTGGACAGGTGGAACATCAAACCATCAAACAGCTGCTGTGTTGTGCAGTATTAGAGCCTCACCTACACGCAAAGTGGGACCAAGTCCATATGAGATCATCACAGGTTGACCAATGTCCTTACCTGGAACTATTGACCTCAGACAGGCTGATGTCCACCTCACTTTGGATGCTCTGCTGAAATATTGCCAAGAACTCACGGATGCAGTGAGCTTGGTCCAGCAACGGGCCAAAGACACGTGGGTTGAGCCACCAAAAGGGGGCGTATGATCATGGCAGGTCAGTGGGTTACCATTAAAAATCACACAGCCACTCCATTAGAGGCTAAGCGGAAAGGGACATTCCAAGTGCTTTTGGTCACAGATGCAGCAGCGTTGGAATCATGCTTCTCATTGCAAAGTGGTAGCACCACCACATGAAAGGAGAGCCCTGAAGGAAGGGATAGTTTTATTCTAGCAGGGGCCAAAGGCAGTTAGTGCTCCTCCCTCCCTTCGGTAGCTTAGCAACCCATGGACAGGAAGGGTCAGGCTGGTGTCATATGCAATTTTGAAGTACTGAGGTCTAAATAATCCTACTGGTGGTGCCAGATGGAGGATGAAAAAGAGGTGGATGATTCCAGGATTCTTTTGGACCTACCTCCATCAGAGTGAATAGAGGGGTCTGTGGGATCTATCTCCAACTACAAATCCAACCAGCCATCATCCAGACACTGCAGATGCAGCGTAAACCAACATGCCAGAAGGAAGAGCTGACAGGACGAGGACACGTCCACGCCCAAAGACTCTAGTTTCTAATAAGCACAACGATATCTATGATACTATTCAGTGTTCCTGTTACGAACAAGCACAACAACGTGTAGAACAATGAAGTAGAACAACGTGATGTGGAAGAGATGAGGTTAAGTCATTCCAGTCGGTATCTGATGTCTTCTTCTGGGTTCTTCCTTTTGTTTTTATGTTTGCTTTTTAATCTGTACTTTCTTAGTACAGTACGTTATTGATGGTATTATTTGGATGCTACTGGAATCCAAAAGAGGAACTGTTGGAGATTATGGTGGGTCTGCAGTTCCTGAGATAAGAAACTCAAGAAACACAGTAAGGTTCTAGATTAGAGAGCCAGCCTCACGACCCCTGACATGTCACAGGTCAAGCATCTTATTGATACATGATAACAGTTGGTGTCAAAGCTGTGTGTATGAAAGTGTCCTCAGACAGACTGAGGAGACACTGTGATCACAACAGCCCCTAAAATACACCTCACCACCAGAGAGAGAGAGAGAGAGAGAGAGAGAGAGAGAGAGACAGAGAGAGAGACAGAGACAGAGAGAGAGACAGAGACAGAGGAAGAGAGAGAGAGAGAGACAGAGAGAGACAGAGAGAGACAGAGACAGAGGAAGAGAGAGAGAGAGACAGAGAGAGAGAGAAAGAGAGAGAGACAGAGAGAGAGACAGAGACAGAGGAAGAGAGAGAGAGAGAGAGAGAGAGACAGAGAGAGAGACAGAGAGAGAGAGAGAGAGACAGAGAGAGAGACAGAGACAGAGGAAGAGAGAGAGAGAGAGAGAGAGAGAGAGAGAGAGACAGGGAGAGAGGGAAAGAGAGAGAGAGAGACAGAGAGAGAGAGAGAGAAAGAGAGACAGAGAGAGAGAGAGAGAGACAGGGAGAGAGAGAGAGAGAGAGAGAGAGAAAGAGAGAGAGACACAGAGAGACACAGAGAGACACAGAGAGAGAGAGAGAGAGAGAGAGAGATGTGGCTATAATAATGGAGGGGAAAATGTCCATCACTTGATCTGCTGTTTCCTAGCAACCACAGCAGCTAGAAGCCTGAGGGGTTAAAATCATAAATCATTTCAAGAACAGTGACACAATCACACACACACACACACACACACACACACACACACACACACACACACACACACACACACACACTGCTTCTCCAGTTTGTTGTGACAGATGTTTAGTAGGTGTGTATTTGGGATGGGGGGGCAGATGAGTGTGAGGTGGAATAAGAGGAAGAGTGTGTGACACGTTTTACATATTCATTACAGCCATTCATCACAACAGCCCTAAAGACTGATACAACAACAGCCCTAAAGACTGATACAACAACAGTAGGGTATAGTAATTTGTAGTAGGGTACAGTAATGTGTAGTACGGTGTAGTAGGGTAGAGTAATGTGTAGTAGGGTATAGTAATGTGTAGTAGGGTGTAGTAATGTGTAGTAGGGTGTAGTGTAGTAGGGTATAGTAATGTGTAGTAGGATATAGTAATGTGTAGTAGGGTGTAGTAATGTGTAGTATGGTGTAGTAGGGTATAGGAATGTGTAGTAGGGTGTAGGAATGTGTAGTAGGGTGTAGTAATGTGTAGTATGGTGTAGTAGGGTGTAGTAATGTGTAGTAATATGTAGTAGGGTGTAGTAATGTGTAGTAGGGTGTAGTAATGTGTAGTAATGTGTAGTAGGGTGTAGTAGGGTGTAGTAATGTGTAGTAGGGTGTAGTAATGTGTAGTAGGGTGTAGTAATGTGCCTGTGCTCTGCCGGTGTATTTACTGAGGCAATGAGATCCAGATCAGCAGAACCACAGAGAGCTGACAGATTAACCTCCCTCTGTTCCCCTCACCCATCTTCATCTTCATCTTCATCTTGAAGCTGCACCCATTGCTGACACAGATGTGCAAATGCACACACAGCTTGTCTAGTCCCTGTAGAGAAGTGCTGCCAATAGAATAGGACTCTCTGGAGCAGATAAACAATCGTGACTCTATTGTCTCCGTGTCTAATAGCAGGTGTGGACTAGAGGGTATAAAGACCCCCAGCACTGAACTGTGGAGCAGTGGAACCGTGTTCTCTGCAATGATGGAGCTCCATCCAGAACTACTGGGATGAGGTGGGGAGTTGGGGATGAGGTTGGGTGGTGGTCATCCAACATCTTGACCCCACCTATTTGCTCTTGTCGACGTTTTCCTCCAAAAATCAAACATGGATCAACCTTTGGAGATAAGACATAGACGATGACATCATACGAGACGAATGGTATGTTTTTGCTCCTGTACGATGTCTGTACACCTAGACAGACCCACAGCGTCCAGCTGAAAACGAATCTTTGGTTCCCACTGCAAACAAACCTTTCAGGTTCCAGAACCTGTTTTTGTTGGTGGAAATGGCCTAATAGTGTAAATGTTTGGCTACCCTGAGTTCTAAAACACACACTGATCCACAGTTTCAGGGTGAATACGTGAACCAACCCAGAGAGAGACGAGAGTTATGCTGTCGGGGAATGCGGCTAACTGACGGATGGCTGTGGCATCACCACAAGTCAGACTGCAACCCCCTGATGACCTGAACCTGAACATCCCATACTCCTAACATACTGTTTCTGAAGTGTTACACTTGTTGGAGAACAGAGGGTGGAGAACCGTAATTGTGAGAGCTCCTCGCGCTCGTCAGCTGGGATCAGTGTCATATGGCCTATTTTCTAAAGCGATAAAGGGAGTAAAGAAGTTCCCCCAGGACCTTCACTCCCCTCTCCGTCCCACTAACCTGCTTTAATCCTCCAGCACACCAGCCTGCAGCTCCACATCAAACACACACACACACACACACACACACACACCATACATCAAACACACTCCAGCAACCAGACACAGCAGGGTGAAGGTCAGAACGTCTGCTGAAGAGCTGGAGGACTAAAGAGCTGCTTTAATAATGATTATTAAAGTGTTAAATCAAAGGTACAGAAAAGAAAAATCAACACAGGGTTTTTAATTGGCCTGGTCAGTGAAACAAGTCATTTGATGGATTTAAACCAACTAAGGTAGCATAGCAACCACTAAACCCTTAGTAACACCATATCAACCGCCAAGTAACCCCTTAGTAACACTATATCAACCACCTAGTAACCCCTTAGTAACACCATATCAACCGCCTAGTAAACCACTCAGTAACACCATATCAACCTAGTAACCCCTTAGTAACACCATATCAACTGCCTAGTAAACTAATTAGTAACACCATATCAACCACCTAGTAACCCCTTAGTAACACCATATCAACCGCCTATTAAACTAATTAGTAACACCATATCAACCACCTAGTAACCCCTTAGTAACACCATATCAACCGCCTAGTAAACTCCTTAGTAACACCATATCAACCACCTAATACCCTTAGTAACACCATATCAACCACCTAGTAACCCTTAGTAACATCATGGGAAACACCTAGTAAACTCATTTATAGAAGCTCCACATTATTGCTTTTACCCTCCTCCCACCGCTTGGCACAACCAACAAGCTGATTGGCTGTTTTTGCTGAAGGGTAGGACTGTATCAGGCCAGGAGTCTCCCGTTCTTATTTTGACGAAATCTTAATGCTTCTATTTTAGCGATCTCTGGTTTAACTAAACTTAACACTGTTCCCTCAACAACCTCAACAGCTCAACAACCATCTATAGCAACACCTTGGCAACCCAGCACATCAGCAGGACTGAGCTGTGGTCACTCTACTGGGAACTGCTCTCAGTTTGTCATTGTGCGTTACATATAAATGTGTGCTGCACTGTGGTCAGAGCTTTCTGGACAGAACCTGACAAAGTGACACTTTAGAACGGTCACCGGCTCTATGTATCTGGAACAGCATTCAGTATCTGCACACAGCAGCTGGGATCATTTGGGTGAACCCATTGACTGAGAGATGTGTTTGCCGTGGTCTGACCGGGAGTGACCAGAGCGAGCAAAGGCGGAATCTTCAGATGGCGGAATAAAGTGTTCTCCACTGAGGCAGGAGAGGTTCTCATCAATTCTTGCTGAGGGAGCTTCTCCAGCACTGTCCCACTTTCACGTAACATTTTGATCAATATGAAACACGTCTGTATCCACAGAAGAAACGTCTATAAAAGAATGCAGGAAGCATGGAGACGGACGACGAGATGGAGTGATAACCTCCAGTGAGTGGAGGGTCCCTGCTCAAACTGTGTGTGTGTGTGTGTGTGTGTGTGTGTGTGTGTGTGTGTGTGTGTGTGTGTGTGTGTGTGTGTGGGGAATTCCTGAACAAGTCCCAGGTCTGGAACACCATTGCGCGCTATTTCACCCTGAAAGCGCTCTGAAGCCCCACGGCTTGGAGAAATGTCAGGTGTGTGGTAGGGTGTAACACACATCGATCTGGAGCTGCTGATTCACCCATCCGTTCTGAGGTGCTGTAATCACTAGGTTCTACAACAGCAGGAACAAGTAAGCTAACACTTCTCACCACCGGCAGAAAGCAAGGAGCAGATGGCATTTACCTTCTCCGATCCAGCGACTGCAGAAACTGTATTCCAGCCTTTTGAGCCCCACGGACCACCCCACCTACACCCTTACCCCACAACACTACTCCCCCCCCTCACGGACCACCCCACCACCCTACACCCTTACCCCACACCCCCTTTTCTCCCCCCACGGACCACCCACCACCATATCCCCTACCCCACCCCGCTTCTCCCCCCCTCACGGATACCCCACCACCCTACACCCCTTATCCCTACACCCCACCCCACAACACTACTCCCCCCCTCACGGACCACCCCACCCTACACCACCCAACCCACAGCACTACCCCCACGGACCACCCCCACACCTACACCTTACCCCTACACCCTAACACTACCCCACGGACCCACCCCACCACCCTACACCCTTACCTACCCCACCCACAACACTACTCCCCCCCTCACGGACCACCCCCACCACCCTACACACCCCTACACACCCCTTTTCTCCCCCCCTCACGGACCACCCCACCACCTACACCCCTTACCCCTACACCCCCCAACACCCTCCCACGGACCCCACCACCCTACACACCCCACCCCTACACCCCACAACACTACCCCCACGGACCCACCCCACCACCCCACCCCTTACCCCTACACACCCCCTTTTCTCCCCCTCACGGACCACCCCCCACCACCCCACACCCCCACCCCACAACACTACCCCCCACGGACCACCCCACCACCCCTACACCCTTAGGATACACACTGTGCAGATGGCCAAGGATACACTCTCCATCCAATCAGAACACTCTCCATCCAATCACAACACTCTCCATCCAATCAGAACACTCTCCATCCAATCACAACACTCTCCATTCAGTCAGAACACTCTCAATTCAATCAGAACACTCTCCATCCAATCACAACACTCTCCATTCAGTCAGAACACTCCAATTCAATCAGGAACACTCTCCATCAATCCAGAACACTCTCCATCCAATCACAACACTCTCCATTCAGTCAGAACTTACTCTCCATCCAATCACCAGCACTCTCCATCCAATCAGAACACTCTCAATTCAATCAGAACCTCTCATCCAAACAGAACACTTTCTCATTCAGTCAGAACCTCTCAATTCAATCAGAACTTTTCTCCATCCAATCAGAACCACTCTCCATCCAATCACAACCTCTCCATTCAGTCAAGAACTTACTCTCCATCAATCACAACACTCTCCATCCAATCAGAACTTATCTCAATTCAATCAGAACATCTCCATCCAAACAGAACACTCTCCATTCAGTCAAGAGGTACTCTCAATTCAATCAGAACCTCTCCATCCAATCACAACCTCTCCATTCAGTCAGAACACTAACCATTCAGTCAGAACACTCTCAATTCAAATCCAGAACACTCTCTCCAATTCAATCAGAACACTCTCATCCAATCACAACACTCTCCCATTCAGTCAGAACACTAACCATTCAGTCAGAACTTACTCTCAATTCAATCAGAACACTCTCAATTCAATCCAGAACACTCTCCATTCAGTCAGAGACACTCTCCATTCAATCAGAACACTCTCCATTCGAGGTCAGAACCTCTCCAGTTCAAATCTAGAACACTCTCCAGCCAATCAGAACACTCTCCAACAAATCAGAACACTCTCCATCCATCAGAACACTCTCCATTCAATCAGTCTTTCACACATGAGTAATAAATCATATTCAGCTTCATTAAATATAATGTATTATTATATATAATATATTCTGGTGGTGGTCCTAATGTTTTGGTTAATGTATGGAGTGATGTGTGTGCATTTACAGTAATCATGAGAACAACAGGTGGTTCTGCAGAGTGAGGGTGAATGCAGTGTGTGACACCAGGACGTCATCATTATTCTCTACCGCTGAATCATATCACGGTGTAATGTGGGCAGATCACACACAGACACACACACACACACACACACACACACACACAGACACACACACACACACACACACACAGACACACACACACACACTACGTTCTGCACCTGTTATTAGAATGGGTTCTTTCTGAAATAGAGAAACACCCGCAGCGTTAAAGCGAAACTTCAGTCACACAAACAGCCAATCAGCATCACTCTCCGCCTGCGGCTGTATTCCTGTACACACTTACACACCGAGAGCTCACCTCTCACCCCGGGACCGTACAACACCAGCACGTATCACAAGACACACAACACTCCCGTGTGACAGCACATGACCATATACAGTCCTTTATAGTGTGATATAATCAAAGGTAATAACAGGGACAGGGCTGGACGATATGAGGAACCTTACACGATACCATCTTTATCGATACATCAGTGCGACGTTTGTGTTACTTAATGAGGGTCAGCTCTGACTGGGCAAGGACGCAGCTGTGGACGGTCAGGAGTGGATTCGGTAATCAGGGGTCAGTAATAATAACTGGTTCCACCTCTACGTATTGATCAGCCTCACACCGATACACCCCCACCGCACCACGCCGCTCTTCTTCCAGCTGTCAGGTGCAGGCTCCTCCTCCCTGTCACAGACCAGACGAGAGAAATGTCCCTGATATAAGACATCTCGCAAACTTCTCAACATCTACCACCAGCACCACCAGCACCACCAACAGCACCACCAGCACCACCAGCACCACCAACAGCACCACCAGCACCACCGTCTCACTGTGTGAAACCTTTTACTGCTCATGTCAAACTCCACCCCAAACTCCACCCACACCAACCAACCTGCAACACTGTACCTGAAGACACACCGTACCGCCCCTACAGACACGCCCAGAGTTTAGAGTGCACAGGTGTGTGTCGTGTGTGTGTGTGTGTGTGTGTGTGTGTGTGTGTACAGAGTGTGTAACGGCTGCAAACCCGATCCTGTGTGAGAAACCCAAACAGTGTGTGTGAGTGAAGTGGCCTTATTCAAAATGAATGAACCGGTCACAGTGTGTGTGTAAAAGAGACACTATAATTAACTAGAGCAGGGGAGTGTGTGTGTGTGTGTGTGTGTGTGTGTGTGTGTGTGTGTGTGTGTGAGAGAGTGTGAGAGAGAGTGTGAAACGCTCGGCTGCTGCAGACAGTCAGCAACACAATCCAAGCTAAGAGCTGTGACTGTGTCCAGAAGCAGATATACACTACACACACATCTCGCTGCGGTCCAGTCAAAAACACCTATCTCCATTTATGTTTGGACACACCGTGAGGAGCATCACTACTTCAAAAGCCTGAAATCACAGCCAGGTGCAGAACATCAGCTGCTGATGATCAGACCATCGTTAGAGAGGACTTTGGAGGAGCCTGTCTTATTCAAACCTCAGACATTAGTTTGGTTTGCCCTGGATCACCATGGCCAAAGAGCTCTCTGAGGCCTCTTATGAGTGGAGAACATTTAAAACTGCCCACATGACCAGATCAGACCATCCTAGCAAGTTCAGCCCAAGAGCAGAACCACAAGATGAGTAACGAAGATCCAACAATCCTAAAATGTACACAGTTGATGTCAGAGTGCAGCTTCTACCATCAGAAAGAGACCAAGCCAGTCTGATCTTCATGGAGGAGTTTAAGGAGGAAACTCTTACTGTCCATCAAACATCAGGACAAAACTAAAGTTCTCCAGAGAACATCTAGACAAAGAGCAGGACTTCTGGAACAATGTGCTTTGGACAGATGAATCTAAAGCTGAACCTCCTACCAGCTGTGAAGCATGGTGGTGAAATGTGATGGTTTGGAGCTGCTCTGCTGCAGCAGGGTGTGGAGATCTCGCCATCATAGAAACCACTATGAGATCTTTATTGTATCAGAGCGGGTTTGAGGAGAACGGAAGAGCGTCTGTACAAAGACTGACACTGAAACATCACAGAGCTGAAAGAATTCCGCACGGAGGAGTGGGAACGTCGCTTTTCCAGTCGATGTCAGAGACAGTAGATGGTTCTAGAAACATCTCACTGACATTATTTCAGACAAAGGAGATACAGATATGAGGACAGAGGGGTCTGAACTTTATCCTCAGAAGAAAATGACATTTCTGTTAATGATGTTTAAAGATGTTTCTTCAGTCGTGTGTGTTTAGTTGTATCTCCTCCATCTCTCAGTGTAGATACAGTGAAAATTGGATGTCCATATACTACAAACAACAATTGATCATAACATTAAAACCACCTTTCTAATATTGTCCCCCTCGTCCAACCAAATGCACTTCACAAGACCTCTGAAGGTGAGCTGAGGAACAGCAGATCCCTCAGGTCCTGTAAGTTGTAAGGTGCCATGAGCATCTCCATGAGTCGGTCCTGAACACTGTATCCCGGGAACAGCCCACAAGCCCTGCCTGATGTTCTGGAGATGTTCCAGGAGTCTACAACATCCCCTCCTTTTTTTTATCTCCAACCCTCCACAGCAAATACTGGAGAACCATCAGAGTGACTGGTTTCAATCTTACCTTGACACTGGAATCCTTGTTTGCCGAAACCCCTGCGTAAAAAAAAACAACAACAAGCAGGCAGTGAGGAGCAGAAACTTATTTGACCTGTTTGTTCTGAGCAGCAGATGCAGATGTTGGTGCAGATGTTGGTGCAAAAGTAGGTGCAAAAGTAGGTGTAGATGTTGGTGCAGATGTTGGTGCAGAAGTAGGTGCAGATGTTGGTGTAAATGCAGAAGTAGGTGCAGATGCAGGCGCTCACCAGATGAAGTCCGTGCAGTGGCTGCAGAAGGTCGGCTGCTTGAAGAACCTGGCGATGAACTTGTGGTTCTTCACCTCGTGCACGTTCTTCTGCCGCAGGGCTCCCTGTCGCGCGAAGCCCCGCGCGCGCTGCTCTCCGTCGCTGCCGCTGAGCTCCGCCATCCTGCGCGCGCCTCCTCTCTCTGCTCCACCTGCCGCGCCGCGCCGTACAGACACCGCACAAGCCCCGCCCCCCACCGACACGCCCACCCGCGCATGCGCAGAGTCTCGAGCGGGTTAGACTGGCTGACCAGTGTGACGGACGCCGGTGTGACTAGGCTGCTCAACCAGTAAGACCAGCTGGGAGAGGTTGGTGATGCTGGTAGACAGACTGGTCCATCACACTCAGGTCAGCTGATTCCCCTGAACCCCAAACACCCTGACCACAGACCTGACTGCCCCATCAGCCTGTGGTGTCATACAGTGTGTCATACAGTGGGTTATACAGTGTGTCATACAGTGTGTCATACAGTGTGTTATACAGTGTGTCATACAGTGTGTTATACAGTGTGTTATACAGTGTCATACAGTGTGTCATACAGTGTGTTATACAGTGTTTCTCAACCCTGTTCCTGGAGGCACACCTGCTCTGCATGTTGTAGAGCTGACCCTGCTCCCACACACCTCATTCAACCAATCAGCTGATTAACAAGCCCTTCAGAGCTGCAGGGGGTGTGTTAAAGGTACAATGTGCAGGGCAGGTGTGCCTCCAGGAGCAAGGTTACGACACAGTGTGTTATAGAGTGTATGGAGTGTGTAATACAGTGTATAGAATGTTACAGTGTATGGAGTGTGTTTAGAGTGTATGGAGTGTGTTTATAGTGTATGGAGTGTGTTATACCGTGTATGGAGTGTGTTTAGAGTGTATGGAGTGTGTTTTAGTGTGTGTGGAGTGTGTTTTAGAGTGTACGGAGTGTGTTTAGAGTGTATGGAGTGTGTTTTAGAGTGTATGGAGTGTGTTTTAGAGTGTGTGGAGTGTGTTTTAGAGTGTACGGAGTGTGTTTAGAGTGTATGGAGTGTGTTTTAGAGTGTGTGGAGTGTGTTTTAGAGTGTATGGAGTGTTTTAGAGTGTATGGAATGTGTTATACAGTGTGTGGAGTGTGTTATACCGTGTATGGAGTGTGTTATACAGTGTGTGGAGTGTGTTATACAGTGTGTGGAGTGTGTTTTAGAGTGTATGGAGTGTGTTTGAGTGTATGGAGTGTCTTATACAGTGTGTGGAGTGTGTTTTAGAGTGTATGGAGTGTGTTTGAGTGTATGGAGTGTGTTATACAGTGTGTGGAGTGTGTTTTAGAGTGTGTGGAGTGTGTTTAGAGTGTATGGGGTGTCTTATACAGTGTGTGGAGTGTGTTTTAGAGTGTATGGAGTGTGTTTGAGTGTATGGAGTGTCTTATACAGTGTGTGGAGTGTGTTTTAGAGTGTGTGGAGTGTGTTATGTGGTTCAGATGGTTCAGAGATAAACACTGATATTGATTATTGATCACTGATCAGACTGAGCGATTGATTAATCAGTGAATCAAACACATTTAAGTTGTAGTTATTGAGGGAAAGTTTAAGGTCAGTGTGTGTGTGTAAAGGGTTGCACTGCCTCCACCTTTA
Source organism: Acestrorhynchus altus (assembly GCA_034509495.1). NCBI lineage: Eukaryota > Metazoa > Chordata > Actinopteri > Characiformes > Acestrorhynchidae > Acestrorhynchus > Acestrorhynchus altus. The sequence continues at coordinate 27,378,659 of CM067520.1, read as the reverse complement.
AACCCTTAATAACTGTGTGTGTGTGTGTGTGTGTGTGTGTGTGTGTGTGTGTGTGTGTGTGAGCTGTGGAGCATATCAGCAGTTAGCTGCAGCTTCCTCTGGTTGACACCCAGATACTTCCTGTGTTAAATACAGCAACAGCATCAACGGCCCGACTTTACTGATTAACAGATACCGTCGTGTGTGTAAGTCAGGACCTCCATGAAGACATATTTAAACATCTCAACATCTGATCTTCACTGTATCTACACTGAGAGATGGAGGAGATACAACTGAACACACGACTGAAGAAACGTCTTTAAACATCATTAACAGAAATGTCCTTTTCTTCTGAGGATGAAGTTCAGACCCCTCTGTCCTCATATCTGTATCTCCTCCTTTGTCTGAAATATCAGTGAGATGTTTCTAGAACCGTCTACTGTCTCTGACATCGACTGAAGAACGACGTTCCCACTCCTCCATGCGGAATTCTTTCAGCTCTGTGATGTTTCAGCGTCAGTCTTTGTACAGACGCTCTTCCGTTCTCCTCAAACCCCCTCTGATACAATAAAGATCTCGTAGTGGTTTCTATGATGGAGAGATCTCCACACCCTGCTGCAGCAGAGCAGCTCCAAACCATCACACTTCCACCACCATGCTTCACAGCTGCTATGAGCTTCAACTTTGGATCTATCCAAAGCACATTGTTCTAGAAGTCCTGCTCGTTGTCTAGATGTTCTCTGGAGAACTTTAGTCTTGTGCTGAAGTTTGTTTGACAGTAAGAGTTTCCTCCTTAAACTCCTCCATGAAGATCAGACTGGTTTGATCTCTTTCTGATGGTAGAAGCTGCACTTTGTCATCAGCTGTGGTGAGAAGTTCCTGCAGGTCTGTGATGAAGATTGTAGGACTGTTGGATCTTCTTTACTCATCTTGTGGTTCTGCTCTTCATTTGGAATCTTACCTTTTTCATTCGACACTTTACTTCATAAAAGTCATTTATGAATCATTTCTGATGAATCAGGTTAAAACTGTTCTGTTCATTTATTAACTAATTAACTGTTCATTTGCATATTAAACTCAGTCTGAATAGGTTTAATAGTTACTGTTCATGAACAGTCCAGACTGCACTCCGCTCAAACAGCACCACCTGCTGCCCACAGTCCGTCACTACAACAGGACCGTGTCTCTGAAGCTGCCAGTTGGAGATTGTTTGGTTTCTAAACTGGTTTTGTTCATAATTTAATGTAAAAAATGAGTCGTTTTATTTAGTTTAAATATAAAAACACTGATCTGTTGATTAAAGAAACCTGAATTTAAAGCCTGAAATGGGAGATTCTGGATTTCTGACTTGAGAAGAGTCACGTTAGACATTTTCTTTTTTCCTACTCAAATCCATCTGCGTTCGAGATGAAAATGATCAGAAACGAACGATTAAACACTTCATCGAACTCAACTCCGTCTGGAAAACAGCCTGTAACTGATCACTTAACATCGTTTAAGAATTAAATACAGATTATTTTAAAACAGACATAGAAATCACTTTATTGGGTAATAATGACAATAGAAAACCACCGTCGGTAACGTGGAAGCCTACAGTAACATTTCCAGGAGATTCCAGGCAGGTCCACCTGCCATCTGCTGAGATATGTCATCAAACGAAGATCAGGAGCTTCAAAAACATTACAGAAGAAAGGAGAAGGGAACTAGGCTGAAAGTCACGATCACCCACACTACTGACTACCGCTCCAGAGTACACGAACGCAACGAAGAGAAAGGAAACGACACGGCGGGGAGAGCAGGGCGCACGGGAGCGGAGAAACGGCTGCTTTTTGGAGATCCATATCTGCATAAAGTGGCATTAAAGCGATACTTCACTGCTGGCCAAGCAGAGCCAGTCCGGCTGATTTTCTTCCCTCTCTGACCTGGATTTACCAGCACGTGCACAGCCAACACCGAAGTATCGCTTTAAAGGAAAAGTGGGTGTGGCTCTAAACTCTTCCCTCTGCATACTGGGGGTCACTGTGACCTCATGTTACTGACTGGGGGCTGGGGGGCGCTCCTCTGACCCCGTTTCAGAAGGGGGGGCCTCGGCGGGTGGCCCCGAGCTGCTCTCTGATGGAGCCGTGCTGTCACTCGTGCCCTCGTCTGTAGCGCCCTCTGCTGGCTCCACCGTGGCAGGCTTCTCCGTCGCCGCTCCCACAGGACGCTCCTCAGACTCCGCCGGCCCCTCAGATGCCTCCGTGGGAGCGTCGTCTGCAAAGAGAGCAAGTTTTAAAGTGACAGTTCAGTGAAAATCCCACTTCTCCCAGTTTTCCCAAAACACTGGAGCTAACGATGAAAGCTTATCCAACCTGTTTCCATGGGACTGGGTTTGTCCTGCGGTTCTTTACTGTCCGAACTGTTCTGTTCAGAGTTGGCGGTTCCTCCGGCGCCGCCCTGCTGCTCCTCCTGTGCCGCTCGCTCTGCCTGCTCCGCTGCCTCCCTCTCCCTCTCCTCTGCCCGCCGTCGTGCAGCTTCCTCCGCAGCTGCCATCTCTGCAGCCAGCTTCTCCATATCGACCTCCACCTTCAGACCGCACAACTACACACGTGCACGAACACACACTTTAATAGACACACACACAAAGCTACCTGCTGCATTTTATTCCTAACAATCTTCAGCGACGTCCACCAACGTTTCGTGAACAGCTGATGCTAAAGGGTCAAAGTGGGTGGGGCTAAAGGGCCACAGGGCTGCCCGTTCATAGGTTGATGCCAGTATGCCAATTCAGTCGCTCTTACCCGTTTGAGTTCACTGTTGAAGGACTCCGTGGACTCCAGGAATCTTCTCTTCTTCTCCTGATGTCTGTCCTCAATCTGCAGCAGCTCCGCCTCCAGCTTCCTCTGGAGAACACGTCCATCAGATCATCACTACATGTACATTTATGGCTGATGTTCTGATGATCGGTGGTGGTACCGACTACACTAACCACCTAGGGTTCTACAAACAGGTCTGAGACAAAAAGCTGGTGTTTAAGAGCATCAGAAGTGCGTTAATGGACCAGCCAACGGGTTCTACTCATCACTGTAATCACACATTATCAGATGTTGGATAAACAGTTGTGTACGAGTCCAGCGTACCTGGTGCACCATGAGGGACTGGACCTGCCTCTTCAGCACCTGCATACGGGCAGTGGTGACCACAGAGCGGACATCTGGCACCACCACCTCACTGAGGATATCACTGATTAGCCGGTGGTTCCTCTGAAAACGAGCTGCTGCTGTGTGCTTCATGGAGAAGCCGTCATCATAATCTGTGTACACAAAGACACCATCACCAACGTCACATTCATTACATCCCCCCCATTTCCCATTACAGGTGTCCCACATACTGGTTACAGTGGGTTTCAAACCAGAATCAGCAGATTGGTTTATTTTAGTTTGGATCATGAACTTCATCTTCTGAATGTAAAGCTGCTGGTCATTCTCAGCACTGCAGTCACACTGACATGGTGGTGGTGTGTTAGTGTGTGTTGCTGGTACGATTGGATCAGACACAGCAGTGCTGCTGGAGTGTTTAAACACTGTGTCCACTCACTGTCCACTCTATCAGACACTCCTACCGAGTGTCTCCACCTTGTAGATGTAAAGTCAGAGACAGAAGCTCATCTGTTTCTGCACAGTTTGTGTTGGTCGTCCTCTAGTCCTTCATCAGTGCTCACAGGACGCTGCTCACAGGACGCTGTCGGCTGGACATTTCTGGTTGGTGGACTGTTCTCGGTCCAGCAGAGACACTGAGGGGTTTAACACAACACACACTAACACACCACCACCGTGTCAGTGTGACTGCAGTGCTGAGAATGACCTGTGGGGGTCCTGACCGCTGAAGATCAGTGTCTGCAGGAAGGTCAGTGATCAGAGTTCTGTTTCTCACCATCTGGGTCCTCGGCAGGCTGGATGCTCATGTAGGGTTCTCCTTTATCTAGACGAGACTGCCTCTGCCTGCTCTCCTCCTCTAAAGCAGCTTCTGCTCGGTTCTTCGCGTTCACGTACGCTAGATATGCCGGAGAGTTGTGGTACGCCTTCAGAGAGTCATTATACTCAATCTGCAAAGGGAGAACCCACACATAGAACATCCTCATAGTCAGGAACACATAGAACAATAACAGAATCTCTCCAGAGATACCCCAGAGAGGTGCCACTCTCACACCTCGGGAAGAGAGCGCCATCTACCCTCCCACAGAGAGAATCAAACTTCACGGACCTTCTCAGCTTCATACTCGTTTAAATAATCCTGCTTCTCCTCATCAGTGAGGTCCCTCCACATTCCACCGATGATCTTCCCGATCTCCCATAGCTTCAGATCTGGATTAGAAGCCTTCACTTGGTCCCAAACCTGTGGAGGAGAAAAGCAGTCAGAACATGCAGGAACCCGAACCCCTGAGACCTTCAGTCAGAGCAGAGGAACGGTGGGGGGGGGGGGGGGGGGGGTTTCAATATTACAAACAAAAAGCATATTCCTAAATATATGGAAAAGCAAGGACACGTCCAGCCATATGCAAACATTTGTGCACACCTGTTGAAATGACCTGCTGTGGTGATCTCCCAAGAGTGCGCACCCTCCAGAGAACAGTGCTACACTTTTAATTCTCATTTATAACCAACATTAAACATATTAAGATTATATCACAGATTTTATGAAGGAGACCTCCATCAGAGTGCTGTGGCAGAGACGCTCTTATTTACACTTTAGCACAACAGGGGTGCACACATTTTTGCACACACCTGCACAACTACACAACTATAGAATCAGAATTCTACTCTAAGATCTCGATGAAAGTAAATCAATCTTGGGTTGGGAGTGGTGTTTCCAGTTTGTGGTCATTCCAGGGAGTACCACCTGCTGCCTGCAGGGGGGGTGAGGAGGAGCTGGAGGCTCCAGGCAGCTCCTGCCTCGTCCAGAGAAGGGCGCTCCAAGCGCTCTTTCAGTAAAAGCAGTAAAAGCAGACACCGTGGGTGTCTTACCTTCCTGCTTACCTTCCGGCTATACCGCATGTAGGGCATCAGCGGCTTGTCGGGCGGTTTCGGGGGCTTGGGGACCGTGATCCCTGAGGAGTTCTGCAGGACAGAGGAGGAGGAGAGAAGAAGCCACAGAGAGGTTTAGTGGTTAGTTGAGAAATACAAAGGGCTGCCAACCACACACCCACACGCACAGCAATGGAGCACTATGAGTAAGGCTGAACTGAAAATGAGGAGGGTGAGACGGGCCGAGTGGAGGAGTGATCTGAACATAAACAGATTCAGTGTTTACTGACAGAACATCCATGCAGAGGAGGGGTTAATGAGTCTCAAAGACAACTCGGCTGCCTTTGAAGGTGGTTTGTGGTGTTCTAAACCGTCTCGTGCAAAGTAAGTGACCAGCCAGCAGTTAACGATGCTTTAATGTCTGAGTGGACGCTGAGCCACTGGCGCCGCCCTGCTGCGCACAAGTAGAGATGGCACCATTAAACAATCGGAACTTATTTCTACGACGACATCTCTCTCTGCCTTACACAGTGACGGAACTTCTAAAATATGTAAATGAGCCCTAATCCGATTGGCTTCCTTCATTTAATTCCAATTCGAACAGAAGGCCAGGCCAAACATCTACATAACTGGAGTCAAATGGGCGGGGCCGAAATGCTGCAGGCCTGAGCGGGCGGGGCCGAAATGCTCAAAGATGCTCATTTTGACTATTACAGATGTTTACAGTAGTGCTGACACTAAGGACATAATCTGAATCTCATTACACATTCATAAACAGGGGAGAGACAACATGCCGTCACAGCTTTTGAGAAGATCTAAAGCCTGACCTACGGGTTCTCTCAAGCACTGTACGGTAAAGATCAGTGCCGACACGGAGGCCAAGAAAAAGTCTCTGAGGTGCCATCTCTGAGTAGAAGCCACGCGAGCAGCTCGTGCAGAATAATGAGGTGGGAGATGCCCTAATACTTCTGGAAACCTGTCACTCAAAATGAGAGTGGGCAGAGTGAGCAGAGTGGTTTACAGAAGGCGTGAGGAGGAGTGTATGGAATCATCTAAGAGCTACGACAGCTACCCATGACATCAACTACCCGCACCCCCCGCCCCATCCCACACCCCATTATCAGAAGCCCTCCCTCCATCTCAGGAGTAATAAAGCACTCTATGGAGCAAAACAGCACACGTTTGTTCGGGTTACAGCCCAGGTGGTCAGCTCGGCCGGTTCTGCTCTGGGGTTCTAGCTCCTCTGCTGCAGCTACGCAGTTCTGCTTTTTCCTTTTGTCCTACCATTACCCTGTTGTTCCCGCCGGGGTTCCCTCCCAGCCTGTAGTTGTTGTAGGCCAGATGGCTGTATGGGTTGTACCCCACAAACCCAGGGGTGGTGGGCATTTGCTGATGGAGACAAATGAGACAAAACACGAATGAGAAATGACACAAACGAGGGAGGAAGGGACAAAAAAAAGAAAAGAGGAAGTTTTTTTTTTTCGTTTTTGTTCTTTTTTTGCTCTTTTTCTGATCATGATTTGCATAAGACATGCAAAAAGCAGCAATCTGACAGCAGCAACCTGGCATTGTCCTAAGCCCACTCACAGCCAAGCCACACACACTATTGGGGGGACGGGGGGGCAATCAACTTAATGAGATGGTTTTAAAAGAAGAAAAAAAAAAAAAAAAAAATCAGCATAAGCTGGATATTCTGTAACATCTGGAACGTCTACTACTGAGCCCCCCCATGGAATCATCATCATCATCATCATCATCCCGCAGCCCTCTCCACACTCCCGGGGTCTTAAAGGTTTGGTGGGGGTGATGGAGGAAGGGGGGGGGGGGTTATGGATGGTGTGCTGGAATACTTACTGTGGTGGGGGCCGGGGCGGGGGGAGGGGCGTACGAGGGCCGCTCTGTGAGGGAGAAACAGAGAGAGAGAGGTCGTTATTGGGTTACAGATGTTTCATCGTTTACGGAAGCAGCACTAAAGCCTACTCATTCATCACGTCGGCTTCTGACAGTTCTCTGCGTAAACAAGTGGAAGGTCATTTGGAGTGGGCACAGCACCACAAGCGGGTCCCAGCTACAATTTAGGCTCCAGAGAGCCGTTCTACCGGACCTCACCCCCATCGACCCTCCAGGCCCGGTTCCGCGGCCCACCTCCGAACAAGTGGGTCAAGCGTGGGTTTACGCAGAGAACTGTTAAACGTCGACGACCTTCTCGTCTATGCGCCTCCTCCAGAGGCAGCGGGGTCACACACGGGGGCCGGACCGAGCACGACCCAGGTGGTCTCAGGAAGGGAGACCACCTCCACATCACAACCAGGGAAATGAGGGTCCTTACTTGACATCTTGCTTGTAGGATGGAGGGAATCAGGCGAACCCCATCCTTTGGTTTCTGAAATGGGATAAAGGTGGATTAGATGAAAAGGCATGTTTGAGTGACAGTAATGTGAGCAGAGATGATAAAAGTGAATAAAGGTCTAATAAACGTGCTGGAACGTGTTCATCACAGAGCAGGTGGATGGTGTGGTGTTGGGGTTGGTTTCTGAGGCACGGGGAGGGAGAGTGTTGGGGGAAGAGCACAATCTGAGGTAAAAACATGCAGACCTATGCTAAGCTAAACGTCCACAACGACAGAGAGAGGCGTAAATGTGGCCTGAGGGAGTAAAACTGGGCATGTTTCGGACTGGAGAGATTTACTGAGGATGGACAGGGAGGAGGACTCAGTGGGGAGGTGCAGATCGACTGATTCATCACTCTAGTTCGGTCTGTTTCCCTCACGATCGAGCCGAGCTCCGGAACTGTCCGGTCCACCTTAAATCGCGGGGGCCGCTGGGAGCAGTGTGAGCCGCCGCTCCACTGGGAGCGCTGTGAGCCGCGGGGGCCGCTGGGAGCGCTGTGAGCCACCGCTGCGCCGGCGTTTAAGGTGGACCGGACCGTTCCGTTAGCCAGCACGAAACCCGTCGATCTGAGATCCATTTTTCAGGAATAATCACTGATTATGACTTCTATCGACCACACGACCCACCATAACGACCCCAACGAACAACCAACGTTAATAACAGAACCAGATCAATAAATAATCCGTAATCCGAGCTCAAAACCCAATCTCGCCTCTTCACACTCGGGATTTCAGCCGGACCGAGCTCACAGTCACTCGCACGAATCGACTCCTCGTCCACAGCCGCCCTGAATCCGCCGTTATGTCGTTAAATCGCCTTGAACGTCAGAGTAACGCAGCGCAAACGCAGCCAAACCCTAACCGTCAAACACAGCGCCGGTTCCGACCCGAAGCAGCCGGGACCGACAGCTGACAGTCTTAACGCGCGATCCGAACCGCGACCCGAACTTAAATCGCCGTTTTAAAGCCAGATTTGAGAGATTTCGGGCGCTTTACACTCACCCCGCGCTCCTTTGTTCCCTCCGCCGGACTCTGCAGCGTGTCGGTGCTGCCCCCAGCGGCAGCTCTACACATGGCAGCAGCAGGGACAATACCCCAGTAATCCGCCTGCTGGACTGCAGGGGGCAGTAGAGCGCCACTCATGGGGAGCTTTCTAGGCTGTGTCCAAATACTTTAGGGGCAGCTGTGGGCTGGTGGTTGGGGAATCGGCTGCAAGGTTGCTTGTTTGAATCCCTGAAGTGCTCTTGAACTGCTCCAGCACTCCAGGCACGTGTGCTCACTGCCCCTATGCCCTTCTAGTGTGTGACTGCATGGATGGGTCAGATGCAGAGGACACATTTTGGGCAGTGAGGTAGTGATGCCCTTGTCACTGAATGCAATCAAATTCTCACAGCAATGCTCCAGAGTCTAGATGAAAGCCTACCTGGACAGTAGAGATGCGAGTCCAACAGATGCAGGACAATAAAGAGTGTACATGGTACTGATGTATACTGTACTATAGTGTGCTATAGTGCACCACATTTCTGTGGTTCTGTTCACGCTGTTTCAGTAGTGTGTGTGTGTTTGTGTGTGTGTGTGTGTGTGTGAGTGTAAGGGTGGAGCATTGTTTGTGGTGATGTGTGGTGTGGTCAGTAACAGACAGCACTGCTGCACAGACATCAATGATCAGCGATTCATTAATTTCATTTAATTTTACACTGAATTAATTCAGCCGGATGCTTTAACGGAACGTTGAACTGAACTGTGTGTGAACTCCACTGCCTGACTGGAGGCACATTTGTGTGTGTGTGTGAAGTGAGAGTGTGGCAGGAGAACATGGAGTGAGAGTGTATAGTAAATGTGTGGAGTGAAAGTGTGGGATGAGTGTATAGAATGAGTGTATGGAGTGATAGTGTATAGTGAGTGTGGAGTGAAAATGTGAAGTGAGAGACTGTAGTGCGGGTGTGGAGTGAAGGTGTAGAGTGAGGTTAGTGAGTGTGTAGTGAAGGTGTAGAGGGAGTGTGTGTAGTGAGTGAGTGTAGTGAAGGTGTGCAGTGAGTGTGGAGTGAAAATGTGAAGTGAGAGACTAGTGCGGGTGTGGAGTGAATGTGGAGAGGGTGCGTAGTGAAGGTGTAGAGTGAGGGTAGTGAAGGTGTGTAGTGAAGGTGTGTAGGGAGTGTGTGTAATAAGTGTCTGATGTTGTAAGCAATAAAGGAGATCTTTCCATCTGCAAATCAATAAGATCCAGAAGATCTGCCTGAGGATTGTGCACCATCTGCCTGGGGTGGACTTACACTGACCGGACCTGGAACGTCCACCTCTGATGGGCAACAAGAAAATTAGAAATATGTAATGTCGGTACTCCAGCTGAGAACAAGTCCTCCACAGTAATGCTGCTGCAGGACAGAGTACACACTGTACTGCAGTACTGATATTTAACTCTACACAGTGTTCTGACTCAGAGTAACAACAGTGGAACCTGTTTTGGAAATATATAGAACCATTTAACCCAGCAAAGAACCATATACATCTCCAACCATTCTTCAGAGTTATTAAAGAACCTCCACCTGTGTCCGGTGCTGCTGTTCTGCTGGAATCAGAACCTATAAGTCGATTCGTTTTCAGGACTCTGCACTACAGCACCATTATTGATCACCTGTATCCGCTTTATTGGACAGATATTGATCAGTTATTTCAACTGTAAACAGAGACAGAAGGCAACATGCTCAGAATGTCCTTCTGGAACCCTCCGGTGCCCCGCAGTGTGGGAACTGTACACAGTATTGATCATCTGAAACTGTTATTGATCAACAGCTCGGTTCCATCTGTGCGTCTGGATGTCCGAGAGCAACACACAGGGTTCTCCACCACTTCTCCTCCGATCACAAAATAAACATATAAATATGTATAAATTAGGGACTGAGGTTCCGCAGTCCTCTGTCCTCTCTGCTGCCTTGGAACAGTTCTTATTGCAGGACTGAAGTTCAGCTCGGGAACAGTTACTTCAGCAGCCACTCGTTCACTAGAACACAGAACCAAACACAAACAATATTAACCCAATGACTGACACACCATTAGACACAGCAGTGTAGCCCCACCCTTTCATCCTACGGCAGTGTAGCCCCACCCTTTCATCCTACGGCAGTGTAGCCCCACCCATTCAGCCTACGGCAGTGTAGCCCCACCCATTCAGCCTTCAGCAGTGTAGCCCCACCCATTCAGCCTACGGCAGTGTAGCCCCACCCTTTCATCCTACGGCAGTGTAGCCCCACCCATTCAGCCTACATCAGTGTAGCCCCACCCATTCAGCCTACATCAGTGTAGCCCCACCCATTCAGTCCATTAAGTATGTGTCTGTGTGTGTGTGTGCGTAGTACCCCGGTACTGTGGGCGGAGTAGGCGGTTGTTGGGGCAGTGGCGTCCCTGTTGGTTGTAGTGGATGTTGGTGCGGAGGCAGCGCTGGTGGAGCTGCTGGACTGGCCGGATGTTATCACTCATACTGAGGAAGATCTCCATCGGCTGATTCTGACTGAGCAACCGCAGAGACTGCATCTACACAAACACACACACACACACACACACACACACACACACACACTTTAGTATGCAGTATTAGTAATATTAATATCCAGTATGAGAATGTGACAGTGAGGGTTCTAAGTGAAGGTTCTAACCTCTATCTGTGATATGTAAATGGGTTTGTTCATCAGGATCCAGGTGGCGCTCTCAAGGCACGGAGGAATGGTCAGAGAACCTTCGTACGTTATAAATCGAGACGTTTCCGGAAACAGATCCTCTAAATTCAGACCCCTCAGCAGATACGCATCATCTGCAGGAACCCACACAGAACCCAACTAGAATTCAGAACATCTCCGCTCGCATTTACAACACCTATAACCCCCCAACAGAGGGGGTCTCTAACTGGGGACTGTCCCCCTAACAGTCATAGCAGAACACACACACACACACACACACACACACACACAGACACACACATACACACACACAGACACACACACACACACACACACACGCAGTCATTCACACATTGTGATAAAGGGAGTCTTACTCTTGTATGTGATTCTGGTGATGGTTTCTCTGCTCAGCATCCGGATTAGGAATGAGTTTGTTGGTTCTGAGATCTGGAACCAACAATATAATCAGTCAGAGTTACTGCAGGTTCACACCACAGACTGACCTAAACTAACCCTGAACAAGCAGAGTTACTGAGCGTCCTCACATTTTACCCACAAAACCCCACGATAACAGAGACAAAAGACTGTCTGAAACCTTTACGAACTCATTCACTGCCTTTACGGTGACACTCAGGACTGAATCTTTCCACTGATCCTCCTTCAGATGTTTCTACAGCTTGATTGGACACCTGCGGTCAGTTCAGCTGATTGGACATGATTTGGAAAGACACACCGGTTTGTATAAGGTCTAATAGTGGACAGTGCAGGTCACCGTGCAGTGCAGGACAGTGCAGTCCTCACCGTGTCAGATTCAGTGTCCCTGTGTGTGGAGCTCTGTCCTCACCGTGTCAGATTCAGTGTCCCTGTGTGTTCCGTCCTGGACTGCAGTGTGTCTGTAATGCAGTGTGTCAGTAGGAAATGTCCACTCTGTCAGATCAGATTACTTTGTTAATTAGATGTTTTACAGAGGCTAAAACTCTACAGCGCCTCCTAATGAACACCCACACACACCTCATTTAATCTGAATGTCTTCATTAATCACAGTTCCAGACACCCCTCCACTGAGCTCATTCTGACTGTACTCTCACATTAGCTGTGTGTGTGTGATCTGATAGAGTCCGTACAGTTTCATTGGTCCTGAACCAGCTGTGCTAAAGCCAGCAGCCTTTACTCTCACAAACAGTGTGTGTGTGTGTGTGTGTGTGTGTGTGTGTGTGTGTGTGCGTGTGTTTGTGTGTGTGTGTGTACATGTGTGTGTGTGTGTGTGTGTGTACATGTGTGTGTGTGTGTGCGTGTATGTGTGTGTGTGTGTGCGTGTCTGTGTGTGTGCGCGTGTGCGTGTGTGCGTGTGTGTGTGCATGCGTGTGTGTGTGTGCGTGTGTATGTGTGTGTGCGCGTGTGCGTGTATGTGTGTGTGTGTGTGTGCGTGTCTGTGTGGGTGTGTGCGTGTGTGTGTGTGTGTGTGTGTGTGCGTGTGCGTGTGTCCGTGTGCGTGTGTGTGTGTGTGTGTGTGCACTGACCTTCATGAATATAGAGATGACGGCGACCCCGTTGGGGCTCCTGGCGGCGTCGCTGTAGTTTAGATACAGATCCTGGTTGTAGTGGATTAACTGCACCTGAAACACAGTTTGACTGAACAGTCAGAGATTCAGTTGTAATCAGTGTAAAGAATCAGTTTAATGATTCACTGATGAAGTGATTCATAATGAACACTTCACTCCAACCGAGTAAATGATCAGCTCGTTCAGACACACAGTGAACAGGATCACGACTGAACTGATCAAACAACAGAGAGCACAGACCTACAGCCCATTCATCACTGTCTGCACCTGTGACATCACACCACACACCACAACTGTTATCTAGAACCATACATTTCCTGAAGGAAGCACACAATGTTTACATTGTGTTTACATGGTGTCTAAGGTATTCCAGGTGATTCTTATGGTGTTGCTAGGTGGTTGCAATAGTGTCCAAGTTAGTTGCTATGGTGTTGTCGCAGTACATTCTACACAAGCTCGAGTGTGAATCATTTAAAAATGAGACTCAGGAATCATTTAGGTATGATTCTGAATCACGCTGTGATTTTAACCACACATGAACACTAAATACATTCTCGAGTGTTTATGGGAGGTGTTGGGAATGGGAATAGCCTTACTAGAAGCCCACAGTGTGTGTGTGTGTGTGTGTGTGTGTGTGTGTGTGTGCACGCGCACGCGCGCATGTGTTTGTGACCATGTGTGTGTAGGAGGGCCACTGTGTGGATAACATTTGGTCCTGCTGTCTAAATGTGAGTGAATGTGTGTGTAAAGCTCTGTTCACACTATGCAGGTGTGTGTGTGTGTGTGTGTGTGTGTGTGTGTGTGTGTGGTGAAATCACTCTTTAAACTCACAATAAACTCTAATAAACTATAATCCTACTCTTACATTTTAATCCTGAATGCCAGCCTCTCAGACATTTACCCCAAAAAATACACACACACACACACACACACACACACACACACACACACACACACACACACACACATACGTACTGACACTCAAACAAACACAAACACACTCAGAACTCTCTGAAGGATAAAACTCTTCCTGAAACTCTTTGATCAAGTTTTGACAGATTCTCCTGACACGCTTTCAACTCCCAACCAAAACAACAACAAACAAACAAACAACAAATAAAACAAACACCGAGCCTGAGTCGCGAGAGCTGTGAGAGCTCACTGTGTGTTTCCCAAAACCCTGAGATAAACCCCACTGGAGACACAGCTTAGCTGAAAAGTCACACTTCCATATGAGTGAGGAGACGACTTTAAAGTGAAAGTTCAGCAGAAATCCCCCAAAACCCCAAATGAGACCACAAGGCACAGAAGCTTATACCCCACCAATCAGCGCGGAGCTATGAGTCTGGACTTCACCAAACTGGCTTCATATTTAAATCTTCTGTTCTGTATTTCGCCCCGAACTATCACTTTAATCCACGTTGGTTTTCCTCACCTCTCCAGGGAAAGCTTGACCGTTCAGCAGGTGCTCTGACCCCTGTCCGTCCTCACTGCCAAAGTGCAGTCTGATCTCCTCCAGTCTGTAACTGTAGCTCAGCGGACCCCCAGACACATTCACCAGGTGGGCTTTATCCGGCCTCAGGGAGACATGGTGACCTGTATTGTACATGGTCCCACTGATCTAAACACACACACAGTTTATTCAGCAGTGTGTATTAAACAGTGTGTATAAGGTGTGATGTGTGTATAAGGTGTGTATAAGGTGTGTATACAGTGTGTATACAGTTCTGCTTATGGTGTGATGTGTGTATAAGGTGTGTATACAGTGTGTATAAGGTGTGTATATGGTGTGAATACAGTGTGTATAAGGTGTGTATATGGTGTGTATAAGGTGTGATGTGTGTATAAGGTGTGTATACGGTGTGTATAAGGTGTGATGTGTGTATAAGGTGTGTATACAGTGTGTATAAGGTGTGTATACAGTGTGTATACAGTGTGCATAAGGTGTGTATACAGTGTGTATAAGGTGTGTATATACTGGGTCTGAGGTGTATAAACTTCATCTCCACTGAGGGTGAAGTTTCGGCTGTAAGTTGGAGAACAGATGGAGGCTCAGCGTTAAACACTGAATTATGGGGCGTGTTTGAGGGGGTAAAGTGCAGCAGGGCAGCTCTGCCTATATTTCTTTTACACACACAGAACAAAACGAGAGAGAGAGAGACAGAGAGAGAGAGACAGAGAGAGAGAGAGAGAGAGAGAGAGAGAGAGAGAGACAGACAGAGAGACAGAGAGAGAGAGAGAGAGAGGGGAGAGAGAGAGAGAGAGAGACAGAGAGGGAGAGAGAGAGAGAGAGAGAGAGAGAGAGAGAGAGAGAGAGAGACAGAGAGAGAGAGAGAGAGAGAGGAGACAGACAGAGAGACAGAGAGAGAGAGAGAGAGAGAGAGAGAGAGACAGGAGAGAGAGAGAGACAGACAGAGAGAGAGACAGAGAGAGAGAGAGAGAGAGAGAGAAAAAAGAGAGCTTAGAGAAAGAGAGAGAGACAGAGAGAGAGAGAGAGACAGAGAGAGAGAGAGAGAGAGAGAGACAGAGAGAGAGGGAGAGACAGACAGGAGAAAGAGGGAGAGAGAGAGAGAGAGAGAGGCAGACAGGAGAGGAGGAGAGAGACAGACAGACAGAGAGAGAGAGAGAGAGAGAGAGAGAGAGAGAGGGAGAGAAAGAGAGAGACGGGAAGGTAAATGGAAGGTAACACCTGCGCTCTCTCTCTCTCTCTCTCTCTCTCTCTCTCTCTCTCTGTCAGGTCTCGCCGGTTCTGTCAGGACAAATCTGGTGGTGATGATCATTAATCAGCCATGTGTAAGTGTATACATCACACTCCTCCACACCCCCCTCAGCTGACCTGCACACCTCCAAACCACTCCGTCACACTCCTGTCTCTTGAAAGTGGGGTGTCTGAGAGCTTCAGGTACCAAACAATCGTTCATTTCTGCACCTGGTTTCTTCTGGCCTGGTCATCACTTCCTAAACTGGAGTGAAGGTCAAATCTATGGTCCACTTTCAGTTTTTACATTTTCAGATCGGACTCGGTGAGAGTTCCTGGTTCATGCTTTCCCATGTTCTCTCCTTTCAGTTAGGCCTATTACGGCAGATCTGCTGCAAGTCCAGAGGTGTGCCTACGGCCCACAGCCCTGTTTGAACATACAGACTGCTGTGCGACCCCACCTTCGAAGGAGGAGGAGGTGGAGGGTGTTTGGGAATGCCCCTGTGGTACACACGTCCTGAAAAACTGACCAGACAGGGTGAAAAGTGAACAGGTGGAAACCCTGCGGGAATGAAGTCCTGGAACGGAGTCATACCCACGGCTTATTTTTAATTCATGCAGGATGTCACTGTAGGAACAGTTATTATAGTAAACAACACTGAAATTAAGTCTAAACATTTTCACACTGTTATTCACCGTCTCCCAAACCACACATCAGTGCACTAGACACAGACACCCCAAACACAGCAGTGCTCTTCAGACGTGCAGGTAGGTGGGAACTGTGTGGTTTGAGACACAGATTAGACTGATTACTGATCATTCAGTTCAGAAAACCACTCAGATTCACTGGTTTCAACTGAATTCAGTCCCAGTTTACATGCAGAAGGAGCTTCCAGTGCATGTTTACTGCTCACCGTGCTGCGGATCAACCTGCATACAGACTCTGACCATCAGGGAGAGGGCGGGCTGATGGATCAACCTGCATACAGACCTGGACTGATCAGGAGAGAGGGGCGGGCTGATGATCAACCTCCATAAGACTCTGGACTGATCAGGAGAGAGGGGCGGGGTTGATGCTCACCTGCATACAGACTCTGACTGATCAGGAGAGGGGGCGGGGCTGACGATCAACCTGCATACAGACTCTGACTGATCAGAGAGAGGGGGCGGGGCTGATGATCAACCTCCATACAGACTCTGACTGATCAGAGAGAGGGGGCGGGGCTGATGCTCAACCTGCATACAGACTCTGACTGATCAGAGAGAGGGGCGGGCTGACGATCAACCTGCATATACAGACTCTGGACTGATCAGAGAGAGGGGCGGGGCTGATGATCAACCTGCATACAGAGCCTGACTGATCAGAGAGAGGGCGGGATGACATCACTGATGTAGATATTGGCTTCTAGAGGAAAATGAGAAGGGAGGGGCTGTTTGCTCTCTTTGCTCACACAGTGACAAACTTCAGAATAAAAGTCCTATGAAGGGATAACACTGATACACATAAACAGTAAAAGTAATGAAGGACATTCAGGGTGTTTTGTATTCAGACCACTTAACATTTCAAGAACTTCCATATCTCTGTCAATTTAATCAATACAAATAACTCATTTTCAGACATGAAATGATCATCATCTTCATCATTAACATCATCATCTTCTTCTTCATCTTCATCACACCTTCTTTATTCATATTCATCATCACCTCATCATCATCTTCATCATCACCTTCTATCTTCATCATGTTTGCTTGAACTCATACATAAAAATGTAACTGGCTCCTTTTAAGATTCAACAGTAACCTCCTTGAGACAGTTGACACACACACACACACACACACACACATCACACAAACACACACACACACACGCACACACACACACACACACACACAAACACACACACACACATTGGTCATTACTTACACACACACACACACACGCACACACACACACACACACACACATAACACACACACACACACACACACACACACACACACACACACACTGACAGCTCCTACACAGAGAGACACACAGCTAAATATACAGACTGACTGTGTGATTCACTGATTGATGAATCATATGATTAACTGATTCGTATCAACATCTGAATATAAAAAAGGAGTCAGGCATCTCTGAGGCTGTACACTGACAGGGTTATGTACTCACGGGGTAATACACTCAGGGCTATGTACTCACGGGGTAATACACTCAGGGGGTTATGCACTCACGGGGTAATACACTCAGGGTTATGCACTCACGGGTGGCACCAGGTTATGCACTACGGGGTAATACACTCAGGTTATGCACTCACGGGGTAATACACTCAGGGTTATGCACTCACGGGGTAATACACTCAGGGTTATGCACTCACGGGGTAATACACTCACACACATCTGATTCATTCTGAGTTCCACATTTTACTGATTCATGAGTTCTATGTACCAGATTCTTGATCACTTTTTGAGATCCATAGAGTTGTTCTCAGAGGGTTTGTTCATATCTATGTTTCTCCCCCCACCTCTGTGTGTGTGTGTGTGTGTGTGTGTGTGTGTGTGTGTGTGTGTGTGTGTGTGTGTGTGTGTGTATCCTTGGCCATCTGCACAGTGTGTATTCTAATCTCCCCAGCAGATGCACAGCAGCATTAATCATGCAGTGGACTTTAAATCAGCGCTAACTCCTCACTCTCCACAACTCCTCCTACATATAGCCTTACTCTGCCGTATAGCCTCTATATCTCACTCTATAACTCACTCTACAACTCAGTCTACAACTCATTCTATATCTCACCCTATAACTCACTCTATAGTTCACTCTACAACTCACTCTATAACTCATTCTATATTCAATCTTCATAACTCAATTTCTACAACTCAGTCTATAACTCATTCTATATCTTCACCCCTATAACTCACTTTATAGTTCACTCATAAACTCACTTATAACTGCCATTCTTATATTCACCCTATAACTCACTCTCTACAACTCAGTCTATAACTCATTCTATATCTCTAAATTTTATAACTCACTTTATAGTTCACTCTACAACTCACTCTATAACTCATTCTATATCTCACCCTATAACTCACTCTACAACTCAGTCTATAACTCATTCTATATTCACCCCTATAAATCACTTTTATAGTTCACTTCCTAAGGCCCCTGCATATAACTCATTCTATATCTCACCCTATAATCCTCACTCTATAACCTACTTTGGCCAACCTTCCCCTAATCTCATTCTATATTCACCCTATAACTCACTCTATAACTCACTCTATAACTCACTCTATAACTCATTTCATATTTCACCCTATAACTCACTCTACAACTCAGCTCCATAACTCATTTCTATATCTTCAATCTCATAACTCACTCTATAAGCCTCATCACTCTACAACTCACCTATAACTTCATTCTATATTCACTCCCTATAATCATTCTACAACTCACTCCTATAACTCATTCTATATTCACCCTATAACTCACTCTATAACTCACTTACAACTCAGTTCATAACTCATTCTATATTCACCTCACAACTCACTTCACAACTCAGTCTATAACTCATTCTATATCTTCAATTCTATGACTCACTTCTATAACTCACTCTGCCAACTCAGTCTATAATCATTCTATATCTCACCTCTACAACTCACTCTACAACTCAGTCTATAACTCATTCTATATCTCACCCTATGACTCACTCTATAACTCACTCTACAACTCAGTCTATAACTCATTCTATATCTCACCCTACAACTCACTCTACAACTCAGTCTATAACTCATTCTATATCTTCACCCTATGACTCACTCTCCTATAACCTCACTCTACAACTCAATTCATAACTCATTCTATATCTCACCCTATAATCCTCACTCTATAACTCACTTACAACTCCAGTCTATAACTCATTCCTATATCTCACCCTACAACTCACTCTACAACCTAGTCTATAACTTCATTCTATATCTCATCTCTATGACTCTATAACTCACTCTACAACTCAGTCTATAACTCATTCTCCCATATCTCAATCTCTACAACCTCACTTCTACTCTCCAGTCTATAATCATTCTCCTATATCTCACCCCTATGACTCACTTATAACTCACTCTACAACTCAGTCTATAACTCATTCTATATCTCACCTACAACTCACCTCACAAATTCTGTCTATAACTCATTCTATATCTCACCCTATAACTCACTCTATAACTCACTCTACAACTCAGTCTATAACTCATTCTATATCTCACTCTGTATCTCACTCTACAGTCATGCTACAACTCTATAACCCTATAAGAGGCTATAATTCATTCTATAACTTACTTTATAAATAACTATATAAATTACTTATATTTCACTCTATATCTCACTCTACAGGTCAACAATCAATGATCTGGCTCTACACAGATACACAGAGCACCCCATGGGTTGAAAATGTATCATCACTTGAGTGTAAACAACAGGCCGACTGGTCTTTAACTGGGCTCAGTATGACACTGAGCTCTCCCAGTACTGCTCTCCCAGCAGATCCAGCAGAATCAGGGATCTGATTAAAGGCCAATCTTGTGTAAACAAACACTGTAAAGCACTGTAGAGTCGTACAGTCTCAGGAAGAACAT
>CM067520.1:27326222-27348722 GCA_034509495.1 Acestrorhynchus altus | reverse complement strand
ACAGCTCTGTTATTATAACACCAACCTCTCTCACACTCTCTCACACACACTTTCACTCTCATACACTCACTCGGACTCTCACTCTCACTCTCTCTCTCTCTCTCTCTCTCTCTCTCTCTCTCTCTCTCTCTCACCTGGGATGAAGGTTCCCTGCACTGCGTCTTTGTAAGCCCACCAGCCGTCATGGAGCCTGGAGGAGACGGGCTGAGCTACAGGAGAGAAATCAACACCAGTTAGGCACCATAACACCACCTTTATCCAACGGTGTATTCCACCTTAAAGCGCTGGAGACACCCCACTGTAACTGCTGCACCCTTTAAAGAGCAACATGATAGCCTTATAGTCATGCCTCCTTTCTCCTTCAGGGCTGGAGACGATAACAACTAACAGAATAACATCAGCCAAGATAGATACCACTGAAACTGACCAACAGACACTGCCTACCACGACACAATCACAGTTTCAGTAACTACACTGTTACTGATCTTTAATACCGGCTACCGGACTGTGTTTCTGATACAGTTTCAGTAACTACACTGTTACTGATCTTTAATACCGGCTACCGGACTGTGTTTCTGATACAGTTTCAGTAACTACACTGCTGATCTTTAATACCGGCTACCGGACTGTGTTTCTGATACAGTTTCAGTAACTACACTGCTGATCTTTAATACCGGCTGCCGGATAATTAGAAAAGCTTCTGTACACATGATTTGGCTGCTTGATTCCTCTTGGTCACTATGTTTAATCACTATCGTTTTAAATGGATATTTGTATATTATATTTATATATCTACGTATATATATGTATATGCTTCAGAGTTAACGACACGGTGACTCGCAGTCGTGTGGTTTAATTAAAGCTCCGCTTGGCCCGTGCATCCTAATTGGCTGGATGAAATGAAGCCAGATGCATTATGGATCTCCAGCACAGGAAAAGTAGGTCAGAGGCTTCGGAGCCGGGATTTTATTTCATTCCGTTTTTCTTACATCACCATTCTGCTCACCTCCGGCTCCCGCTTGCATCACTCCATCAAAAATCCCCCCCAAAAAATACACACTTTGATCTGCCGGCCACGACTGGCCACAACAAACAGAATGCTAAATCTCTCTCTCTCTCTCTCACACAGACACACACACACACACACACACACACTCATCCGCTTCCACTGAGCTCTGAATACTTTCCTGACCCTTGCTCTCCTGCTGGTGGTTCTGTGGTTCTGCTGATCTGGATCTCAGTGCCTCAGTAAATACACCGGCACAGCTGACTAACTTTCGGAGCCACATGAGCCACAGTTCAGCAGAATCAAGGAGAGGACGTGTCAGTAAAGCATTGGGACGCAGCCGCCGGTCAGCTGTTCCTCCAGCCTGACCTAAACTCTCCATCATCGAGCTCCACCATCAACCATATTTCTATGCCCAGCGTACACCTCCACTACAGTCAGCCCTTACTGACCACTCCCCATGATACAGGTGGCCCACACAGACCCCTCCCTCCAGGTAACCTATGTGAACTGTTCATTATCTTTACAGTCTGTCCTCATTACTTTACACGAACTCTATATTATCTGGACCTTTATTCTACATTCCAATGTCCATTTTCCATTTTCTCTCATTTCTGTTGGTGAAGCTGACATTAGTTCTTCATATTATATTGGAATTTCATGGTGAGGAAATAGAAATGCACCAAAATGACTTTCATTTCTCTTATATAACATTAACTTCGTTTCTAAGATAAGAGCATTTTTGATTTCTCCTCTCAAGTCTCCATTTTACAGATATATGTTTAATATTAACTGAATCATGTGTTTTGGGAAGGGGGGGGGTGCCTCCAGGAAATGGGAAAGGTACTCAGAAACCCACTCTGCATTTAACCCACAAACTCTACATTACCTTTACATTAACTCTACATTACCTTTACATTAACTCTACTCTGCCTTTACTTTAACTCCACATTGCATTTACATTAACTCTACATTACCTTTTCATTAACTCTACTCTGCCTTTACATTAACTCTACATTACCTTTACATTAACTCTACTCTGCCTTTACATTAACTCTACATTGCATTTACATTAACTCTACATTACATTTACATTAACTATACATTACCTTTACATTAGCTCTACATTGCCTTTGCATTAACTCTACATTGCCTTTACATGAACTCTACATTACCTTTACATTAACTCTATATTGTCTTTACATTAACTATACAATAACTCTACATTGCTTTTAAATTAACTCTACATTACCTTTACATTAACTCTACATGGCCTTTACATTAACTCTACATTGCTTTTAAATTAACTCTACATTACCTTTACATTAACTCTACATTACATTTACATTAACTCTACATTGCCTTTACATTAACTCTACATTGCCTTTACATTAACTCTGCATTGTCTTTACATTAACTCTACATTACCTTTACATTAACTCTACATTGTCTTTACAATAACTCTACATTATCTTTACATTAACTCTACATTGCCTTTACATTAACTCTACGTTACATTTACATTAACTCTACATTGCCTTTACATTAACTCTACATTACATTTACATTAACTCTACATTACATTTACATTAACTCTACATTGCCTTTACATTAACTCTACATTACATTTACATTAACTCTACATAACCTTTACATTAACTCTACATTACATTTACATTAACTCTACGTTACATTTACATTAACTCTACATTGCCTTTACATTAACTCTACGTTACATTTACATTAACTCTACATAACCTTTACATTAACTCTACATTACATTTACATTAACTCTACATTGCATTTACATTAACTCTACATTGTCTTTACATTAACTCTACATAACCTTTACATTAACTCTACATTGTCTTTACATTAACTCTACATAACCTTTACATTAACTCTACATAACCTTTACATTAACTCTACATTGTCTTTACATTAACTCTACATAACCTTTACATTAACTCTACATTGTCTTTACATTAACTCTACATTGTCTTTACATTAACTCTACATAACCTTTACATTAACTCTACATTGTCTTTACATTAACTCTACATAACTTTTACATTAACTCTACATAACCTTTACACTAACTCTACATTGTCTTTACATTAACTCTACATAACTTTTACATTAACTCTACATTACATTTACATTAACTCTACATTGTCTTTACATTAACTCTACATTACATTTACATTAACTCTACATTGTCTTTATATTAACTCTACCTTTACACAAATGCAACATTATTTTAATCAACTCTACATGATCTTACACAAACTACAGGATCTCTACAGGAACTCTTCCTTATTTAGAGGAACTCTGTGTTGGAGCAGAAGTTTGAGCTGTGATGGTGAAGAGAATCAGAGTCTGCAGGAGAATGGAACAGATGAAGTCCTGTTCTCAGTCCTACCTTCAGAGCCAAGGATGGAGATGTGGAGGATGAGGAAGATCTCACACAGGAGCTGCATCGTCCTCTCAGTCCATCCCAGAGCAGAGCTCCTACTGCACGAAGCAGGAGCAGCAAGAGCAGCAGGAGCAGCAGGAGCAGCAGGAGCAGCAGGAGCAGCAGGAGCAGCAGGAGCAGCAGGAGGAGTTTGCTCCAGCCTGCTGATGCCCATCCGGACCGGACAGACCACACACACACACACACACACCGCAGAGCCTTACACACGCTGAAGCTTAAACACACACACACACACCGAGCTAAACACCACCACACAGCCTCTCTCTCTCTCTCTCTCTCTCTCTCTGTCTCATACACACACACAAACACACACACACAGAGAGAGAGAGAGAGAGAGAGAGAGAGAGAGAGAGAGAGAGAGAGCCAGTAGAGGGAGCCAACGTGCTGTGCAGTTCTAACAGCCGTAGACAGAGGACAGCAAACAACTCCATCAAGTCAGAGACCAGGAAGGCTTGGGGTCACACACACACACACACACACACACACACACTACTATCAATTATTCAGTATATTCTATGAATTATGCCATATCCACTATGTATCATTATCTGTCAATTATTCAGTCTGCACTTTGTATTTTCAGTATATACTGAATCATTCAGTATCCAGTATGAATTGTACTATATCCAGTATGAATTCTACTATATCCAGTATGAATTGTACTATATCCAGTATGAATTATTCCGTAAAGCATGATCAAACAGTTGAAGTTGAATAAATAAACAGATGCAGGCTAATCAATAAGAGTTTGGGGGTTTATTTTCATTCACACTGGAAACACACGGGACAGATAATCAGATCAGGACTGATGAAGAACATTAAACCTATAAAACAGATCAAAGTGTAAATGTGTAAAACTTACAAAAATCTCTGAAATATAAAAATAAATCACTATCAACACGGATTCTTCACTCAGAGCTGAACTCAATGGTCCATCATCAGGAAAAGGAATAATAAGGAATTCCCGCTGTGATTCCCTGCAGGAATGCCGTTGTCAGTGCTGCTGTTTGACATCATCTTTATTACAAACATCTGAATATATCTTCACCAGATCAGAGAACAGCCGTGATGTTTTACAACCAAATCCCCAAAAGGAACTCCGACAGGCGTCCTGCTGACCAGTCAGGAGCAGAGATGGAACATCTGGGTCCGGAAAAGAAAACTCCACCCCAGGATTTAGTTCTGAATGCCTGGATGGATCTGCTGCAGCTCAGCTGCTCACAAAGCCGCCCAGACAGTTGGAGGTTAATCCAGGGGTGGAGTTTTACTTCCCGGATCTGGATTTACCACAATTAAACAGAATCCAACACACAGAAGTTCAAACAACCAGGTAAAAACACAGCATCCAGGTTCAGCTATGGCACTACAGAGTAAACCCTACACCTCACATCACCACCACCTGAAGTACGGGTTCAATACACAGTAAGATCAACAACGTCCCTAATAAACCATATTTCACATGTAAGGTGAGGAGGTGATGCTGTGCTCAGTGCTGCCCCCTGCTGGACTCACCTTACAGGATATCACACAGATGTACACACAGAGCAATCACACTGACATGTAAACCAGATTCCGAACAATATATTATCCTAAATTAACACTATTTTAATAAGTGCGGTTAGGAGGTACAGTCCGTTAGGAGGTACAGCGTTCGCAGAGTCCACAGTGTCCACCATGTCCACAGTTTCCCCAGCATTCCAGAGCATCCACAGTGTCCACAACATTTAAAGCATCTACAGTATCTAAAAGCAACCATGGTGTCCAGAGCATTTAAAGTAAGCACACTGTCCACAACATCTACTGTGTCCAAAGCATCCAGCATGTCCAGAGCACCCATTGAGCCCACAGCATCCACAGTGTCCACAGTGTCTTCAGCAGGGTTGTCCTTGTTTATCTTTGTTTATGTATCCACAGAGACGTGAAGATGTGTATTTTGCATTTCTGCAGCTGAAGTGTGTCAATGTAAACGTCAACGTTACACAGAGTTTTATTAGCGGTCAAAACACGCTCAGAACACGACCCAATCAACCTAGTCAACTAATGGACCTTCAGACTCAGTGGAGCTAGTTGACCAAGTTGACCTAATGAACCCAGAGGACCCTATGGACACTGTGGAACCAGTTGGACTCAGTGGACCCAGTAGAGGCAGTGGACCTCGCAGGCCAGGCTGGACTAAGCGCTGGTGTGGTCAGTAGTATAGATGAGTCTCAGTCCAGTTTGTGATCCAGGGTTTTTTGATGTTCTGAATGAGGGAACCCTGGCTGAGGCTGTAGCGCTCCTCTTTACACACTCGTACACCGTGATGCTTCTGCATTTTTCTGAAATAAACAGTTCGTCTGAAGAAGCCACACTGAAACACACACACACACACACACACACACACACACACACACACACACACAGAAAACATCAGCACAGCAGGAATCTGAAAGAAAATCTGAGAGATGACCTACATAAGAACTTCATCTCCATAAACACAGAACAGGGTTAAAGACAGTTTCAGATTTAATTATTATTATTAATATAATAATCATCATCATCATCATCATCATCATTTTATATCAGTTTACTAGATAAAATCATAAAATCTATCTCTAGATTTAATGAGTCACTGCATTGTAACGATGTATAATTAGGTGATTAATCTATTTGTTTGTATAAATATTATAAAGTCAAATGTAATTAATGAATAAATGATTTATATAGTGTGTGTTTATTCATTATCCAGTCTGAGTCTGATACCGATCTGAGTTCATAATTTCAGCGTTTATTTATTAATCAGTTTTATCAGCTTTTGTTTGATTTACTTCTGTTTTCTATCTTTTATTTTTATTTTATCTTCAACACTTTTAACTTCTTTAAACCTTAATGACTTTCTAACTGGTTAATTCGAGATTCCAAATGTGGGAGAAATTGGAATAAGATTATATATATATATATTCAAGAATGTTAGTATTTATGTTTATATAATACACACACTCATCATTACAAACCAGTTTGTGGGACTGCAGTTCTGTAGTGAAGGAAGATGAAGATGATCAGGATCAATAACTGATGATAACTGTATTCTGATCTGATCAGTATTTATTGATCTACTCATACAGAAGTGGTGTCTCTCAGTACGGCGTCGGGTTTAAAGCAACACGCCAAACGTCTCTGCATGGAGGTGTAGAGGTTCCTAATGGTGTCCTGTGATGATCTGTCCCATGCAGCTTGAATGTTCTCACTCAGTTCTGCAGATGGTGTGGTAGGGGTGGAGTGTTGATATAGCGTCCAATAGCGTCCCACACATTGTCAATCGGGGACAGGTCTGGAGATGAGACCAACCACGGCGTAGTATCTGTGTCTTCAAGACAAGATCTTGAGACGGCAGCAGTGTGTGGACGAGCGTCGTCCTGTTGGAATAGAGCACCGGAGTGTGTGTTCAGAAAAGGTAGAACCACTGGTTGCAGAACCTCATTAACGTAATGTTGGTCTGTTAAAGTGACTGTAATGAAGATCAAAGATGATTTGACATCGTACGAAACTGCACCCACAACATCACACCAGACCTTCTGGACTGGTCACTGAAGATGACTGCCTGCCATTCTGACTCCATGACAGTCTGGTACGACACCATTGCAGTCGGTCGATTGATTCTGGGTCCAGATACTGTTTTAATGATGAGTGTGTGTATAAACACTATCAGTACATGATTATATATTGAATAACCTGATGCTAATTCATGCAAATTATTATTATTATTATTATTACTATTATTATTATTATTGTATTATTGTTATTATTATTATTATTATTGTTGTTGTTATTATTGTTGTTGTTATTATTATTATTGTTGTTATTATTATTATTATTGTTATTATTGTTGTTATTGTTGTTATTATTATTATTGTTGTTGTTGTTGTTATTATTATTATTATTATTATTATTGTTGTTGTTGTTGTTATTGTTATTATTGTTGTTGTTATTATTATTATTATTGTTATTGTTATTGTTGTTGTTGTTGTTGTTATTATTATGATTATTATGATTGTTTCAGATGTATAAAACAGAGAGAGTCATTGAGAGCAGAGAGAGAGAAAGAACACTGCAGTGAACTGTGGGAAAGGAATATGTGTTAGTCTTAAAGAGAAACTCTAGAACGGTTCTTCTGCCGCAGCTCATTTCTACAGAGCCTGAAAGAGAAGAGCCCAGAAGTATGAGGGAAGGAAAAGATCTAGAACACACAGCACACCAAACGTTTCAGAAAACCTTCTCGTTCTGACTGAGAATCTGGATCTGTAAACACTGCTCTGCTCTTTATTGTGGTCAACATGAACAGACGTCTTTATCCCACGTCCAGAAAGCAACTGCCTGGAGGGTTCAGGTGGCTGGTATTGTTTACCATGGACCACCGTAACTGCTCTGCAGGCACATACCAGTAAGCACACACTCAACTAGCTCTGACAGCCCATTAGACCCAGTGCAGGTGGTGGGAGATGGAAGGATGGTAGCCAAGGTGGTCTCCATGCAGGAGAACGACTCCCACCCCGTGCATAGGACACTGGCAGCACTGGACAGCACTGGGCAGCTCCTTCAGTGATCGGCTGCTCTACCCCAAGTGTCTGAAGGAGCGGTGTTGCAGGTCCTTCCTCCCTGCTGCACACATGTACCAGTAACAGACTTGAACCTGATCAGGAAGTGATGGATAACATGCAGTTCTGGGTCAGATGGTTTACATGGTCAGGGTGAAACAAGATGTTTCTGAAGTTTTGGTGGTCAGTGTGACTTAAGAGTTCGACACAATCAGGGTAGAAAGAGAGAAAGTGAGAGAGAGAGAGAGAGAGAGAGAGAGAGAGAGAGAGAGAGAGCACTCTGTTTACCAAAAGTTTCTCAATAATAATCTGTTGAAGACAGTCCGTCCTCAGTCCTCCTCCGTCAGCCGGTCAGTCTCAGACGGCTGCACCTTAATCTCCGCCTTCTGAGACTTCGCCTCATACAGCTCCCTTGTGCTCGCCCTCCGGAAGAACCCACACTGAGGATTCACACACAGCCAATCACACACTGAGGATTCACACACAGCCAATCACACACTGAGGATTCACACACGGCCAATCACACACTGAGGATTCACACACGGCCAATCACACACTGAGGATTCACACACAGCCAATCACACACTGAGGATTCACACACGGCCAATCACACACTGAGGATTCACACACGGCCAATCACACACTGAGGATTCACACACACCCAATTCACACGCTGAGGACTCACACACAGCCAATCACACACTGAGGACTCACACACACCCAATCACACACTGAGGATTCACACACGGCCAATCACACACTGAGGATTCACACACACCCAATTCACACACACCGCACAACAACTACATCAAATCAGCATTCAGCTACCCATGTCACAACTGGTGACATCCAATCAGAATTCAGCTACTACAGCTGATTCATTGTCAGACAGATTAAGGTAAGAACCTGTTACTGATCACAACAACCCCAAAGTACTCATCTGTGATTTCTATTCAGTGATTCAATATCGTCACGGCAACCCTGCTGATCTGCAGTCTCTGTCACACTTTAAGTAGCACCTGCACCTCTGATCTGAATTACTAGCAGTTCTGGAACTGGAAGTTAGGGAAGCTGTTCCCATGGCAACAGTGATGTCACATTGAATGTAGAAGACTGTTATGTCATGGGAGGCAAATATAAAGCTCAGAATCTGACTTTACAATCTGCTAGCAAACTCTGAACAGGCAATACCATACAGCATTTTCTCCAGAACACCATGATGGAACAGATCAGAACCAAGACAAGTTTCCTGTGGTCGTGCTTCAGCTGCATATGTCGTAGCACTGATGAAGACTCCATCTCAGAGAGACTGCACAGAGAGCAAGTTAGAGCAGAAAGAAAAAGGAAACACTGGAATAAGTGGAAGAACTTGTTCAGGAGGAAGGAAGAAGATCTGGAAGACCTTCTTGTAAACAGACCCATCTGGAGGCTAGTGGGTGAGTATATGAGTGTTACTGATTGAGATTCATTGATGTTCTTTCTGAATTATTCAAAGGTTAAAACACTATGTGGTTCTTCTGGAAGACGAAAGACCTGCTGAATATGGGTCTTCTGTTCAGCAACAAAAAGTCTTCCACTATTACTATGAGCCCACGTTTCAGTCCTCATCAGGTTCAACTCTGCAGCTCTGCAGTGATCAGAAAACACAATTATAAACCTGACTCTGTTTATTCTTCTGAAAACAGAGAGACGGACACTGATGGCACGTGAAGTCTTGGTGGAAGAGAGTGTCAATGGAACTGATGACCTGACCCTCATCACCCCAAACATTGATGAGGATGTTCAGGAAGATGTCACCAGTGTTCAGGAGGATCTCACGCTGGATGGTGGTTGTCCTGTCACTGATCTCCAAAGTAAGTGACACCAGAGAAACTGCTGATATTTTCAGAGAAACAATACATCCATAAGAACGTTTGGGCAGATGTTGAAACATCTTTCAGCTGCAGGAAATGAACTGAAGGTGGAGGACATTTCAGCTAAATATGAAAAGGCTGTAGATTATCGTCTCCAAACTAAACTGGACGATCAGTAAAATATAACACTTTGAGCTCTGCTGTGATGAAAATGACTGAATTATAAACCCCACTGTGTTCTTCTGAAAACAGACACACAGACAGCAGAAGATGACTTGGAGGAAGAGACTGTCAATGGAGCTGATGACCTGACCCTCATCACCCCGGTGTTACCTCTGCTGCTGACATTCTCACCTGCTGATCTTCTCAGAGAAACAGTGTATCTCTAAGAACGTTTGGACGGCAGGAAATGAGCTGAAGGTGGAGGATGCTACAGTCTTTAGAGATTCTTGCTGAACTTCACCTGAGATTAGAAGGTAAGTACTGGACATGAGCCTGATCATGTGTCCAATCAAAACATTACACACTACCTAAATCTGAAGCACACAAAATTAAATATTCATCTGTGTGAAACCGATGAATGCTGCTGTGGTCCAGGTAAGATCTCTAACTTCTTCAATGTTATCTGATGTGTTGAGAGCTGAGACTGACTCAGTGTCCACCACAACCAAGAAAAAAAGCTGTGGGAAAGGCCGGCCGGAAAACTAAAAGCGTGTCCACTGGGCCAATTCAATCCAGAAGGAGGACGCTCCAGTCCAGGGATGTCGAGCATCCTCCTGAAGCTGACCTGGGGGACTACAGGACAAGGTAAGCACTGAACATGAGCTCTTGATTGCATCAACTGTGTGATTGTGATGAACGCTGTTCTGGTCCAGATAAGATCACTAACTTCCTCAATGTTTTCTGATGTATTCACAGATGAGACTCTGTGTCCATTCCTGCTCCAACTGAGCCTCACACAGAGTTCCCCACAAACCTACACCCTCCAGCCCTCCCACCCCGACACACACCCTCGCATATGACCACACAACCCCTCCCTAACACACACACACAAATGCCTGTGTATATATGTATATAAATAAATAAACAAATCATTTTACAAAAAGAAACAAAGTGTTTTTCATTTCTGTTTATTCTCAGAACCGACTGTGATTTTCACTGATAGAATATTATTATCAGTTACTAACCAACAATATTTTATGCTTTACTTTTTCAATATTTATTTAATTTATTTATTACTTTTCTCTTGTTTTGTGGGCGTCACGGTGGCACAGTGGATAGCGCTGTTGCCTCACAGCAAGAAGGACCTGGGTTCGATCCCCGGGTGGGGCGACCTGGGAAGTTTCTGTGTGGAATTTGCATGTTCTCCTTTTGTCTTTGATTTTTGATTATTACAATTAAAAAAATGTCCCCAGTTGTTCCGGGTATTTTCCTAATTCTTTGTGCCTTCAATTACTATAAAAAAAGTTATTCCTGGTAAACACTGCTCTTGTGCTCAGCACATTGATATTTTGAAATGTATCTATTTTTAAGAATAATCGCAATATATTCGGTGCTGCATATAGACTTCAAGAAGCTTCTGGAATTGTGAGAACTATCAAGAAGTTTCTAGAACTGTTATTATTATCTAGAACTTTCTGGAAATGTATAGAATTGTACATAGCTGTATAAATACAGTTCTCTAAAACTAACCCTTTCATTTGATGTTCTACGGAGTAAGTGAACCTGTGTCCACAGCAGCTCAGTTCATTAGATGGCATCAAGATGTTGCATACGTCCAGCAGACGCATTTTGCTACGTATGTGAAAGCATCTGTTAAAATGTGTGAGGCCTACAAAGCACACTTCAGCGTGTCTGTTGGGGACCAAGACAAACCCTGGGTCCTCATTTCACATGTGAGCACTGCAAAGAAGGTAAGTGGAGAAATGCTGCTCTCTTAAACAGCAGATTTTTATTCTGCAAAATTCTGAAATCTGTTAAAGTTTAAAAGAGCTTTAATTAACACCTTTTCACAAATTTCACTGTTGTAATTAAATATATCAAACAATACAACGTATCCGCCTGTAACGTATCGTGACATTCCTTCATCTATCGCCCCAGTACCAAGGAGCGGAAGCCATACTACCCCAACCAAAAAGACCTCAACGATCTGATCCAACGCTGAGCTTCTGACATCAAGGCTCAAGCGATGGAACTTACTAGATGAAAGCGTCACCAAGTGTTTTTCCAGCTTCTTCAGTCATCAAAATGGACTGTGCTTCTGCAACAATGTGACCGGTCTATTGAAGCGCACTCCCAGGCAGGACTGGCCTCAGTGGACAGAGTGCTCTGTGGGGAAGAACAATGTAAAGTGGGAGCCACTGGTGGACCCCCGCAAGGTGCTGATGCCACCACTACACATCAAGTTGGGGCTCATAAAACAATTTGTCACTGCTCTAGATAAAGAGTCGAGAGCTTTCAAGTGCCTCCAGGATCTTTTCCCTACACTGTCTGACGCAAAGATCAAAGCTGGTGTCTTTGTTGGACCACAAATCAAGAAGATCGTAGAGTGCATCGAATTTCCCAAGAAGCTGAACAGGAAGGAGAGAGCGGCTTGGAACAGTTTCATCGCAGTGGTTCACGGCTTCCCAGGCAACTCTGCACAGCTGGTTCAGACTCTGATAAAGAGCTCTGCTGCAATGGGCTGCAGGACGTCACTCAAATCCATATCCTTGATGCTCATCTCGATAAGTTCAAAGAGAACATGGGAGCTTATTCAGGGGAGCAAAGCAAGAGCTTTCACCAGGACAATATGAACTTTGAACACCGTTACCAAGGACAACATGATGGGCGACGATATTTGATGACTGATTGGTGAGAGCGATTTGCAGTTTAGTCGTAAATCTCACAACTCACTACATCCAATCAGCATACAGATCTACCCATGTCTCAACACATACAGCCAATCACACACTGAAGACTCTCACACAACCAATCACACACTGAGAATTCACACACAGCCAATCACACACTGAGGATGCACACAAAGCCAAACACAGCCAATCACACAATGCGGATGCACTTACAGCCAATCACACACAGCCAATCACACAATGCGGATGCACTTACAGCCAATCACACACAGCCAATCACACACTGAGGATGCACTTACAGCCAATCACACACTGAGGATGCACTTACAGCCAATCACACACTGAGGATGAATTTACAGCCAATCACACAATGAGGATGCACTTACAGCCAATCACACACTGAGATTTCACATACAGCTCTGAAGACTCTCCCATTTCTCATTTTGACTGTCTGATCATTCTGAGACCCCACCCCCTGCTTGTGATTGGTCTTAACTGCAAACCGGTTTGTTCTGAGTCTCCTCCCCCTGATTGTGATTTGTCTATGCAAATGTATCGACACCCACCTTCCATAGGAGGATGATGATGAGGCCCAGCAAGAGGACGCCAGCTAGAACGGACACAATAATAATCCACAGAGGAGCTTCATACAGCGCCTCCTTCTGGCTTGCAGGTCTCACAATCACAGAGAACTGACCAAAGAGGAACAAGACGCTGTCAGAACCACACAAACACACACCTGTACAGTATATCTCAGTGTATCTCAGTATATCTCATTATATCTATCTCAGCATATCTGGCAGTGTTCCTTGGTGTGTCTCCGTCTCACGGTCTCAGTATATATCTCATTGTGTTTCCTTTTACCTCGTTGTATCTCAGTAAAC
The DNA here is from genome assembly GCA_034509495.1 of Acestrorhynchus altus. Lineage (NCBI taxonomy): Eukaryota > Metazoa > Chordata > Actinopteri > Characiformes > Acestrorhynchidae > Acestrorhynchus > Acestrorhynchus altus. The sequence continues at coordinate 27,335,077 of CM067520.1, read as the reverse complement.
GGCTGTATTCCTAAGTGTATCTCTGTAGATCCCAGCATATCTGAATATATCTTAGTGTGTCTCAGTGTATCTCATTATATCTGAGTGTACTGTGTATCGTTGTATCTCAGTGTCTCAGTGTATCTCATTATATCTGAGTGTACTGTGTATCGTTGTATCTCATTGTGTCTCAGTCTGATCACACTGTAACACGATGACTTACGTCTATGGCAGAGGTGGAATTATCCATTCTGATGGTGGGCTTATCGGTGATTAGCTGCAGCTTGGCCAGACCTTTGATATGCGTTTCTTTATAATCTTTATAATCCTGCACACAACACACACACACACACACACACACACACACACACACACACACACACAGACACACACACACACACAGAATTCAGAAACATAACTAACATACTGATAACTTTTTGTTCCACAGAGAACAATGCTTATAAAAGAGAAGTGTGGAAGAGTGTGAAGAACCTTTTAGGTTGGAAATCTAGAACCTTTTAATGATCTGAAGAACTATCACTTGACTTCACACACAACTCAATACACTACAGTTATCACACCCTCTGTGTATGATACAAATGGACTGATAATACTGTCTGTGTGTGTGTGTGTGTGTGTGTGTGTGTGTGTGTGTGTGTGAGTGTGTGTGTGTGTGCGTGTTTGTAACCTCCAGCATGGTGCTGTTCCACAGCCGAGCGCGGACAGTGAGCGTAGCAGTGGAGGTCATATTGTGCAGTGGGCAGCTAAAGGTCTGACATCTCGCTCCTCCTCCTGACCCACAGCTCTGTGGGAGACACACACACACACACACACACACACACACACACACACACACACACACATTCAACTGTAACTGTTTTTATCTGAGGTCAGCCTGTGGAGGCTGACAGTCACGAGTGAATCCAGTTGCCTAGCAACTGAAACACTGAGAGCAGCCTGAGGAGGACAAATGGATTAACTGACCAGCCAGGCATTCCCCAGACTCGCAGTCTGCAGAGACGCCGGAGCTTCAGGGTGGAGGACAGCAGAGCCATCGTCACTCCTCCTCCTCCTTCGGTCAAAGTTACGCTGAGACACCTGCTCACACACACACACACACACATTATTACAACTTCTCCTTTTTCTTACAGATAGGTGAATAGATACAGCTAAATTGCTGTATGCCAGATGGGGGAGCTAAATTGCTGTATGCTGAAATGGGTGGGGGCTAAATTGCTGTATATGCTGAATGGGTAGGGCCTAGTGCTGTATGCTGAATGGAACTAAATTGCTGTATGCTGAATGGGTGGGGCTAAGATGCTGTATGCTGAATGGGTGGGGCTAAATTGCTGTATGCTGAATGGGTGGGGCTAAATTGCTGTATGCTGAATGGGTGGGGCTAAATTGCTGTATGCTGAATGGGTGGGGCTAAATTGCTGTATGCTGAATGGGTGGGGCTAAATTGCTGTATGCTGAATGGGTGGGGCTAAATTGCTGTATGCTGAATGGGTGGGGCTAAATTGCTTTATGCTGAATGGGGGGGCTAAATTGCTGTATGCTGAATGGAACGGGGCTAAATTGCTGTATGCTGCTGAATGGGTGGAGCTAAATTACTTTGTATGCTGAATGGGGTGGGGCCCTAGAATTGCTGTATGTTGAATGGGTGGGGCTAGAAATTGCTGTATGCTGAATGGGTGGGGCTAAGTGCTGTATGCTGAATGGGTGGGGCCTAAGTGCTGTATGCTGAATGAATTGGGCCTAAATTGCTATATGTGAATGGGTGGGGCTAATTGCTTTATGCTGAATGGGTGGGGCTAAGTACTCTATGTATGCTGAATGGGTGAGGCTAAACTGCTGTATGCTGAATGGGTGGGAGCTAAATTGCTGTATGCTGAATGGGTGGGGCTAATTGCTGTATGCTGAATGGGTGGGGCTAAAGGCTGAATGGGCTGGGCTACAGTGCTGTATGCTGAATGGGTGGGGCTAAATTGCTGTATGTTGAATGGGTGAGGCTAAGTACTTGTATGCTGAATGGGTGGGGCTAAGTGCTTTATGCTGAATGGGTGAGACTAAGGAGTTGCTGTATGCTGAATAGGTGGGGCTAACTTCTATATGCTGAATGGGTGGGGCTAAATTGCTTTATGCTGAATAGGTGGGGCTAAATTGCTATATGCTGAATGGGTGGGGCTAAATTGCTGTATGCAGAATGGGTGGGGCTAAATTGCTGTATGCTGAATAGATTGTGGCTTGAAATTGCTGTATGCTGAATGGGTGGGGCTGAATTGCTGTAGACTGAATGGGTGGGACTAAATTGCTGTATGCTGAATGGGTGGAGCTGAATTATGTCTTTGAATGGGTGGGGCTAAATTGCTGTATGCTGAATGGTGAATAAGTGCTGCTGAATGGGTGGGGCTAAACTTTAATGGGTTTATGTTAGGTTGATGGGATACTTTTAGTGGTTTAATGAGGGAGTGTGTGTGTGTGTGTGTGTGTGTGTGTGTGTGTGTGTGTGTGTGTGTGTGCTCAGAAAGCCATATGGTGTCTGACCGTGAGGTTTAGAGGGTTGACGATGTTCCCCACTGGGTTACAGAAGGAGTTTGATGTTCCAGACACTTGGATCTGTGCCAGGTACAGCAGCCACTTCTCATTCGCTACCTCTGATGGCCAGTCTAAAGAGGACCTGAAGGAAACCAGAGGCCTAAGGCTTCCTGTCAAAGTCACTTACCCTATATACACGCACACACACACATATACAGTCAGTGTACTCCAGGGTAGTAGAATATTGATTAAGGACAGGACTGATCCTGTTTTTGATCAGTGTTTCTGCAGGATCTCACTGTGAAGTTCAGCTCCACCGCAGAGCCCACGTCTGCAGTGCTCTTCATCGCTGACTCCCCCACCACGTCCCCACTGAACTCCAACAGCACACTTTGGGGCTGACTGATGAGAAGACACACACATACACTTTACACATCAGCTGAAGAAAAAACACACCTCAAATAAACACAGGTAAAGTTCTAGATAACAGTAAGTCAGGAAGCACATAACCCAGTCTGAACACCTCCACACAGCCTGAGAAGAGAATGATAAAGAACCTTCTCATCTAAGCTGATCTGTTCACCAACTGGTGCAGTGCTTGCCACGTGAGGTCTTCAGGGTGGTTTACTGGTAAGGGCTGGGTTTAATGGTAGGAGCTGGGTTTACTGTGGTAAGAAGACTGGGTTTCTTCTGGTAGAGCTGGGTTTAATGGTAAAGACTGAGTTCAATAGTAAAGACTGGGTTTACAAAGTGGAAAGAGTTGGGTTTGTGCTGTATGACTGTATCTGATGTGCTGGTTTGGAGAACAGTAAACTAGTCTGTAGTGTATATACTGACAGTCATTTTGAGTGTTCACAGCTGCAGGCTAGAACCAAAGAAGATGCTAAACTTGGCTGACTGACTGATCATGCTGTTATTAATAAACGGTATAAGAAACTCCTTTGCATCAGGAAGTCTGCAGAGTGTACTCCACCATCAGCACTTTGGTGAGAGGAGTGAGATCATTCTGTATGCTGAGCCTGAACACAATCATTAGCATGAACAATCCTTAACACTGTCATATACACTGTCATATACACTGTCATATACACTGTCAGATACACTGTCATATACACTGTCAGATACACTGTCATATACACTGTCAGATACTGTCATATACACTGTCATGTACATTGTCAGATACACTTTCATATACACTGGCATATACACTGGCATATACACTGTCATATACACTGTCAGATACACTGTCATATACACTGTCATATACACTGTCAGATACACTGTCAGATACTGTCATATACACTGTCAAATACTGTCATATACACTGTCATGTACACTGTCAGATACACTGTCATATACACTGTCATATACACTGGCATATACACTGGCATATACACTGACATATACACTGTCATATACACTGTCAGATACAGTCATGTACACTGTCATGTACACTGTCATGTACACTGTCATATACACTGTCAGATACACTGTCATATACACTGTCAGATACACTGTCAGATACACTGTCAGATACTGTCATATACACTGTCAGATACACTGAGGCCTGTCTGGCTGACGACTGAATCAACACTGCTACTCCGGTTAAACTGAACTGCTCCTGTAACTGGTGAATAAGGACACAGAGACCGGCATTGAAGCTGCAGAACCACTTGTATCTCTTGCGTGTCCAGAGTAATCCCTGACGTCTCAAACACAATCTCGAACTCTTTCTGTAAAACACAGATCACAAACACCACAGCGTCAGAGCGAGAGCAGCACTCAGAGCAATGAAGTGACAGTCAGAGATGAAGGAGTGTGTAGGAGTGTCCTATACACCAGCTGATCACTGGCTGGTCTCCAGCTCACCTGGGACAGTCTTACCATCACCATTACTGCTTACTGAAGTGGTCTACAGAGAGAGAGAGAGAGAGAGATGGTTAGGATGAGTTGAATAATTGTCCTTTCACGGAAATGACCTCTGTTCTGATTGTGTCCTGTATTGTGTTTCCATTGAAACAGCAGGCGAGAAGCTACTAACTTGCAATCACTGTGAATAGGCAGAACTAACTGCTGTGAGCTGAGTGGGTATTAGTTAAGCTTGCTGTAGGCTGATGGGTGTGGATTAAGCTTGCTGTGGGGCACAGTGGGTGTGGTTAAACTGCTATCCTATCCCTGCCCCTCGACTGCTCCTTACCGCAGGCCGGATGGCGGAGTACTGCAGGGAGGACGGGATGGTGATGTTTAGCACAGAGTTGTAAGCGTCCTCCGCTAACCTCCCGTTAGAAGGTGTGTTGGAGACATTCACCATCAGAGACAACTTTTTAACATTGGAGTCATACAGCAGCACCTGGTGACCCCCCTGACTACACACACACACACACACACACAAACGTAATATAAAAAAGTGGACACAGTCACTCAGAGAACACAGTGTTTCCTCAGAGTAAAGGGACAGTTGTTGATGATGTTTATTATATGATGATATGATGGGAATGATGGTAATGTAGCAGCTCTTACACTGGGAGGAGCTTCTGTGAGCTGCTGGTGAACATGGCACTCATCTGCAGGTTGCTCTCACACTTGTTGTCCAAACCACAGAGTTTCTCAAAGTGTATCTAAAGAGCAGATCAGGAGAGTTAACCACGGGGGTGATGTCGTGGTCAGTGGTCAGTAGTGAGTATTATGGTCAGTAGTGTGTGTTGCAGTCATTAATGTGTTGTGGTCGTCAGTGCGAGTCATGGTCAGTAGGATCAGTGTGCTCCTCACCTCTGTTCTGTCCATTGGCGTACTCCTGTTTGATTACAGGAAAGCATCCGGGTCCTGCAGCTGACGCTGAGAATCCAGGCTGAGAGTGTGCAGAGAGACATTCAGAGAAGAAAGACAGCGGCGCCACCAGCGTTTCCGGATTGAGTCTGCAGGAAAGAGTGGAGATGACAGATATGTGAAGGAGGCTGTAGAACTTGCCACTCGTCTAAATCATAAACCCAGTCTTAAGACAATTATGTGTAAAAGTAAGTCATACTAACAGGATTTAGAGAGCAAAGAGAGAAGGGGTTCTAGAGCTGTAGAAGGTTTCTGAGGAGCACAGTAAGAACAGGACATCTTGGGTCTAAGGTGCGTAATTCCAACGCTGCCCTTTTGTCCAAGACTAGGCTTCATTTATGTCCTCGCTGGACCCAAATGTGCTGATTCATTTTAGTCAAACATCAAGTGCTAACGATCTTCCAGGTGTGACACTTGCCAACAGAACTGTCCTCTATGTGATATTCAGTCAATTTCCAGGTAGTAAGCTCTGCCATTGGTCAGGATTTAAGACTCTCCACTAAAAATCCTCAGAGTCAACCAATCACAGTCCACGAGAAGCTCTAGATAGGCTGTGAATATGAGAAGTTCTGTAAGCAGAAGGATTCTAGTTCTTCTGGGGGTACTAGATATGCAGTGAATGTGAGACGTGTTCCTAGTAGTATAAACATCACTCTAGCTCTCCTGCAGGTTCTAGATATTTAGTTTACCCCAGAAGATGTGAAAGTTCATGTTTCATCTAGAACCCCCCAAACTGCTAACATACCAGTAAAAATCCTTAAGAGGACCTACAGGAATTTGTGTGTGTGTGTGTGTGTGTGTGTGTGTTTGTATGTGTGTATGTGTGTGTTTGTATTTGTATGTATGTATGTATGTATGTATGTATGTGTGTGTGTGTTTATAATAATGTGTGTGTGTGTGTGTGTGTGTGTGTGTGTGTGTGTGTGTGTGTGTGTGTAAACATGCTCTCTCTACCAGTGCTGCATGGTCCTGACAGTCCAGGCGAGGGCATAGACAGGTATCATTGTAAGATGTCCTTGTGTGCTAAGGGACCGGACCGGCTGCGTATGTGGGCAGCTGGAGCTGATCGGCCTCCAGTAAACTTCACCGTAAAACACAAACACTTCACTTTAACATCTGTGAAACACAACACCCTTACACTGACCTGTGTGAGCAGATCACTGGACCCCTTCAAGCCATGCTCAGAGCTGCGTCGTCGGGGTCCCAAGGTCCAGGATTTTGTTCCGACTGCCTGGGTGGCTCTTCAGCAGCTCAGCTCCAGGCAGTCAGGACACAATCCTGCTTTTAGGTTTGGAGCAAGACTTACTGATGTTCTTTTTGAAGTTTGGATCTCCAGTACTGACTGTGTAGGAAAAACACACCTTCACTTCAATGCTGCAACACACACACACACACATATAATTATGAATAAATACAATTAAACATTTTTGTACTGTATTTACACTGTATTTTTACACTTTTATGAGTATACAGTGATGAGTGTACAGTGATGAGTGTATAGTGATGAGTGTATAATGATGAGTGTACAGTGATGGTATACAGTGATGATTGCCGCTAGTGATGAGAATTGTACAGTGATAAAGTGTATAGTGTGGAGAGTGTATAGTGATGAGTGTATAATGATGAGTGTACAGTGATGAGTGTACAGTGATGAGTGTATAGTGATGAGTGTACAGTGATGAGTGTATAGTGATGAGTGTATAGATGAGTGTACAGTGATGAGTGTACAGTGATGAGTGTATAGTGATGAGTGTACAGTGATGAGTGTACAGTGATGAGTGTACAATGATGAGTGTACAGTGATGATATTTTCCAGTAGTGATGTATAATGATGAGTGTACAATGATGAGTGTACAGTGATGAGTGTATAGTGATGAGTGTATCAGTGATGAGTGTATAGTGATGAGTGTACAGTGATGGGTGTACAGTGATGAGTGTATAGTGATGAGTGTACAGTATTGACTGTATAGTGATGAGTGTACAGTGATGAGTGTATAGTGATGAGTGTACAGTGATGGGTGTACAGTGATGAGTGTACAGTGATGGGTGTACAGTGATGAGTGTATAGTGATGAGTGTACAGTGATGAGTGTACAGTGATGGGTGTACAGTGATGAGTGTATAGTGATGAGTGTACAGTGATGAGTGTATAGTGATGAGTGTATAGTGATGAGTGTACAGTGATGAGTGTACAGTGATGGGTGTACAGTGATGAGTGTATAGTGATGAGTGTACAGTGATGAGTGTATAGTGATGAGTGTATAGTGATGAGTGTATAGTGATGAGTGTACAGTGATGAGTGTACAGTGATGAGTGTACAGTGATGGGTGTACAGTGATGGGTGTACAGTGATGAGTGTACAGTGATGGGTGTACAGTGATGAGTGTATAGTGATCCAGCCCACCAGGAGTTGCAGCTGTCCGGGTTAACAATCACCAGCTTGGCATCACAGTGAATGATTTTTTCAGATGGATCACAGGACGGGTTCTGATGTAACGTGCGCGCACACACACACACACACACACACACACACACACACACACACACACACACATTCAGTTAGAATCAACATGGGAAGATAAAAGCAGCTTTGAGATTCTGAACAAACAGTACATGCTACAGTCACCTGAGCAGGACCACTCTATCGTCAGAGATCCAGCCACCATATCAGGATATTGCCATCAACATGTATCCACTGATGGGTAGCCAAACGTCTGGAAACCACCATTAGTAATATTAACTTCCCTCAATCACCTAAACAACACCACAAAGCACACCTTAATCCCGGGGACATGCAAAGTGGACTGATTGCATGCGTGCTAAGGTATCAATCTTTATTTCTGCTCTTGCCTGACTGGGTTTCTTAGAAGTTCCAGCTTTGCTTCCCGTCCAGATGTACACCCTGCCGGAGCTGTAATATGGAGCACCAACTGCAAAATCTAACAGAGGTGAGTTGTGATGAGAAGCGTTCACCAGCAGGTGGAAGCAGGTAGAACACACTTCAGTCAATCAATGACCACAAGGCCTTCCAGAAACCTGAACAAGCAGATCACTGGAGATGTCTCACCCTGGAACCCATCCTGATTGACGTCTCCGATTGCGGCTACGGCCATGCCGAACCCCGACTGCTTGGGTCCGGTGAAGATAAGCTCGGTTTTGTCCTGAAATGAGCCGTTCTCATTCATGAACCACATTAAATGGCTCCTCCCTTTCTTTCCTCGGTCAAAATAGAATGGGCTCAGGTATCAGCTCCTGGAATGAGACCTAGGTAGTCACTCTTTGCCCCTACCTATTACTAGTCCAAGGTTCCCAGCCTTGCCCATCATTATTGAGGTCCTATGGCGATGCTGTTTCCAAATATGACCCAACCTGCTGTCCTCCAGAGTCAACAGGGTCTTCAGCTCAGATGTTCCATCGACCTTCTGCTCTTTGGCAGTGCTGATGACCCTTTAGAGTGGTCCCGGGCGCGGGAGACCACTGTATCCCCTCAGTGCTGCTCAAGTACCTCTGTCC
>CM067520.1:27298722-27321222 GCA_034509495.1 Acestrorhynchus altus | reverse complement strand
ACCCTGTGATCTGATCTCTAAATCCATAAGCTGTAGGATGCCAACAACCCCCTTTTCTTCCCCACCGAACGGTGTGTGAGCTTAATCAGCAGTAGTGCTTCACAGAAACTCCAAATAAGTCTTTCTCTCTCTCTCTCTCTCTCTCTCTGTTCTATCTCTCTTCCCTTTCTTCTCTGTCTCTCTCTCTCTTTCTTCTCTCTTGTTCTTCTCTCTCTTTCTTTTCTCTCCTCTCTTTCTTCTCTCTCCTCTCTCTCTTCTCTCTCTCTCTCTCTCTCTCTCTCTCTCTGAGCCACCTGTTCAGCCCTGTGCTTCAGATTAGGCACAGTTGGTGGGCGTGGAGCTGCTGGCGTGATTCACTGCAGGGTCCATGTTCTGCCCACCCACCACCCTCACCGACTCATCTGACCACGTGATGGTCATGATATTACTCTACCTCCACAATCATCACAAATCCTGATTCCGGAGTGCACATGCACAGCGCTGGCCTTCGAGCATCAAAGCCTGATCTCCCATTCACTGCAGTGGAGTAACGGTGACCTCACCTTCCTGTAAAGGGGATTGTTGGAGGTCGAGCCACTTTGGTTAGCCAGCTAACATCTAGAAGAAGACCCAAACTGTTCGGTTTGGTTTGGAAGAGCCAAAAAGTTTGGGTTCTCCGGTGCTCAGGACCCAACAGGCTGCGGGGCGTCCGTCAAGCTGAAGTTTTGCAAATGATATAGACAGTATGAAATTCTGACAGAATATAAGAACAATAAGTCCATTCACTGCCTTTCTGTGGACAAACTCTAGATGACAAAGGCGACCGCAAGTCATCTCTACAGCTGTTTTTGATCTTTTTACGCTGTGTTGTTTGCAGTTATGGGACACCAGGCAGGTGGACAGTCCTGGAGGGAGTCAAACCAGTGCCCTTCTGGTCTGGCTTTGCTGAAAGGACTCTGTGAATGCAATCAAGACAGTTACTCCAACAAAAGCAGGAGCAACTCATTTGAATCCTCTTGATTTCAGAAGAAGCAGGGAATGACAGGTGTCCCAGTACTTTTGTCCACGTTGAGACTGTTCTTGACTGTTGACTGTTCTTATAACATTTTAAAAAGGCCATAAACATCAGAAGAAAATGAACCAATCAGAAGGGAAGTTTCACAGCTGTAGATGAACTGGTTCTAAAGGTATGACGTCTTTGATCTCAGGTATAAAATATCTCAGAACATCTCAGAAACTACGACATCATTTCACGTAAACATGAAGTTGCTCTGAGGAGGTCAGTGTGGAGGAGGCCTGAATACAGATCAGTATCGTCAGGGTTCTGTAACAGGTAGAACGGGCGAGTTAGATCAAAGCTCTCTCTCTCTCTCTCTCTCTTGTCCTTCAGCATTCTTCACCCTTCTCCCTCGTCTGTCTCTCCTTCCACGCTGATTTGTTCCTCAGGCTCTGATCTGGTTGATACGCCCGACGCGCATGGTGATGAGATACAATGATAAGGACGTAGACAGAGGTCAAAGTCATGAGAAGAGAAGTGTGAAATAGGTGAGCGTTCCACCTTAAATGGTGTAGCCAGTCACAGTCTGGTGCCTCAGGTTCACTCTCCCACACAGTACAGTACTCAAAGGCTCTGTAGATCTGAAGAATAATCATGGGCAGGAACATCTTTTGGAACCATTTATACATCAACAGTTTAAACCATTTTGTACGTAAGAACGAGGTTCTCTAACCACAAGCCATGGCCTGGTGTTGGGAACCGGCCTTGTGACTGGAAGGTTACCGGTTCAATCCCTGAACTGTCAAGACACAACTGAAGTCCCCTTGAGCAAAGCACTCAACTCCCCAACTGTCTCGTACCAGCAACACACACTAACACACCACCACCACGTCAGTGTGTCTGCAGTGCTGAGAATGACCCACCACCCACATCATATCTGCTCTGTGGTGGTCCTGTGGTGGTCCTGATCAGTGAAGATCAGGGTGAAAGGAGGAGAATAAAGTCTGCAGAGAAACAGATGAACTACAGTCTGAATGACAGAAGTACAGAAATGAGAAGCTCTTCTTTCTGTTTCTTTAAATAAAGTGTTTCTATGAAGTCTAATTTTATCTTCTCATCGTCAGACAGAGCTGTGAGAGTCTCACACTAATCTGATGTGTTCTGAAGTGTGAGCTGAATCACTGAATCACTGAATCACTGAATCAAAACCAAACTCTGGATCACTTCAGGTTGAGTAACCAGTACAAGCTTAAACAGCGCTTCACAGTCGTGATGGGAACACACCTCAGTCAGCATTCCAGTCAGATAAAAACCCGGGTTCCAGCAAACACGGGGTGAAGCTCGTCAGACTCACACACTCACTTCACAGTCTGATCTACCACAAAAACAAAGCTCTTCATGATGAACGTTTGAAGAGCATCACCAAAATCCTTTCACTTGGTTCTGAGAAGATTAAACACCACAGTGTCAGTTTGGTGAGAAAGTGTGTCTCCAGCCTTGTGACTCCAAGATCAGCAGATCAAATCCATGAACTGAAGGACATGACATTTGACCACTTAACGCCCGAGCATTTAACTGTAGCGCTGCCGGAGGGTAACCGTGCGGGGGCACCATGCCCAGGGCACCATGCCGAGGCACCAAAGCCGCAAGGGCACCATGCGGTGTGCAGGAGCACCACTCGGCGTGTGCTCACTGCCCCCTGTACGCTGGAAGCTCCGTTGGTATTTAAACTGGTTTTGAATTCGGTTGGAAAGTGAATTTGCGCTGTTTTCTGAGCTGCATTACTGACAGATCACACACAGTGATTACCATGATTTGCTGTAGTTATTCTTGTAGTTAGTTGGGTGTGTGTGTGTATCATGTCTGTAGGTTATTCTGACCTACAACACCTGACCGCCTGCAAAATATCGAGTTCCTTTAGAATTGATCAGGAGCTCTTCATGATGAACGTTTGAAGACCTTCACCACAGAGCTTCCTTTCCCTCGGTTCTGTAGATCAGAGTAGATCGGTTCTAACAGCTTAGATCAGCCTCAGTGAAGATCGAGCTCCTGAATCAGCACTGAGATCATCTACAGGAACTCTGCACAGACCGGTCACACGGTCAGCAGCTCAAACACAGTTACTATCATCTGCTGTAGCTGGACTAAAGCTGAGCTCCGGACACAGACCTTAAGTTCACTTATTATTCCTTTTGAGGAGTCCCGGCAGTGGGAGAGAGGCTTGAATTATAGACACATGATGTTTTTATATATGTAATAGAGCAGGGGCTCTCAACCATCTCCACCTCACGGCCCACCTGTTTACTGAAAGTGTAACGACCCACAGCTAATGTGAAAACCATAAACAAACGGTGTACCAACATAGGAAATACAATCATAAATAAAATACAACAAGAACAAATGATAGTAATAATATGTGTGATGTGCAGGAACATCTACATGAACCCCAGTTGTGAGCAGATGGGTATGAATATAGCAGCGTATGAGTGAAGAAGGAAGCAGCAGTCTGGACGCAGAGTCCAGTTAAAGTGTCACACAGTGTTTCTCTATTTCGAGTTCAGGGAAGAAGCTGTTCCTCAGTCTGGAGGTTCTACACTGAATGCTGTGAAAGCTGCTGCCTGGTGGAAGCAGGACAAGACAGTGTGTGTGTGCTGGAAAGTGGGGTCCTTCATGATGCAGGTGGCCCTCTTCCTGCATCTGGAAGTGTAAATGTCCGCATGGTGGTAGGGAGGCTGACCAACAGGCCTCTGTGCAATATCACCACCTGCTGTAGAGCTTTTCTTCTCTGCAGCAGAGCAACGTCTGTGCCACAGGTTGATGTTGAAGCGCAGAAAGCTCTCCACTGCACGTCTGGAGAAGAAGGTGAGGACTGAGCTGCTGAGTCCTGCACGCCTCAACCGCCTGAGGAAGTAGAGCCACTGACGTGATGATGACCGAGTACCATCCACCAACCAGAAATGTCCAGCCGACAGCGTCCTGTGGGCACTGATGAAGGACTAGAGGATGATAGCACAGTTTCCTGAGAAAACAACCCCATAAAAAGGACTGTCTGCCCAGCAGTGGAGAAGAGGTGGGACTGGGTTCTCATGTATTGGAGGAGGCATGTGCTTGTCTTCACCCTCCTAGTGTCCAAGGAGCATTGTATGTGACAGGTGGAGAGTCCTAACAGTGGCTAACTGGCACTTCAAGGAGGAACTTGTTGTTGTTGTTCTTCTTCTTCTGGCTGCTCCTTTTAGGGTCTCCACAGCGGATCATCTGCCTGATCTGCATTATAGTTTTGGCCCAAGTTTTAATGCCGGATGCCCTTCTGACACCTTTCACCATTTATCCGAGGCCCAGGGCGGCACCAGCGAATGCACAAACTACACCCCTATTATTAGATGTGGCAGAAAGTGACACATGAGGTCCAGCTCACACCACCTCTGCACGTTTTCAGTGACTGTTCCAGAAATAATAAGCACAACTTCAACAGTGATCATGTACGAGGTGTTAGCGCTGATCCTGCAGCTGACCCCAGGTTACACACTGACATAAACAGACCAGTCAGAAACTGTGTCTTCACGCGATGTCTGACCATCGGAGTAACGAAGCTCAGATTGTGCACAGAACAGCCCCTTCTGGTTCCACAAACAGAAAGGATCAGTGAGTGTGAAGAATCGTTTAATGGTTTATAGAAGGTTCTTCATGCTCACACCTGAAACACGGATCTTCACAGAACTGAAAGACACTCTTCTGTGACATCATTACCACAATGCTTATCAACATTCACTCTGAGCACCATCTGCTGTGTAAGTGTGTTTCTGATGAAAGAGGTAACAAAGGCTGGTTCCTGCCCCTTCTGTAAACATATCTGCAGGTCTGTCGCGAGGCCTGCTCACTAATGCTGTTTAAGAAAGCTGAGAGCTGGAGGAGTGGAGGCTCACACAGCAGGGCAGGTCATTGCTCCAGGCAAGTACACAGTCTCCAAAACCACCGATTACACCTACCAGAGCAGCACGAACTAACACTCCAGCCACAATATAATCCACAGAAACATTCCTGTACCACGATAACAGCGTTCAGAGGTCTTCTGAATGCAATTTTCAAAAGATCAACACACGATGCACTTTCACTACATCATCAGATTAACTGTTCACTGTATCGTCAGATTAACTGTTCACTACATCATCAGATTAACTGTTCACTACATCATCAGATTAACTGTTCACTGTATCATCAGATTAACTGTTCACTGTATCATCAGATTAACTGTTCACTACGTCATCCAGATTACTAAACTGATACTGCATCATCAGATTAACTGTTCACTGCATCATCAGATTAACTGTTCACTGTATCATCAGATTAACTGTTCAGTGTATCATCAGATTAACTGTTCAGTTTATCATCAGATAACATTACTACATCATCAGATTAACTGTTATATATCAGTTAACTGTTCACTGCATCAGATTAACTGTTCACTGTATCATCAGATTAACTGTTCACTGTATCATCAGATTAACTGTTCATTGCATCGTCAGATTAACTGTTCAGTTTATCATCAGATTAACTGTTAACTGTATCATCAGATTAACTGTTCACTACATCATCAGATTAACTGTTCACTGTATCATCAGATTAACTGTTCACAGCATCATCAGATTAACTGTTCAGTTTATCATCAGATTAACTTCTGTTCATTGCATCGTCAGATTAATGTTCAGTGTATCATCAGACAATATTCTTGTATCATCAGATTAACTGTTCACAACATCATCAATTTGTATTCAGTTTATCATCAGATGTGTTCATTGCATCGAATTAACTGACAGTGTATCATCAGATTAACTGTTCACTGTATCATCAGATTAACTGTTCACTGTCCTCGGGTGCTGTTGAATTTGCTGAAACTCTGAGAAATCACTGAAGTTCTCCAGACCAGCAGATGCTCCAGGGCTTACACAGTGTGTTACTGAGCAGAGAGTTGTGGTGGAGTGTTCAATCGAGTCAAGTACTTAATTATTCATAGCAAGCTGATCACTTCCCCTTTCTGATCACATCTGACACACACATGCTCAGGCACCTTTTTTACACACACACACACACACACACACACATGGTTACAGTGACCAAACACCTGGATCCCTGACCTGCCTGAAGGTGGGCCGGCTCAGTGTGGTTTAATGCTTACCTGCGGGGTTTGAAGGAGCTCTCTCAAAACCTGCTCACTCCACTCCTGATGTTCCAGTTTTAAAAGACTTTCTCAGAGTAATGAAATTGGGTTCTTTACTAAGGCTTTGATCATAAATAGTTCTTCAAACAACCTTATGAAAGAGGCCTTCATCAGACAAAAAGAATTATTTTGGCAATCCCAAGCGATTCTTAGCCTGAACCACAGCCTTAACTAAACAAACCATGAAGAACCATTTTGAGAATGCACCCATGCAACCACTGTACTCTGTGTGAAGGACAACCAGGACAACCAGACCAGCTGCTCCACCATCAAACCTAGGGCTGAGCACATTTCACATGAAGGAGATACAGAGCACACCTGGCTCTGATATTCAGGCCTTCATTACCTGCATCAGGTGTGTTGAATAAGGAGGCTACTCTGCAGGCTGGGAACCGGGAGGACCAGCGGGTTACCTCTGGTAACACTGTAGCTAGGGTAGAGACGTGTCACAGACCCAGAACCCTGAGCTTATCTGGTTTCCTTATAGGGCTCAGAACTTCATGATGCATTTCTGTCAACGCCATCGTTCATTCATTGCGGTTTCCAGTTTGCTTCTGTTGTGCTCAAAGGTTAAGGTGAAGCTGAAGTTGAAAAGCAGAAGTTATCACTTCCCATCTCTCTCTGCAGAACCTCAATCGTCTCCTCTGGTTTTGAAAGTCATAAACAATACAAACACTGTTCTACAGAAAAGTGACTTCCTTTCCTGAACCGAGAGTGTTTCTGGCGCTTGAGAGCAAAGACAAAATGGGGTTTTGGGGTTTTGAGGTGTGAATAGCATCAACAATAGCTCTGAAGGTATGTAGAACACAGAACCGAAGAACAAGAGGTTGAAGATCACATCCTCTCCCTCTGGGACTTTCTGCAGGCCAGCAGGAAACCAGTGGATACAACAAATTACTTACCAACATGAAATGAGGACACATGCGAAGAAGTGATGATGAGGAACAGAGTGTAATTGATGAAACTGGGAGAAATGAGGAGACATGAAGCTGAAGAACAGGGAGAATGAGAGACATGAAGCTGAGGAACAGGGGAGGAAATCAGAGACATGAAGCTGAGGAACAGGAGAAATCAGAGACATGAAGCTGAGAACGGGAGAAGTGGGAGACATGAAGCTGAGGAACGGGAAATGAGGAGACATGAAAGCTGAGGAACAGGGAGAAATCCCAGGAGACATGAAGCTGAGGGTGGGGAGAAATCAGGAGACATGGCTGAGAACAGGGAGAAATCAGGAGACATGAAGCTGAAGAACAGGGAGAAATCAAGAGACATGAAGCTGAGGAACAGGAGAAATGAGGGCATGAAGCTGAGAACAGGGGAGAAATGAGAGACATAAGCTGAGGAACAGGGAGAAATCGGGGAGACATGAAGCTGAGGAACAGGGAGAAATCCAGGGAGACATGAAGCTGAGGAACAGGGAGAAATCAGGAGACATGAAGCTGAAGAACAGGGAGAAATCAAGAGACATGAAGCTGAGGAACAGGGAGAAATGAGGAGACATGAGCTGAGGAGCAGGGGAGGAAATCAGGAGACATGAAGCTGAAGACAGGGGAGAAATCAAGGAGACAGAAGCTGAACAGGGATAATGAGGGGGCATGAAGCTGAGGAGGAACGGGGAGAAATGAGAGACATGAAGCTGAGGAACAGGGAGAAATGAGGAGGTTCCTGGTTAAAGTTAAAGAGCAGGCTGAGCTTAAAACAATGCAGAACATTAGTTCTGAGCTGTAAACAGCCCAGCACTGACTGACCGCACTGACCACACTGACCACACTGAGCTCAGCTCTGATGTGGGAGGATGCTAAAACATATGTTTATAATAAACTTGAACATCTTCTATGATCTCAGCTCTGTCTGTCTGTCAGCTCATCTATCAGACAGAAACCAATAGACCTGGAGCTGCTGACTGAACTTTCTACAGACTTCAGAACCTTTGAACCATCCTGGTACGTCCTGAAGACACATCTGCAGCATCTGTCCTTCCACACTGATATAATACTGTGAATATTACCATGACAATAACATTCCTGCTCGGCATTTTCAATCACAGCCGGAACGTGTGGAGCGTTTCTCGTTTCTCCTGCACTGATATTAAACCACTCTCAGTCTGATTCACCTCAGCTGTCTGTGAATCCCTAATCTGCAGGCACTCCCTCTCTCTCTCTCTCTCTCTCTCTCTTTCTCTCTCTCTGTCTCTCTCTCTCTCTCTCTCTCTCTCTCTCTCTCTCTCTCTCTCTATTGGATCCTGTTGTGTCTCGCCCGCTCTCAGCTGGAGCTTCACTCGCCCTCAGGGGACAAAAATACATGACAGCTTCAGCCCTGACCTGGACCTGCCCAGCTGGAGAGCTCCCAGAGTCGGTCTGAATCACTGAGCCAATGTGAATCAGTGATTCAGTGATTCAGATACACGGCTAATTAACCAACCCATTTGAACCACTGAGCTGATGTGAACTAATGAGTCAATATGAATCACTGAATCACTTTAAGATCAAAGAACTGAGTCTAAGTTCATGAAAGCCTTCCTGAAGAATCCCAGTCAAGCCACTAGCTCGGTTCTGTTTTGATATAAATCAGCTCAGGGTATAAGTGTATCTACTGAATACGAGTGGAGAGAGAGTGATCTGAGTGAACCACTCTGTGTGTTGTTTATTGAGTTAATGTAAAGAGAGTGATTTCTGATTTATTACACTCCTGCTCTGAGAGCTCTGATCTGATTTATTTGAATTGTGTACTGAGACACTAAATACAGTCCTGCTCTGTGTGTGTGTGTGTGTGTGTGTGTGTGTGTGTGTGTGTGTGTGTGTGTGTGTGTGTGTGTGTGTTTAGCCATTAAGGTGTGTAACTGATACACTGAAACATAAGGAAAAAAAACATGTTAGTCTGTCCAGAAAACACACAAACACACACACACACACAGACACACACACGCACACAGACACACACACACACACACACACACACACATGCGAATCAGATTAGCTTATTCCTGTTCCATGTAAATCAGCTTAAAACAAATGTTTAATTGTTTGTTTGTTTATTTATTTATAAACATACAACATCTGTGCAACATCTGACAATACCATACACCTAGCAACACCATATTAACCACCTATGAACACTACAGCAACCAACTAGTAACACCACAGTAACCATCTGAAATCATCATAGTAACCACTTAGCAACACTGTAATAGCCACCTAGCAACATTGTTGTAACATAGTACATCACTATAGAAACCACCAAGCACAACCTTAGTAAACATGATAGCAACACCATAGTAACCCTCTGACAATCCCAGAGGTGCGAGCTTCAGGTCCATCCAGTCAAAACCCACAGCCACACTGCAGCAGTGCTCTCCCATCTCTGAGCATCACCATAGTAACTGGCTAGTTGTACCTTAGCAACCACCAGGGAATTGTTTAAGAATATCCTGTTATTATTATTATTATTATTATTATTGTTGTTGTTGTTGTTGTTGTTGTTGTTATTATGATGATGATTATTATTATTATTATTATTATTGTTGTTGTTGTTGTTGTTGTTATTATGATGATGATTATTATTATTATTATTAGTATTATTATTATTATTTACATTGGAACAAGTAAAACACACACACACACCATTCAGTTTCTCCAGCAGAGCTCAGCTTCATTAATCATTTACTCTGACACACCTTAAACACACACACACACACACACTGTTCTCTCATCAGATCAGTGCAAACACACCCTGAACAGAAACACACTCACAAATAAACTCTGTAATCATTAACTCTACATCTGCTCTACACACACACAAACACACACACACACACACACACACACTAACTCAGGAGAGAGAGGGGGGGGGGCAGTGGCTCAAGGACTGATAGAAACACTGGGGTTCTTTTTGGTTGAATTAATCTAGGTCTGATCCAGCTGATCTTAGCTGATCTAATCCAGTTGGATCTGAGTGGATCTAACTATTAGGTTCTGCCCACAAAGCACTTTCACACGTAAACACAGGGCTCGGGAAGGTGTTTTGAGAACCTTCTCCTGGGTAGTGGTTTAAGAACTTGTGCAGGTGAGCAGTTAACTATCAGACTCATATCAGACTCAGACTCAAATCAGACTCAGACTCACATCAGACTCAGACTCATATCAGACTCAGACTCACATCAGACTCATATCCGACTCACATCAGACTCAGACTCACATCAGACTCATATCAGATTCACATCTGACTCAGACTCATATCAGACTCAGACTCACATCAGACTCAGACTCACATCAGACTCAGGCTCACATCAGACACAGACTCACATCAGGCTCAGACTCAGATCAGGCTCAGACTCACATCTGACTCAGACTCATATCAGAATCAGACTCAGACTCATATCAGACTCAGACTCATATCAGACTCATATCAGACTCAGACTCACATCAGACTCAGACTCACATCAGACTCAGACTCACATCTGACTCAGACTCACATCAGACTCATACCCATATCAGACTCACATCAGACTCAGACTCACATCTGACTCAGACTCACATCAGACTCAGACTCATATCAGACTCACATCATAGTCAGATTCATATCAGACTCAGACTCACATTGGACTCAGACTCATATCAGACTCACATCAGACTCAGACTCACATCTGACTCAGACTCACATCAGACTGAGATTCATATCAGACTGGCATCAGACTACTTTGAGAGAGAGAGAGAGAGAGAGAGAGAGAGAGAGAGAGAGAGAGAGAGAGGTGTACTCACAGGTATCTGGCTGGGTTGGTCTGCTGGTGTAGCGCCACCGAGAGGCCGAACAGGCTGCCGGAGGTTCGGGATCGTTTCAGCACAGCGAAGCGAGAGTCCAAATTAAAGCAGGAGCCTAGAGGCAGAACACACACACTCACACACACACTTACACACACACTCACACACACCGCCGGGAACCTGCCCGCGCCGTTCAGCCTGATCGCCTTCATCCTCTCTCACCCACTCTACACTCTCTCACTCTCACTCTGACTCCCACTGTACTCCACCACTCACTCACACACCTCTCTCTCAGCTCCTCCCCCTTCTCACTCAGCTCCTCCTCTCACCCACTCTACACACTCTCTCTCTCACTCTGACTCCCACTGCACTCCACCACTCACTCACACACCTCTCTCTCTCAGCCCCTCCCCCTCTCTCAGCTCCTCCTCTCACCCACTCTACACTCTCTCACTCTCACTCTGACTCCCACTGCACTCCACCACTCACTCACACGCCTCTCTCTCAGCTCCTCCCCCTCTCTCTCTCAGCTCCTCCCCTCTTACTCAGCTCCTCCTCTCACCCACTCTACACTCTCTCTCTCACCCTGACTCCCACTGCACTCCACCACTCACTTACACACCTCTCTCTCAGCTCCTCCCCTCTCTCAGCTCCTCCCCCTCTCACTCAGCTCCTCCCCTCTCTCTCAGCTCTTCCTCTCTCACCCACTATACACTCCCTAACTCTCACTGACTCCCACTGCACTCCACCACTCACTTACACACCTCTCTCTCAGCTCCTCCCCTCTCTCTCAGCTCCTCCCCCTCTCACTCAGCTCCTCCCCTCTCTCTCAGGTCTTCCTCTCTCACCCACTCTACACTCTCACTCTGACTCCCACTGCACTACACCACTCACTCACACACCTCTCTCTCAGCTCCTCCCCTTTCTCTCAGCTCTTCTTCTCTCACCCACTCTACACTCTCACTCTGACTCCCACTGCACTCCACCACTCACTCACACACCTCTCTCCCAACCCCTCCCCTCTGTCTAGGCTCCTCCCTTCCCACCCTCTCTCACTCTTGGGCCTGTTCCGCTGCATCTGGGCCAGGACGGCTTGCTATAAATGATGTAACAATGAATTCTGAATTATACCAGCAAATTCTGAAGGAACATGTGAGACTGGTTGTGCAACGTGCAAGAGCTTCCAACACCAGAAGGGGAAAGACCAGCACATGCCTCCCCTGATTCATACCAGAGCAGTGCCAGCGAGGCAGTATGGTCTACACAACAGGCCATGAGCTACTCAGAGCCCTTAAACTTTGAGTTTTGGAGTACGGTTTCCTTCTAATGACTCTTCCATGAAGATGACACTTGCATAAGCAGCACCGCACAGAACAGAGCACTACCCTCCAAACCCTCACACAGGATCTTCAGTCATACAGGAGTTTAAGTTCTTCCAACTCAGCTCCACTAAAGAGAAAAGTCTAGATGCTTGTCTTTTATGCTCTTGATACAGATGACCATTGCCCTCAGGCAGGGAGGGGCTGATTTAGTAGGCCAAGGTCATTGCAGATGAGTCAATCAGTTGAAGGTCCTGATGGCATGCAGATGAAATGCAAGGAGTAGGGGCCTGCAGGGGTCAAGCCATGAGGTCATGACAGACTGGACAGGCACCTGGGTGCAGAACCGGTGACTCTGGACTGAAGACAGGTTGACTGTATGTTTCTATGACAGTTTCTGTAGACCAGGTTGGAGTTGTGGAGGATGTTCTCAGACAGGTGTCTGTAGTTTATGAATCTTTGAGTGTTTTCTAGTGTCAGCACACAAAGAAGGAGACCACTCTGGTAGTCTTGAAGGCAGATGGTATATGCCCTGATGAAAAGGTGCTGTTTAGAATGAGAGTGAAAGGAAGGATATTCTGAGGAATCATCTTGAACATCATGGGTCTAGAGGGATTGTAAATTTCTAGACCACAACAATGGATTTTGTAAAGTTCTTGACCATAGTAATGAGGTTTGCAAACTTTTAGACCACAGTAATGGGGTTTGTAAAGTTCTAGACCAATAATGGAGGTTGTAAAGGTCTGGGCCAGAGTAACATGAACTGGTGGTGGGATTTCTAGATATGAAAAGCAGTAGAACATCATGTGAAGATGTTCTCTAGGAAGAGAGAAACAGACAGTAAAGAGGATTGAGTCTGAGATAGGAAGATCCAAGTTTGGATCTTGTTGACTTTCTCCCTAAAGAGGGTGATAGAATCTTGAGGGAAAGGGAAGTGGGTGGCGTGGGAGCAGGAGGGCTGATGAAGGAAGTAAATGGTGAAGAGCTTGTGTGGATCAGATGCTGATACTGTGGCCCAGAACTTTGCAACCCACCCAACTGTATGATGTTTGTTCTGCAATCATAACAATTGGGAACCTGTAAAGGAGAGATTGGTAGGAGCAGAGATCCAAACTCCCTGCAACTTCCTCCATCTTCTGAAAGCTACAGCTGGTTCTCACCAGTTGCTGTGCAGAACATCCAGCAGCCAAGGATTCTGCTGATCTTGAAAGGGTTTATTGAAAGGAACATTATTAAGGAATGTTTTGCAGTTTCCATGGTGAGATAAGGAGGAATGAAGGTGTGGAATGGTGGAAGCTGGAGATGAGGGGGTAGGAGACTGCAGGTTACAGCAAGTGGTGGAAGAACTTGGAGGCATGTGCAGCGGGAATAAAGTTTTGGCCCACAATAAAGAGACTTGTAAAGTTCTGGTCCATAGTAATGGGGTTGTAAAGTTCTTGGTCAAAGTAACTGGGATTGTAAAGTTCTGGTCCACAAAGTGGGTTGTAAAGTACTAAGTGTGACGGCTCCCACTGGTCTGAATTAAGGGCCACAGCTCAGATGAAAAGCTATTAGAATGATTAGTTAGCTTGTTCTGATGGTCCTGAATCTTCTATCTGAGAAAGCTGTTGGACGAGATGATGGGTGGGAGGGCTACCAGTGCCCTTCATCACCCTACTGTTGTAAATATCCTGAAGCGATGGCAGAGCACACTCAGAGGTCCCCTCAGTGGAGTTGGAAGATAAACAGATGCTTATGGATGATGTGGGGCTGGACTCGATGGTTGCTGTGTAGAACTGGATCATCAGGGCCAGGGGAACTCGTCATCCCCACTGGCTGCAAGCCTGACCGCAGTGGTGTCTTCAACAAACTTCAAGATCTTCATTGGTGAAAGGTCCGTCAGAGAGTGGTCAGATAGTTCTCCACAAATGGTCAGAGACTGGTCAGTAAGTGACAAAACTGGTCAAAGAGTGATCAGACAGGTCAGAGAATTGTCAGGCAGATGAGTGGTCACAAAGTGGTCACAGAGTACTCAAAGAGGACACGGAGTGCTCAGATAGTGGCCAAAGAGTGAGCAGAGAGTGGTTGGGGTGGTCAGAGAGTTGACAGACAGTTGAGTGGTCACAAAGTGGTCACAGACTGCTCAAAGTAGACACAGAGTGCTCAGAGAGTGGTCAGATTGGACAGGGTTGTGAGAAAGTAGTCAGAAAGTGACAATAGAGTGGTCAGAGAGTGATGTAATGAAGGGTCACTCCCTCTGTCCAGCAGAATAACTCTAACCGGCAGAGCTCCTGAGGCTGCTGATTGTTCCTCCAGCATCCGCTCTGCTATCAGCCTTGAGCAGAACACACACACACACACACACACACACACACACACACACACACACACACAGTAAGCTCCTAATGGATCTGGAGAAGGAAATGCAGAAACAGGAAATATGTGGTGAGTGTGCCCAGTGTGTGTGTGTGTGTGTGTGTGTGTGTGTGTGTGTGTGTGTGTGTGCTGTTGTTTCAGTGCAGGCAGCTATTTGTTGGTCTTACATTTACATGTATTTATTCCTAACAACTGAAACACTAACAATTACAAATACAATCCCAACAGCTACAGCCCAAATACAAGTACACATGTATGAAAGCAATCCAGTTCCACAAACACATCAGAACAATCCAAACAGATCAGTACCAGTACAATCCAAACAGATCAGTACCAGTACAATCCAAACAGATCAGTACCAGTACAATCCAAACAGATCAGTACCAGTACAATCCAAACACAGATCAGTACCAGTATAATCCGAATTGCATTCACTGCAGCTCCATTGTGTGTGTGTGTGTGTGTGTGTGTGTGTGTGTGTGTGTGTGTGTGTGTGTGTGTAGTGTGTGTGTGTGAGAGAGAGAGAGTGTGTGTGTGTGTGTGTGTGTGTGTAGTGTGTGTGTGTGTGTGTGTTTGTCATATTCTTCCACAGCCCTTTCATCTCCACATCTCCTTATCACCCACAATCCTCTGCACTAATTATCCCTTCATCCTTATCACCCCCCCGCACACACACACACACACACTATTGTGATGCTTTTCTGTGCCTGATTTCCTCTCTTGTTGTCAGCAGGTGTGTTATACAGCTGAACACACACACACACACACACACACAAAGTGAGATGCTGAAGGCTGATTAGAGAGTCTTCAGCTGTGAGAGCTGTAACCATCTGTAACCATCTCCAACATCACCATACAGTGTCATATAACCCCATCCCCCTCACTGACCCATCCACACTGTTCACACTGTCCCTCACAGCACTGTAAAACACACTGATCCATCCACACTGTATAAATGCTAAACGTAATGCTACAAGGGGTAAATGCTAAAACTCAAAGGGGTAAATGCTATAGCTATAGGTGGTAAATGCTAAAGCTATAGGGGTAAATGCTACAGCTGTAAGGGGAAATGCTAAAGCTATAGGGGTAAATTATAAAGTTACAAGGGGTAAATGATAAAGCGATAAGGGGTGAATGCTAAAGTTATAGGGGTGAATGCTAAAGCTATGGGGTGAATGCTAAAGCTATAAGGGGTGAGTGCTAAAGCTATAAGGGTGAATGCTAAAGCTATGGGGTGAATGCTAAAGCTATAGGGGGTGAGTGCTAAAGCTATAAGGGGAAATGCTAAAGCTAAAGGGGTAAATGCTAAAGCTATAGGGGTATATGCTAAAGCTATAGGGGTGAATGCTAAAGCTATAGGGGTAAATGCTAAAGCTATAGGGGTGAATGCTGAAGCTATAGGGGTATATGCTAAAGCTATAGGGGTGAACGATGAAGCTATAGGGGTAAATGTTAAAGCTATAGGGGTATATGCTAAAGCTATAGGGGTGAAAGATGAAGCTATAGGGGTAAATGCTAAAGCTATAGGGGTGAATGCTGAAGCTATAGGAAAAGCTAAAGTAGTCGGTTGTAACCTCTAGCAGACCTCAGCAGTGTCCCAGGGGTCTCAGAGTTTGGGAACTAAAAGACTCGTCTGCTCTCAGAGATTATTTGTGGCGTCTCTGAACCAATTCCTGGACTGTGTGCCAGTTTAAAGTCCCAGTGCAGAACTGCACAGCCTCACTGACCATTTTAACCCCCAGTTACTTCCTTATTCCAGATTCATCTTACTGTCCCCTACCCCTATATCTGTATCACTACATACCTACCCCTCAACCAGTCTGTATAACTGTAACTATAACTGTATCACTACATAACTGCAAGTGGTTGTGGTTGTGTGTGTGTGAATGAGTCTCTCTCTCTCTCTCTCTCTCTCTCTCTCTCTCTCTCTCTCTCTCTCTCTCTTAGGTGTGTGTTTTACTCTGAGAGCAGGGGAGGTTGTGGATTTGATGCCATCTGCTGGACAGCTGCAGAGCTGTTTCTGACCTGTATAAACTGCATCACCCACTGGACTCCAGGGCTGAAATGAAGTCTATTAAAGCTTAGTAACAAACCACCTTAATGACCTTTGATTGATTGATTGATTGATTGATTGATTGATTGATTGATTGATTGATTGATTGATTGATTGATTGATTGATTGATACAGCTGATGTAGAGCACTCTTGGTTTGACCACAGATCTCTGAATTAGAGACCATTTGTAAGGGACAGCAGTGTGTCAGACTGGACCACAGTAAACCAGAGCTGGTACCAGTCACTAAGGGGGTCACCTGGCCACCTCTGGCAGGTGGGAATCTATACAAATGAGGGTTCTTCAGGGGTTCTTTAGCAAAGAATAAGTGGTTCTTTGCATTGTGAAATGATTATTCAGATTGATGGACAATAGACTATAGAGGGTTCTATACAGAACCTTTTTGAGAAGAAGAATATGATACTCACAGAGGTTCTTATGGTGTCTTGATGAACCTTTTTAGTGTTATGTAGAACCCTGTATGTATTCTCCTAGTGTATTCTGCATCAATCTGAAGAGCCCTTTCACAATGCATGGAACCCTTTATTCATGCTTTCTTAGTCTCCTTGGTTCTATATAGAACTACTATTTTCTTTATTAAAGAACCATTGAAGAACCATCATTTATAATTGTGTAGATTTATTACCGTATTGCTTTTGCTTATAGCAGATTAATTGTAATAATGATGAATGTAATTATTAATGATGATAATAATTATTATTATATCTGTATATATTTAAGATAAATTATGATACAGTATGATTATCCTAAACAGAGTATGATGGAGCTCCATCATCACTCCACAGAACCCTACAGCCTAATGCTGCCCAAACCCCAAGTCATATAATCTTATCTGTTAAACATGGTGGTGGGGGTCTTCTGAAATCTGCAGGAAGATTGTTCCTTACCTCCCCAATACAGCGGGGCGATGATTTGGATATGTTCGAGAGAAATGGTGATCTACGATACAATACGATAAATCTGAATAGAGTATAAAGTATCAGTGTTTATCTGGAACAGCAGAAACTCAGCATAATAACCACGTACATAATTACCATGTTTCTAAAACAGAATCTGAACATGACTCTACTCTATAGAACGTCAGCCCTCCAGAAACCAAACCAATCCAAAGAGGTGTGGGTGGTGCAGAGGTATGGTTGGTGCAGGGGTGCAGCGGTGCAGGTGGTGAAAAGGCAAAGGTGTGGTGGTTCAGAAATACAGGTGGTGCAGAGGTGCAGGTGCTGTCCCATCTCATTTTTGTTGTGAAGGGATCACTGAGAGTCACTGACTCTGAATCTATCACAGATAACTAACCAGCCCGCATTTCACAGTTCATTCAACAGTGAATCAACATCACTGTCATGGTTGAATCATCAGTGAATCAACATCACTGTATTGTTTGAATCAACAGTGAATCAACATCACTGTCATGGTTGAATCAACAGTGAATCTACATCACTGTATTGTTTGAATCAACAGTGAATCAACATCACTGTATTGTTTGAATCAACAGTGAATCAACATCACTGTCATGGTTGAATCAACAGTGAATCAACATCACTGTCATGGTTGAATCATCAGTGAATCAACATCACTGTATTGTTTGAATCAACAGTGAATCAACATCACTGTATTGTTTGAATCATCAGTGAATCAACATCACTGTCATGGTTGAATCAACAGTGAATCAGTGATCAGTTTTGAAAAGTGAATCAACACTGATGTGCATTGTTTTCTCCGAACTTGATGCTGTTCATTTACCTCATAAAATTCAGTTCTTCAGAATGTTCTTCTAACAGGCGTCAGGTTTTGTCAGTGTTCTTGAAGAGCAGTGATTCTTCTCAGACACACAGCTCGTCTTCTCTGTTTGCAGATGGTGAACTCAAAATAACACAGTTTTAATATAAAAGCTGTAATTTAACACTGTTGATTAAAATGTCACTCATTATAACACTAATTCTGCTGCATTCACACCCTGCGACTAATCTACTTTCATAACGGACACGTTGGTTCTGTCACAGGCATGTGCGGCATGGAGGAATCAGATTTAATATATCTGATATAAATCTGATCATCTTCATCTCTAAAACCAGAATCTGAAAAATTCACCCAAAACTCACGTTTTGAGAGGGAGGTTCTGAGGCGAGACGTTCTGATGGAACAGAGACGGTACAATAACAGTGTTGCTCCTCTGATTCGGATGACTCTTAGCTGAGGGCTCAGATCTTGTTAGGTCTCCTAAGAAGTCAAAGAATCCTATCCAGTGCTGTCTAGAACCCTTTTTAACTGTACTGTAGAGGAGGAGCCTTGCAGCACTGATGTAAATACAGAGTAAGACCGTTTGTGAGAGTAGCTGACGTGTGAGAACAGTGAAAAGAGAACTTTAATGAAGTCACATTTATAATCTAGTAGAGTTTTAATAAACAGTAAACCACAGAGAACCTTCAGAACGGTGGAATACAAAAATAATGATCTTCTCTAACCGAGGTCCGGAGGGGTCGTCAGCCTCCTGACCTAAAGATCAACATGGCACAGATATCTGCATCCGGGGAAATGGAGGGAAAGCATGCATCGATAACACCTACACTACATCATCACACACCACAGGAAACAGCGTCCACACTGTTCACACCCCGCTCCATCCCAGCCTCTGATCAGGTTCTAGACAGTTCAGTTCTGCTCCAGTTCATTAAAACATTTCCTTTCAGCCTTTTCTCTCCTCCTTCTGGTTCTCTGTGTTTACACTGTAACAGAGGTCTTCTCAGGGGTATGCAGGAGTTTCAGTCACACTGTAACACTGAGAATGTGTTTGTTTCCATGGTAACACTGTGGCTAAAATCAGAGAGAACATGAGGTCATATGCACATACATAAACACACTCTCTTTCAGCTCTGTGTGTGTGTGTGTGTGTGTGTGTGTGTGTGTGTGTGTGTGTGTGTGTGTGTGTTTGAGAGAGAGAGAGTTTGTTCAATTACACTTCAGCTCTTTTAAAGTAAGTAGTTTTCTCAGAACTGGAGTAATTACCCTCCACTCCACCCGAAACCTTCACCCGAACTGAGTGGTCCTTCTTTAGGTTCACAATGGAGCTTCAAGGCAAATTTAGCTTTGAAGTAATGGAAGCGTAATAGGTTTTGGTATTGGTATTAGTGTTGGTGTAGGTGTTGCTATTGGTGTAGCTATTGGTATTACTGTTGGTGTAGGTGTTGGTATTGGTGTAGCTATTGGTATTAGTGTAGGTGTTGGTACTGGTGTAGCTACTGATATTAGAGTTGGTGTAGGTGTTGGTATTAGAGTAGCTATTGGTATTAGTGTTGGTGTAGGTGTTGATATTGGTGTAGCTATTGGTATTAGTGTATTAGTGGTAGCTACTCGTATTAGTGTAGGTGTTGATGTTGATGTACCTATTGGTATTGGTGTTGGTATAGATGTTGGTATTGGTGTAGCTATTGGTATTAGTGTTGTTGTAGATGTTGGTATTGGTGTAGCTATTGGTATTAGTGTTGGTGTAGGTGTTGATGTAGCTATTGGTATTAGCGTTGGTGTAGGTGTTGGTTTTGGTGTAGCTATTGGTATTAGCGTTTGTGTAGGTGTTGGTATTGGTATTAGCATTGGTGTAGGTGTTGGTATTGGTGTAACTATTGGTATTAGCGTTGGTGTAGGTGTTGATATTGGTGTAGCTATTGGTATTAGTGTTGTTGTAGATGTTGGTATTGGTGTAGCTATTGGTGTTAGTGTTGGTGTAGGTGTTGGTGTAGCTATTGGTATTAGCGTTGGTGTAGGTGTTGGTTTTGGTGTAGCTATTGGTATTAGCGTTTGTGTAGGTGTTGGTATTGGTATTAGCATTGGTGTAGGTGTTGGTATTGGTGTAACTATTGGTATTAGCGTTGGTGTAGGTGTTGGTATTGGTGTAGCTATTGGTATTAGTGTTGGTGTAGGTGTTGATATTGGTATTAGTGTTTGTGTAGGTGTTGGTATTGGTATTAGTGTTGGTGTAGGTGTTGGTATTGGTATTAGTGTTGGTGTATGCATTGGTATTATTGTAGGTATTGATATTATTGTTGGTGTAGGTGTTGGCATTGATGTAGATGTTGGTATTGTTATGTATGTATGTATTGGTATTAGTGTTAGTGTAACTGTTGATGATGTAGATGTGGGTGTAGGTGTTGTTATTGTTGTAGGCATTGGTCTTGGTGTACGTGGTGTTATTGGTGTAGATGTTGGTATTGGTGTAGGTGTTGCTATTGGTGTAGGTGTTGCTATTGGTATATGTGTAGATGGTGTAGGTGTTTGTTTTGGTGTAGGTGTTGATAATGGTATTAGTGTCAGTCGGAGTTGGTGTTGATGTTGGTGTAGGTTTTGGAGTAAGTGTTGCTATTGATATAGGTATATTATTTTGGTGTTGGTAATTGTGTAGGTGTTGCTATTGATATTAGTGTTTGTTTTGGTGTTGTGTAGGTGTTGGCATTGGTTTTAGTGTTGGTATATGTGTTGTGTAGGTGTTGGTATTAGTGTTGTTATAGGTGTTGTTATTGGTCTAGGCATTGGTATTGGTGTAGATGTTGATATTGGTGTAGGTAGAAGTGTTGGTATTGATGTTCATATTGATGTAGGTAAAGGTGTTGGTTTGGTTGGCTAGAACTAGCATCACAACCAGCACTGTATGTTTGTGGTTGGCACTATTCAACTTAAGCGGTAGCTGCAATTAGACTGGCGGTCAGTCATTAGGTCAGAATACACACTAGGATGTTAGAGTAGTGTCCTGGTAAGGTCAGTAGTTTGGGAAAGTTTGGGTTCTGGGCATCACTGAGGAGAGGTTCTGCAGCTGAACCGACTGACTGCTGTGGAGCACAGTCACCATCAACTCTGCTTAGAAATCAGGCTTCTGATTGACTGTGCAGGCATTTGACAGGGCTGAGGTAGCAACCCTGATCTGAATCGACCGTCCTTTATCCTCTTCAGCAGCAGTAGAAGTAGATCTGTCAGGGTCCGGACTTCCTCAACCACCTCATGATCTTAAGATCATCCTGATCTTATCAGATGCATGTAAGGGACAATGTAAGAAGTTCTTAGACTATTATTGGCAAAAATAGTGACCAGTGACGTTTGCTGGACTATGGTAATTGGTGGTGTATAAGGTTCAGCTGTTTGTTAGCTCCAGTGTTAAACTAAAGAAGCAGTCTGATCAGTTTAGGTTTACTGAGGAGGTAAACAAGTCAAACTATAGCTTTAAGCATTAAAGTGTCTCTTCCCCACCCCTCCCTGTGTCCTTCACCGGTCGAGGCCAATCAGTAGTGGACTCCGCTCCTCTTTCTGGCTCTCGTTCTTCAGGTCAGCAAACACCTGAGTGAAGTAGTGTGGGTCAGAGTTGAGCTGCAGCATTTTTGCGCTCATGCGCTCAATGATGTCAAGGCAGCGGTCCCAGAACACCTCTTTTTCCGCCTCCACCAGGAACGGTTTCAGTGGGTACGAGATCTCGTTACCCATGTAGGAGTAGCTCAGGTATAGGCAGGTGAGCAGGACGGCCTGTAGCTCACGCTCGCTTGACACCTCTGCTGAGATCACATCCCGGCACAACATGTAGAGGAAGACGACATTGGCGGGGGTGATGAAACCCTGGTCCTGCCAGCCCTGCAGCAGGAGTGACCGGTCCACACTCCGCAGCCACAGCACTGGGTCAGCAGGTGTCATCCGCTTTAGACGAAAACAGCGGCGGCACAGGAATTCGCCCAGACTCCGGAGAAGCTCACTGGTGGACGCCTGCACTATCACTCGCTTTGGTGTACCCGCGTTAGCGTTCGCCTGACCTGCACAGCTGCTGATGGACGT
>CM067520.1:27213722-27293722 GCA_034509495.1 Acestrorhynchus altus | reverse complement strand
AGTCTGCGGCTGCTGTAATGCGGCTGCACAGTGAAGAAAGGCTGCAGTGTGACAGAAGGCTGCAGTGTGGCTGCGCAGTGAGGCTGCAGTGCGGCTGCACAGTGAGACGGCTGCGCAGTGACAGAGGCTGCAGTGAGGCTGCGCAGTGACAGAAGCTGCGCAGTGAGAACGGCTGCAGTGCGGCTGCGCAGTGACAGAGGCTGCAGTGAGGCTGCGCAGTGACAGCGGCTGCAGTGAGGCTGCGCAGTGACAGAGGCTGCAGTGAGGCTGCGCAGTGGGAACGGCTGCAGTGCGGCTGCGCAGTGACAGAGGCTGCAGTGAGGCTGCGCAGTGACAGCGGCTGCAGTGCGGCTGCGCAGGCGGGCTGAGATGGCCGCGGCGGTGGAGTTGCAGAGAGCGCAGTCTCTCCTCAGCACGGACACAAACGCCAGCATCGACATTTTACACGCTATCGGTGCGTCCGGGGCTCGTGCGGCCGCTTGGGGGGCGGGGCCGGGACCGGGACCGGGGGCGGGGCGGTACCGGAACCTCAGACCGGACCGGCTCTGCTGACTCACCGGCTAACTGCTAACAGCAAACCGCTATAACGGCTTTAACGGCTATAACGGTTCAGTTCGGCCCGGTTCGGTTCGGTTCGGAGGTGTTGTGTTATTTATACACTGTGTCAGACCATTTGGAGGCGGATTGTGTGTGTGTGTGTGTGTGTGTGTGTGTGTGTGTGTGTGTGTGTGTGTGTGTATGAGTGAGTGAGTGTGTGTATGTGTGTGTTAACTGAAACCTTTAATCCATTCAGACTCTACAATCAACACTTGAAAAGCTGATCAGGGTGCTGAGGGGTGATTAGGGGTGATTAGGGGTGATTAGGGGTGATCAGGGTGCTGAGGGGTGATTAGGGGTGATCAGGGTGCTGAGGGGTGATCAGGGTGCTGAGGGGTGATCAGGGTGCTGAGGGGTGATTAGGGTGCTGAGGGGTGATTAGGGTGCTGAGGGGTGATTAAGGTGCTGAGGGGTGATCTGCTGAAAGAGTGACTTTTCTTTTATTACACTCCTCTCCTGTGTGTCTATACCCAGCCCTGATCTTCACCTCATCACCCAGTTTAGTGGGTTTACTTTTCTGCCCTAAAGTCCTTCCCGGGACCAGAGGGACAGACTGACTGTTCTTCTTCTTCTGTTGGTTCCACAGTGAAGCGCGATGTGCAGGACAGTGATGAGGAGGCTGTGCGGGTCAAAGAGCAGAGCATCCTGGAGCTCGGAGAACTTCTGGCCCAGACCGGACAGGCTGCAGGTAAGAGCCTTACACCCCTCGGGTACTGACCAGTACCACAGACCGGACAGGCTGTGGGTATGAGCCTTACACCACTCGGGTACTGACCTGTGTGTGTGTGTGTGTGTGTGTGTGTGTGTTTTAGAGCTGGGGGGGCTGCTGAAGTATGTGCGTCCATTCCTGAACTCCATCAGTAAAGCGAAGGCGGCACGGTTAGTGCGCTCCCTGCTGGACCTGTTCCTGGACATGGAGGCAGCGACGGGTCAGGAAGTGGAGCTCTGTCTTGAGTGCATTGAATGGGCTAAGTCTGAAAAGAGGACGTTCCTTCGACAGGCCCTGGAGGTACACACACACACACACACACACACACACACACACAGTCACTCACTCAAACAGGCGAACAGGTGTTTGTTGTGCTAATGATGCAGATTGACTGCATCGCTTTGATTCCTGTGTGTGTGTGTGTGTGTGTGTGTGTGTGTGTGTGTGTGTGTGTGTTCTCAGGCCCGTCTGGTCTCTCTCTATTTTGACACTAAACGTTACCAGGAGGCTCTGCAAATCGGTGAGTTCAGCACCATCCTCTGATAAAGAAACTCGATCCTCAATCATCAGAATACTCATTGCCCCTCTCTCTCTCTCGCTCGCTCTGTGTGCAGGTTCTGCGCTGCTGCAGGAGCTGAAGAAGCTGGACGATAAGGCTCTGCTGGTGGAGGTTCAGCTGTTGGAGAGTAAGACCTATCATGCTCTCAGTAATCTGCCCAAAGCCCGCGCTGCTCTCACCTCCGCCCGGACCACCGCTAACGCCATCTACTGCCCTCCAAAACTACAGGCAGCGCTTGACATGCAGTCAGGTAACACACACACACACACACACACACACATGCTTGCTCATCGGGGCTCCTGAGTGCTGCCTTGTCAGCAGGAGGCACAGGTTGGATTCCTGATGCTGCCACAGCCCTCCGCCAGTGTCCTCTGGTGTGTGTCCATGTGTAATGTTCTCCACTGAGGTGTGTGTGTGTGTGTGTGTGTGTGTGTGTGTGTGTTTCAGGAATAATCCACGCCGCAGAGGAGAAGGACTGGAAAACTGCATATTCATATTTCTATGAAGCGTTTGAAGGAAACGACTCCATTGACAGCCCGCGTGCCATAACCGCCCTTAAATACATGCTGCTCTGCAAAATCATGCTGAACGCGTACGTCCTGTGTGTGTGTGTGTGTGTGTGTGTGTGTGTGTGTGTGTGTGTGGTGGCATGTTATTAGGATTAGGATTGATTGTTGTTATATTAAACGGTGTGTGTTTGTCCTGCAGGCCCGAGGATGTCCAGGCACTGATCAGCGGGAAACTGGCCCTCCGATACGCCGGCCGGCAGGTGATTATTACACTCAGTCCAGCAGAAAGGTGCACAGCCTGCTTGTGATTGGCTCCTTCCTGAAGATGTACAACTGATGACCCTCCTGTCAGTCTGTTTGATATGCTGAACGAGGTTCTTATAGTTTCTCTGCAGTCACAGAGTGTGTGTGTGTGTGTGTGTGTGTGTGTGTGTGTGTGTGTGTGTGTGTGTGTGTGTGTGTGCTTCAGACAGATGCACTGAAGTGTGTCGCCCAGGCCAGTAAGAACCGGTCACTTGCAGACTTTGAGAAGGTGAGCGGTCACTCTGAATGTCCGAAACAGGAAAACAGAGTGATTTTCCCGTCCGTCTGTCTCTTCGTCCGTCTGCCTTTGTCTCTCCGTCTCTGTCAGTTTTCTTTCCGTCTGTTTCGTTGTTCAGAATCAGACTGCCGTTTACATCCCATAATGAACGCTGTTTGTGTG
Organism: Acestrorhynchus altus; assembly: GCA_034509495.1. NCBI lineage: Eukaryota > Metazoa > Chordata > Actinopteri > Characiformes > Acestrorhynchidae > Acestrorhynchus > Acestrorhynchus altus. The sequence goes on along the minus strand of CM067520.1, from coordinate 27,290,645 downwards.
TTCCAGGCTCTGACGGATTACAGGGCGGAGCTGAGGGACGATCCCATCATCAGCACACATTTGAGCAAACTGTACGATAACCTGCTGGAGCAGAACCTCATCCGGGTCATTGAACCCTTCTCTAGAGTGCAGGTCAGCTTCCCTCCTCCATCTGCAGGAACATTCCTGACCGTTCTTTCCTAAACCCTTCTTATTGGCTGAATGTTCTCCAGGTTCCTGCCTTTCTGTTTCAGTTCTCTGTGAGAACGTTCTCACGGTTCCTCTCTTTGTTGTTTACAGATCGAGCACGTCTCCAGCCTCATCAAACTCTCCAAGGTAAGATCTGAAGCAGACCTCCAGATCTGGGCTGAAACTCTGAATTGTCGTCATCATTGGTTGTTAACGTTTAGAATTCGAGACCAGTTTTGTGGGGAAAGATCTTATAAATACAAAGATCTTCAAAATATTTGACACAACTTTCCCAATAAAAAAAATGTCCAGAAGCTTAAATAAATGTTGTGAAATACGTGTTTGGCCGCCCAACCCTAAGCAAGGTGGTTCTCCTGCAGCTGTGGGAGGGAGTGTTGGGCTGGTGTTTATTAACGTTCTCCGGTTTCACAGGGAGATGTTGAGAGGAAGCTGTCGCAGATGATTCTGGATAAGAAGTTTCACGGTGAGAAGATCGTCTTCAGAGAAGCTCTTCTGTCTGTTTAAATTTATGTTCTTGATTTGCTTCTACTTGACTGACGGGTTTTAAATGAGTCTTAATGTCTGTGGTTCTCCTGTTTCCCCGTGTGGTCCAGGGATCCTCGACCAGGGTGAGAGAGTTCTTATCGTATTCGACGAGCCACCTGTAGATAAAACATACGAAGCAGCTCTGGAGACCATCCAGAACATGAGCAGAGTGGTGGACTCTCTCTACAACAAGGCCAAGAAGCTCTCATAGGTACGGTTCTCCACACCACCGCTGATGTGGGTTGGGTTTGTGTGTAACCAGTGCTTAGGAACACTGCAGAACGTTTGAGATCTTGTAGGAACCCAGAGTTTCTTCATGGAACTACATACAGTTTACAGCACACGTAACGTTTCGTGATACTGTATCTGAGCGGTGACATTGCAGGCTTCATGTCACACTTCATAACACACTACAACACTTATCCCATCAACCACGTAAACCAGCTCGCCTGAAACATCTGCCCCGAAGTCCGAGGAGGGAAGTGGGTGGGGTTATGACCTCATGAGTCCCCGTATACCTTAATAATAATAATAATAATAATAATTCAAAAAGAAATGAATAATAACACGTAATGAAGGACATTCTAAGTTAGTTACCCTGTTTGGACGACTGTGTGTTTACACAGGGTCTTCAGGTACATAAAGACACATCAAAATGGCCGAGAGTTCAAATGGGAATGTATGGAATCCTGACCGCTGTATCGTGATCTGAGTGAGTGAGTGAGCGCTGCTGGTGTACTCACACTGACCATGAGTTCTGTTCCTGTCTGTTGTTCTCCTCAGGTTGACGTTCGGTTCTAGCAGCTGACAGCAGGGCCGACAATGGGTCCAGCGGGGGACGAGGTCGAAACGGACTTATTGGACCCCCCTCCCCGACAGGACCAGCTGGCGGGCTGCTTTCCCCCATACTTCTGGAACGTTCCTTCAGCGGACAGACTGACTGCGGCGGGATCTGCCTTTTCCGCTCTTTATTTTTCTGCTCAGTCGTTTGTATGTTGAGCGCCCCCTGCGGGCCATCAGGGAGTACTGAGAATAAAGCGCTCACCTGCTCTGATTCTGTATGAAATGTAAATATTCATAGATTTCAGACCGACGCGGACACATGGACGATCCACTGTTGCCAACCCGAAGGCCTGTCTTTTTGGCCACGGACCACACCCACACGTCCCCCCACACCTCAGTCGCCTCCCTCCTGTCCCTGCAAATCCTGCTTCAGATGAGCGGCCTGTCCTGCGCTCTGATGTATGGCATCCTGGGACGTTCTACATTAGCGGAGCTGAAGAGTGGAGGGAAAACATCCAAATTGCCCCCCTTTCTGCATTCCTACCACCCCCAATTCCCCCACACCCTGTTTGTAAATAACGTTGCCAAGCGCCTGCCATGCTGTCACATTTTTATAACACTAAGATCATAATAAAGTCACCAAGACCATGTGTGTGTGAGTGTGAGTGAGAGAGAGAGAGAGAGAGAGAGAGAGAGAGATGCACATATTATAGTGACCTGGGTTTCGGTTGTTAATGTGGGCGTGTTCCAGCAGAGTGTCCTCTCTGTCAGTTTTTCTCAACCTAGTCCTACAGGCACCCTGCCCCTGCATATTTAGGTGCTTTCGTTTATCTGAGCATGTTACCAACCAACACCTACACCACAGCAGTACCACAGCAGTACCACAGCAGTACCATAGCAGGGGGTTCACTGAAATGCAGCTGCTGGCAGTGAAGAGTGTTCTTAGAAGGTAAACATGAGAATGTGCCTTCTCCACCACATGCCTGCAATAGAAGATCTGTGATGCAGCTCGCAGACCGCTTGCTCTCTTCAGGCCTGTTCACATCACTGCCACATTGACTGGGTTTCCACACCAGTGCCACGCGTCCATTACGAACAATCTGATTGGCTCGTTTTGATGCAGGGCAGCTCCTCCCATAAACAAATGCTCGTGTCAGAGTGGGATACAAAACGCCAAAGGGTTCAAAAATGTAACCATTTACTTTCTATAGTTTTAGACATTTTCAGCTTTTATCACAGAAAAATCTATAAAAATAAACAGCTGAAAAAAAAACTTTCACTTTCTGGAATAATATATAATTTTACCAACACATGTACCACAGCGCCACCTCAGAACCAACCTACCAACGCCTTAGCAACCAACACATGTACCACAGCGCCACCTCAGAACCAACCTAGCAACGCCTTAGCAACCAACAGCTGTACCACAGCCTAACCTCAGTCCCCCCCTAGCAACACCTTAGCAACCAACACCTGTACCACAGGCCCACATCAGTACCCCCTAGTAACACCCTAATAACCAACGCTGTACCACAGGCTCATGTAATAATAAAATATAAAACCAGAATGAACAGAAATAAAAATGAAAGTACATGAAGAGTGTAGTGAGGCTGCGCTGCCAGACGAGGCCGCTGTTGAGAGGGAGGGTGTGATGCGCGGTGCGGCCGCAGGGGGAGCTGCTGAGAGGCGCTGCTGTCTGCGGTGCTGAATCTGCAGCGGCGGAGCGCGAGCACGCAGACATGGCGGCGCGGGTAAGAGCCCGTTTATCGCTTTAATCACACTGATCGGACACTGATTTCATCATGTAACGGTGTGTGTGTGTGTGTGTGTGTGTGTGTGTGCGCGCGCGCGCTCGCACTTCAGATGGAAATAAATAAATGAATAAATGTAACCTGTGATGCAAAACACTTCATCATCATCATCAGTGTACGGAGGAGTGTGTGTGTGTGTGTATTATTGTGTATGCGTGTGTGTGTGTATTATTGTGTGTGTGTGTGTGTTTGCATTATTGTGTGTGTGTGTGTGTGTATTATTGTGTGTGTGTGTTTGTATTATTGTGTGTGTGTGTGTGTGTGTATTATTGTGTATGTGTGTGTGTGTGTGTGTGTGTTATTGTGTGTGTATTATTGTGTATGTGTGTGTGTGTGTGTGTGTGTGTGTGTGTGTGTGTGTGTGTGCAGGTCGTGTGGAATGGTTATTAAGGTGTTCTCTGCAGTATCTCAGTGTTAGTCTCTCTGCGGCTGCACTGAGAGCAGCTCACTGCTGCAGCTTTAAGGTGGAGTTACAACAAGATACTGCACAGAAGGATCTAAACTGTGTGTGTGTGTGTGTGTGTGTGTGTGAGACAGTGTGTGTGTGTGTGTGTGTGTGAGAGAGAGAGAGAGAGAGAATTAATGCAGTAACGTTACTGGGGTTTAACCTTGACATCCCTAAAGCCAGATTACAGGCGCGCACGCGCACTCTCTCTCTCTCTCTCTCTCTCTCTCTCTCTCTCACACACACACACACACACACACACACACACACACACACACACAGTGTCTCTCACACTCCAGACTCCAGTTGTGATGTAAAATTCATTGACTCATTAATTGTTAACGAGCTCCATATTGGGTGAGAGAAGCTGTGGGTTCTGTACAGTTGGGTCAGGGTTCCTGTGACGTTCTTGGAGCTCCATCATTGATTTTTCTCAGTGAAGATGCTTATAAGGTTTCGCCTCATTAAATATAAACGTCTCCAGCAGACAGGAATAGCTGGACTGCTCTGCTTTTATTGCAGTCGCTTTTGTAGTTGCAGAGACTGGACGATTGACCTGGATTCAATCAGTGTGATGCTGTTCAGGACATTTGTGGTCATTATTTGTTAGTTGGTGAGATTAGAGTATTGCAAAGTACAGTAGAATATGCTAAAGTACTAGAGTACAATAGAGTATAGTAGAGCACAATAGAGTGTTGCAAAGTACAGTAGAGTACTGTAGAGTACTGTAGAGTACTATAGAGTAGAGTACTATAGAGTACTGTAGAGAACTGTAGAGTACTGTAGAGTACTGTAGAGTACTATAGAGTAGAGTACTATAGAGTACTGTAGAGTACTGTAGAGTACTGTAAAGTACTATAGAGTAGAGTACTGTAAAGTACTGTAGAGTACTAAAGAGTAGAGTACTGTAAAGTACTGTAGAGTACTGTAGAGTACTGTAAAGTACTATAGAGTAGAGTGCTGTAGAGTACTGTAAAGTACTGAAGAGTACTAAAGAGTAGAGTACTGTAAAGTACTGTAGAGTACAGTAGAGTACTGTAAAGTACTATAGAGTAGAGTACTGTAAAGTACTGTAGAGTACTGTAGAGTACTGTAAAGTACTATAGAGTAGAGTGCTGTAGAGTACTGTAAAGTACTGTAGAGTACTAAAGAGTAGAGTACTGTAAAGTACTGTAGAGTACAGTAGAGTACTGTAAAGTACTATAGAGTAGAGTACTGTAAAGTACTGTAGAGTACTGTAGAGTACTGTAAAGTACTGTAGAGTACTATAGAGTAGAGTACTGTAGAGTACTGTAGAGTACTATAGAGTAGAGTGCTGTAGAGTACTGTAAAGTACTGTAGAGTACTATAGAGTAGAGTGCTGTAGAGTACTGTAAAGTACCGTAGAGTACTATAGAGTAGAGTGCTGTAGAGTACTGTAGAGTACTGTAGAGTATTGTAAAGTACAGTAGAGTACTGTAGAGTACTGTAAAGTACAGTAGAGTACTGTAGAGAACAGTAGAGTACTGTAGAGTACTGTAGAGTATTGTAAAGTACAGTAGAGTACTGTAGAGTACTGTAAAGTACAGTAGAGTACAGTAGAGAACAGTAGAGTACTGTAGAGTAGAGTAAAGTACAGTAGAGTACAGTAGAGTGTTTCTCAGTGTCTGTATGATAGAGTGGGTTCTGTTTAATGGTCTGAATTTAATACTGGAATAAAGAACAAGGTGTAAAACCAGTCTGTGTCGGTCAGTGAAGCAGAACACTGACCAGCGGAGGATGGAACCTGTATGAAATTCCCTGAATTGAGTTTGATGGAGGGTGAACAGATGTAATCAGACTGATCCATTAGGTCAGGTGACGTGTAGATTCCTGCATGCTGCCGCACACTGACCACACTGCACCTGCCTAACTGACCTGTCTGGTTCCCAGGTTCAGTCTTCTCTCTCACTTCCTCTTCCCCTCCCTTCTGCTCACACTGGCCCGCAAGGTTGTTATCTTTTTCAAGGTATGTATCCTTTCCTGCCCGGGACCGGACGCTGCTCTGGCTTTAGTGCTTCCCGATAGTTCAGAAAGCAGCTTTTCCACAGCATCCTATACGCTACCAGCTGCCCCTCACCCGTCTGCAGCTGCCCCTCGACCGGCTGCAGCTGCCCCTCGCCCATTTGCAGCTGCCCCTCGCCCGTCTGCAGCTGCCCCTCGCCCGGCTGCAGCTGCCCCTCACCCATCTGCAGCTGCCCCTCGCCCGGCTGCAGCTGCCCCTCGCCCGTCTGCAGCTGCCCCTCGCCCATTTGCAGCTGCCCCTCGCCCGTCTGCAGCTGCCCCTCACCCGTCTGCAGCAGCTCTAAGACATAGCTTTCCAGTGCTACTAATATGGATTCATCTAACTTCTCTGCTGTTGGAGAAGATCATCACTGGGAAATGAAAGGAGCTGAAAGATGGTGCTGAAAGCACTGACAGAACACAGCACTGACAGAACAGCACTGACAGAACACAGCACTGACAGAACACAGCACTGACAGAGAACAACACTGACAGAACACAGCACTGACAGAGAACTGCACTGACAGAACACAGCACTGACAGAGAACAGCACTGACAGAGGAGCACTGACAACACAGCACTGACAGAACACAGCACTGACAGAACACAGCACTGGAAGAGAACAGCACTGACAGAACACAGCACTGAAAGAGAGCAGCACTGACAGAACACAGCACTGACAGAGAACAGGGCTGTATAGGCTGTATAGTTGTGTATGGGGTGTAGTTAGGATAGGAGGGGTGAGTGGGGTGCAGGTCTTGTAGGCACACAGCCAGCACTGCAGGGTGTTTCTCTTCTGTGTGGCCGCTGGTGGTGGAGCTGTCAGACTGACCTTCACTCTGAGTTCTGTGTTACAGATCAGCGCTTGCTTTCTTAAACACCATCGACTGAAACCTGGTGTATACGGTTTAGTGGCGTATAGGGTATTAGTGGCGTATAGGGTTTAGTGTCGTATAGGGGTATTAGTATGGCAGAATATTAGTGGTGGTATGTGTTTAGTGTATGATAGGGTATTAGTGGTGTATGGGGTTTAGTGGTCGATAGGGTTAGTGGTGTATAGGGTTTAGTGCTCGATAGGGTATTAGTGGTGGTAGGTATTAGTGGCGTATAGGGTATTAGTGGCGTATAGAATATTAGTGGTGTATAGGGTTTAGTGGCGTATAGGGTATTAGTGGTGTATAGGGTTTAGTGTCGTATAGGGTATTAGTAGAAGTTTAGTGTCGTATAGGTATTAGTGGTGTATAGGGTATTAGTGGGTGTATAGGGTATTAGTGGGCGATAGGTATTAGTGTGGCGAGTAGAATATTAGTGGTGTATAGGGTTTAGTGGCGTATAGGGTATTAGTGGTGTATAGGGTTTAGTGTCGTATAGGGTATTAGTGGTGTATAGGGTTTAGTGTCGTATAGGGTATTAGTGGTGTATAGGGTTTAGTGTCGTATAGGGTATTAGTGGTGTATAGGCTGCAGAAGTTAAAGTGGGGTGTAGTTAGGATAGAGGGTGAGGGGGTGCAGGTCTTTGTGGGCACACAGCCAGCACTGCAGGGTGTTTTCTTCTGTGTATCGCTGGTGGTGGAGTGCTGTCAGACTGACCTTCACTCTGAGTTCGTGTTACAGATCAGCTTGCTTTCTTAAACACCATCGATTGAAACTCTGGTCTGGAACGACATGTTCCAGAGTGCATTAGATCAGACCGAACGACATGTTCCAGAGTGCATTAGATCAGACCGAACGACATGTTCCAGAGTGCATCAGATCAGACTGAATGACAGGGTTCCAGAGTGCATCAGATCAGACTGAATGGACAGGTTCCAGAGTGCATCAGATCAGACTGAATGACAGGTTCCAGTGCACGGATCAGACTGAATGACATGTTCCAGAGTGCAATGATCAGACTGAATGACAGGTTCTAGAGTGCATCAGATCAGACTGGAATGACAGGTTCCAGGAGTGCATCAGATTGACTTGAATATAGGTTCCAGAGCATTAGATCAGACTGAATGACATGTTCCAGAGTGCATCAGATCAGACTGAATGACAGGTTCCAGAGTGCATCAGATCAGACTGAATGACAGGTTCCAGAGTGCATCAGATCAGACTGAATGACAGGTTCCAGAGTGCATCAGATCAGACTGAATGACATGTTCCAGGAGTGCATCAGATCAGACTGACTTTGATAGGTTCAGAGTGCATCAGGATCAGACTGAACAGACAGGTTCCAGAGCTGAGTTTCTGAAAGCATGAATGGTTGTGCAGGTCTGTGGTTTGTCCTGTTGGGGATTCAGAGACCCAGCCCTGCTGGTCTCTCAGCTTCAGACCAGCTTCCCTAAAAATGCGCTGAACACTTACTCACCACACTTCCCTCACCACCATCACCACCATCACCATCATCACCATCATCACCATCGTCACCACCATCACCATCGTCACCACCATCACCATCGTCACCATCATCACCATCGGCCACCACCATCACCATCACACCATCATCACCAACATCACCATCATCATCACCATCGCCACCACCATCACTCATCGCCACCACCATCACCATCGCCACCACCATCGCCACTCCGCCACCACCATCACCATCGCCACCATCATCACCATCGTCTGCATCCAGAGTTAAAATCTGATTGTTAATTTTTTTTCTCATTGATTTGGATTATTATTGTCTGAAGTTCTGCTTGACTTGATGACTTTCAGGTTAATCTTCACGACCTGCTGAGCTACTTTGTGTGTGTGTGTGTGTGTGTGTGTGTGTGTGTGTGTGTGTGTGTTAGGCTGTTTCATGCTTTCCTTCTGTGTTTTTTTTTTATTCATTTGTGTTTTAATTGGATTAGATAATCAGTTTTCTGTAGCCTTGCTTTTAGTGTGCCACAGTCTGGATTCCTGTTTCTCTCTGTTTCTGTTTTCTGCTTCTCTGCTTTCTCTGTTTTCTCTGTTTCTCTATTTCTCTCTTGTTTTCTTCCTGTTTCTCTCTTTGCTTCTCTGTTTCTCTGTTTCTCTCTGTTTCTGCTTCTGTTTCTGTTTCTCTCTGTTTTCTCTCTGTTTCTCTCTCTGTTTCTCTGTTTATCTCTTGCTTCTCTCTTGTTTCTCTGTTTTCTCTCTGTTTCTCTCTCTGTTTCTCTTCGTTTCTCTCGTTTCTCTCTCTGTTTCTCTCTTGGTTTCTCTGTTTCTCTGTTTCTCTTCTCTGTTTCTCTCTCTGTTTTCCTTCTGTTCTCCTTACCGTTTCTCTCTCTGTTTCTGTGTTTCTGTTTTCTGTGTTTCTCCTTCGTTTCTCTGTGTTTCTCTGTCTCTGTCTCTCTCTGTTTCTCTCTGTGTGTCTCTGTTTCTCTGTGTGTCTCTCTGTGTCTCTGTCTCTGTGTTTCTCTCTGTTTTCCTTAATTCTTCTCTGTTTCTCTCTGTTTCTTTTGTGTTTTTCTCTCTGTTTCTCTCTCTCTGTTTTCTCAAGTTTTCTCTCTGTTTCTCTGTGTTTCTCTCTGTTTCTCTCTCTCTCTGTTTCTCTCTGTTTTCTCTCTGTTTCTGTGCGTTTCTCGTTTCTCTGTGCTTTCTCTGTTTCTCTCTGTTTCTTCTGTTTCTCTCTCTGTTTCTCTCTGTTTCTGTTTCTCTGCTTTCTCTCTGCTTCTCTCTGTTTCTCTGCTTCCTCTCTCGTTTCTCTGTTTCCTCTTCGTTTCTCTGTTTCTCTCTGTTTCTCTCTCTCGTTTCTCTCTCTGCTTTTTGCTTTTCTGCTTCTCTCTGTTTCTCTCTTACTGCTTCTCTCTCTCTGTCTCTGTGTTTCTCTCTCTGTTTCTCTGTGCTTCTCTGTTTCTCTGTGTGTCTCTCTGTCTCTGTGTTTCTCTCTCTGTTTCTCTGTCTCTGTTTCTCTCTCTGTCTCTCTTGTGTCTCAGTGTTTCTTTCTGTTTCACTCTGTGTTTCTCTCTCTGTTTCTCTCTCTCTGTTTCTGTGTTTCTCTGGTGTTTTTTCTCTCTCTCGTTTCTCTCTCTGTTTCTCTGTGTTTCTCTCTCTGTTTCTCTCTGTTTCTCTCTCTGTTCCTCTCTCTGTTTCTCTGTTTCTCTCTGTTTTTCTATGTTTCTCTCTGTTTCTCTCTGTTTCTCTCTCTGTTTCTCTGTTTCTCTCTGTTTCTCTGTGTTTTTCTCTCTGTTTTCTCTCTCTGTTTCTCTGTGTTTCTCTCTCTGTTTCTTCGTTTCTCTCTGTTTCTCTCTCTGTTTCTCTCTGTTTCTCTCTGTTTCTCTCTCTGTTTTTCTATGTTTCTCTCTGTTTCTCTCTGTCTCTGGCTTCTCTCTCTGTTTCTCTCTGTTTCTCTCTGCTTCTCTGCTGGTGTTTTTCTGTTTCTCTCTCTCTCTCCTGCTTTCTGTGTTTCTCTGTGTTTCTCTGTGCTTTCTCTGTTTCTCTGTGTTTCTCTCTCTGTGTTTCTCTCTGTTTCTCTCTCTCTCTGTTTCTCTCTGTTTGCTTCTCTGTTTCTCTTTCGCTATTTTTCTGTCTCCGTGTTTCTCTGTGTGCTTTCTCTCTGCTTTCTCTGTTTCTCTGCGTTTTCTCTGTTTTCTCTGTTTCTCTCTGTTTTCTCTGTTTCTCTCTGTTTCTCTATCTCTCTCTCTCTCTCTCTCTCTCTCTCCGTTTTCTTCTGTTTCTCTCTGTTTTCTCTCTGTTTTTCTATGTTTCTCTCTGTTTCTCTCTCTGTTTCTCTGTTTCTGTTTCTCTCTCTGTTTTTCTATGTTTCTCTCTCTCTCTTCGTTTCTCTGGCTGTTTTCTTCTGTTTTCTGTTTTCTCTGCTCTCTGTCTGTTTCTCTTTGTTTCTCTCTGTTTTTCTATGTTTGCTCCTGTTTCTCTGGCTGTTTCTCTGTTTCTCTGCTTCTCTCTCTGTTTCTTCTCTCTCTATTTGTCTCTGTGTCTCTTGTTTCTCTCTCTGTTTCTCTCTGTCTCTCTCTCTCTCTCTGTGTTTCTCTGTCTCTGTCTCTCTCTGTTTCTCTCTCTGTTTCTGGTCATTTCTCTCTGTTTCTCTGGCTGTTTCTCTCGTTTTTCTCTGTTTCTCTGTCTGTTTCTCTCTGTTTCTCTGTTTCTCTGTTTCTGTTTTTCTGTTTTCTCTCTCTCTCTCTGTTTTCTGTTTTCTCTGTTTTTCTCTGCTTCTTCTTTTTGTTTTCTCTGTGTTTTCTGTTTTCTCTGTTTTCCTCGTTTTCTGTTTGTCTGTTTCTCTTTTTGTTTCTCTCTGTTTCTTTTTTGTTTCTCTCTGTTTCTCTCTGTTTCTTCTTTTTGTTTCTCTGTGTTTCTCTGTGTTTCTGTGTTTCTCTCTCTGTTTGTCTGTTTTCTTTTGTTTCTTCTCTGTTTTTCATGTTTTCTCTGTTTTCTCTGTTTCTCTGGCTGTTTCTCTGTGTTTTTCTGTTTCTCTCTCTTTGTTTCTCTGTGTTTCTCTCTGTTTCTCTTTGTTTCTCTCTGTGTTTCTCTGTGTTTCTCTGTGTTTTCCTGTTTGTCTGTTTCTCTTGTTTTCTCAGCCTTTTCTATGTTTTTCTGTTTCTCTTTTTGTTTCTCTGTGTTTCTCTGTGTTTCTGTGTTTCTTTCTGTTTGTCTGTTTTCTTGTTTCTCTCTGTTTTCTATGCTTTTCTGTTTTCTTGTTTCTTCAGTTTCTCTGTGTTTCTCTCTGTGTTTCTTCTCTTGTTTATTCTGTTTCTCTTGTTTTCTCTGTTTTTCTATGTTTCTCTCTCTGTTTCTCTTTCTCTCTCTCTCTCTCTGTTTCTCTCTCTGTGTTTCTCTGTGTTTTCTCAGTTTTCAAAGCTTTCTGTTTCTCTGTTTCTCTCTCTGTTTCTCTGTTTGTCTGGCTGTTAGCGTTGGTGTGTTTTTGCTTGCAGTGTTTAAGTTTGCTGTTGCAGAACAGAGTCATTATTTCAGTTGATTAATCCAGTGAACAAACAATATTACAGATCATTAGATCAGATCGAACTACATTTCCAGAATTATTAAACTCTGCTGCTCAGCCCCTCCTGATGGACACTCTCAGCTGAGGTAACATTCTCTCTCTCTGCTCTCTCTCTCTGCCCTCTCTCTCTCGTCTCTCTCTCTCTCTCTCTCTCTCTCTACTATATACAGACTATGCAGGCAGCTCGATGTCCAACAGACGAGCTTTCCTTAACGAACTGTGCCGTGGTCAGTGAGAAAGACCTGCAGTCTGGCCAAAGTAATACACATCCCTTAGAACCCAAAACTAGAACCCAAACCCAGAGCAGACACATCTGGACATTAATCGATATTCTAATATTTTTGAAAAAGTAATATTTGTAAAGATGTCGGGTTTACATTATCGCAAATAAAGTCAGAGGTTCTCTGTTTATATCATGTTTGTGTTGATACATGTTTGTGTTTATGTGTTTATACCTGTAGGCATGTGACTGTGAAGACCACGCCCACACATAAATTTGTGCTTACAGTCAAGAGTCATCATATGCGGTTCCAGGAACCATCGCTCAGCCTGCCACAGGTCCCCATATACCCCAGTTATAAGCCCACAACCACCTCTTTACACCACCCTGTAACCACACCCCCTACACCACACCCTGTAACCACCCCTGTTGGAATTCAATTCTGTACACACCTCTGCACTGACCCTGTAACTGTCTTCACACCACCCCTGTAACCACCCCCAAACCAGTCTCTAAAATCCACCCCCACACTGTCCCAGAACCACCCCCACACTACCCCTGCAACCACCCCCACACCAACTCCAACACCCCACACTGGCCTCAGTAACCACCTCTACACCAACTCCGTAAACACTTCTTACACCACCCCAGGGGTCCACCTCTGTGACCACCCCTGTAACCACCCCCAAAACCACCTCTAACCAATTTCCACACTACCCTGTAACCACCTCTACACTACCCTGTAACCACCTCTAAACCACCCTGTAACCACCTCTACACCACCCTGTAACCATTCCCCACACCACCCTGTAACCACCCCCACAATCTCTGTAATCAATTTCACACTACTCAATAACCACCCCACACTACCCCTGTAACCACCTCTACACCACCCTGTAACCACCTCTACACCAACCTGTAACCACCTCTACACCAACCTGTAACCACCTCTAAACCACCCTGTAACCACCTCTACACCACCCCGTAAACACCTCTATACCACCTCTGTAAACACCTCTACACCAACTCCAGAATCCACCTCTACACCAACCTGTAAACACCTCTGGCTGCTCACCCTGTAACCAGCCCTAAAACCAATTCTGTAATCCACCTCTACACTACCCTGTAATTCACCTCTACACTACCCCTGTAAAAATCCACCCCAAACCAATTCTGTAACTTCAATTTCACACCCCTGTATCCACCTCTACACTACTCCTGTAACCACCTCTCTACACCACCCAGTAACCACTTTGAACCAATTCTGTAAATCAATTTCACACCACCTCAGGTTCACCTCACATTCGGCCCTCAGGAACTGCACCTGTACACCACCCAGTAACTACCTCTACACCCCCCAGTAACCTCCCAGTGTCCACCACTACACCAGTTGCTCAGTTGTTGCCAACCTCTCTCTCTTCTTTTCTCACAGAGAATGTGGGCTGGCCTGTCAATTGGACAGTGAAAATAGAAGGTGTGTGTAACATTCACAGAACATTCTAAGCTCAATCCTTTAAAACTCAGATTCAGCTGTTTGAGCTTGAACCCAATAAAAGACCGGTTAGGAGACAAATAAAAGACCGTTAGAGACAAATAAAAGGTTCACTGGGTTAGGAGACAAATAAAAAGACCGTTAGAGATAAATAAAAGACCGATAGAGACCAATAAAAGGTCTTCAGTTAGAGACTGATTTAAAATATAAAGACCGTTAGAGACCACAAAAGACCAGTAAGAGACCGGTAAAGATTGGTTAGAATTTATAAAAGACCAGTTAGAGATGATAAAAGACCGTTAGAGACCAATAAAAGACCAGTTAGAGACCGGTAAATGACCGGTTAGAGACAGATAAAAGACCAGTTAGAGACTGATTTAAAATATAAAGACTCGTTAGGAGACCAATAAAAGACCAGAAGTAAGAGAATCGGTAAAAGACTGGTTAGAGATTAGATAAAAAGACTAATAGAATCTATAAAAAGAACAAAGTTAGAGACAGATAAAAAGACCGTTAGAGACAGATAAAAGACTGGTTAGGAGACCTATAAAGATCAGTAAGAGACCGTAAAAGACCGGCATAGAGACAGATAAAGATTCGGTTAGAGACCGATAAAAGACCAGTTAGAGACCGATAAAAGACCAGTTAGAGACTGATTTAAAATATAAAATACCGGTTAGAGACCGATAAAAGACCAGTTAGAGACAGATAAAAGACCAGTAAGAGATCGTAAAAGAATCGGTTAGAGACAGATAAAAAGACTGGTTATAGACCCATAAAAGACCAAGTTAGAGACCAATAAAGACTAGTAAGAGACCGGTAAAAGATCGTTAGAGACAGATAAAAGACCGGCGAGACAGATAAAAGACTGTTAGAGAATCACAAAAGACCGTTAGAGACCAATAAAAGATTCATTATAAGAGACCGTAAAAAGACCGTTAGAGACAGATAAAAGACTGGTTAGAGACCGATAAAAGACCAGTTAGAGACAGATAAAAGACCGGTTAGAGACTGATTTAAAATATAAAAGACCAGTTAGAGACAGATAAAAGACCGGTTAGAGACAGATAAAAGACGTTAGAGACCGATAAAGACCGTTAGAGACAGATAAAAGACTGGTTAGAGAGGGTCCGTAAAAGACCTGTTAGAGACAGATAAAAGACCAGCTAGAGACAGATAAAAGACCGGTTAGAGACCAGTAAATGACCGGTTAGAGACTGATTTAAAATATAAAAGACCGGTTAGAGACTGATTTAAAATATAAAAGACCGGTTAGAGACTGATTTAAAATATAAAAGACAAGTTAGAGACAGATAAAAGACTTAGAGACTGATTTAAAATATAAAAGACAAGTTAGAGACAGATAAAAGACCGTTAGAGACAGATAAAGATCGTTGAGAGACTCCTGGCTTAGTAATTCAGTAGAGACAGATAAAAGACCGGTTAGAGACTGATTTAAAATATAAAAGACAAGCTAGAGACAGATAAAAGACCGGTTAGAGACAGATAAAAGATTAAGAGAGACCTGGAGCAGAATTGAAGGGAGACAGATAAAGACCGGGTTAGAGACTGGATTAAAAATATAAAGACCAGTTAGAGACAGATAAAGACCGTTAGAGACCGTATAAAAGACCAGCTAGAGACCGATAAAAGACTGGTTAGAGATAAGATAAAAGACCGTTAGAGACCCATAAAGACCGAAGAGAGACAGATAAAAGACCAGTTAGAGACAGATAAAAGACCGGTTAGAGACAGATAAAAGACAGGTTAGAGACAGATAAAAGACCGGTTAGAGACAGATAAAAGACCGGTTAGAGACAGATAAAAGACCGGTTAGAGACAGATAAAGACAGGTTAGGAGGGACAGATAAAGACTGCTTAGAGACAGATAAAAGACCGGTTAGAGACAGATAAAAGAAAGGTTAGAGACAGATAAAGACAGGTTGAGACAGATAAAAGACCGTTAGAGACAGATAAAAGAAAGGCGAGGACAGATAAAAGATAGGTTTAGAGACAGATAAAAGACCGTTTAGAGACAGATAAAAGACCGATTAGAGACAGATAAAAGACCAGTTAGAGACAGATAAAAGAAAGGTTAGAGACAGATAAAAGACAGGTTAGAGACAGATAAAAGACCGGTTAGAGACTGATAAAAGACAGGTTAGAGACAGATAAAAGACCAGTTAGAGACAGATAAAAGAAAAGGAAGTAGAGACAGGTAAAGACAGGTTAGAGACAGATAAAGATCGGGTTAGGAGATAGATAAAAGACCTAGAGACAGATAAAAGACCAGTTAGAGACAGATAAAAGACCGGTTAGAGACAGATTAAAGACCGGTTAGAGACAGATAAAAGACCGGTTAGAGACAGATAAAAGATCAAGTAGAGGAAGATAAAGACCGTTAGGAGACAGATAAAGAAAGGTTAGAGACAGATAAAGACCGGGTTAGGAGACAGATAAAAATATTCCAAGTTAGAGACAGAAAAAGACCAGTTAGAGACAGAAAAAAGACCGGTTAGAGACAGATAAAAGACCGATTAGAGACAGATAAAAGACCGGTTAGAGACAGATAAAAGAAAGGTTAGAGACAGATTAAAGACCAGTTAGAGACAGATAAAAGACCGGTTAGAGACAGATAAAAGACTGGTTAGAGACAGATAAAGACCGGGTTAGAGGAGACAAGAAAGGTTAGAGACAGATAAAAGACCAGTTAGAGACAGATAAAAGACCGGTTAGAGACAGATAAAAGACCAGTTAGAGACAGATAAAAGACCGGTTAGAGACAGATAAAAGACCGGTTAGAGACAGATAAAAGACCAGTTAGAGACAGATAAAAGACCGGTTAGAGACAGATTAAAGACCAGTTAGAGACAGATAAAAGACCGTTTAAGACTGATTTAAAATATAAAAGACTGATCGCAGTGTTGTGTGTTTGTGTTTAGTGGCTAATTATAACTTTGATAAGTCGAAATAGCGCATTGGAGCGATGACCACGAGATCGATTTCTTGTAGAAGAAGAGCACCGACTCCAGCCCGTATGACTCGGACAAGATGGCCAGTGAGTTCATCCTGCAGTTCAACAACCAGGCCTTCTCCGTGGGTCAGCAGGTCAGCGCTGATTACATCTATTATTCTGATAAACCCGCTTGAAAGCAGATGAGACCGAACTGACCACTTGACTCCTGTGTGTGTGTGTGTGTGTGTGTGTGTTCTGCAGCTGGTGTTTAGTTTCTGTGATAAACTCTTCGGGCTGGTGGTGAAAGACATGGAGGCCATGGACCCCAGCATCCTGAAGGGGGAGCCAGCGTCCGGCAAGAAACAGAAGGCAATGAAGTTTAAGTTACTGTAGTTTAATTAGACGCGATCAATTGGTTATTTCACCTGTAATTTGAATGTCCTCACTCACGTCCTGCAGATTGTGCGGTAGGGGTGGAGTGCTGGAGAGCATCTGGAGAGACTTTTATATTCTCTGGAAGCCGTTGTGTTTATCTTCTCAAGGTTTTCTCTAGTGGGTGGGGTTTATGTAAATTTTAAGGTTGAGTCAAGACTGTGATGTAACAGTTTTGGAGTTTTGGAATTGGCTCCATTTAACAGCTCTGTTTTGTTCTGCTGGATCTTTTGAAGGAGGAACTGCAGTGTTTGATGTTCACAGTTTGCCTCTTATGTTCTGAACGCTCAGGGTTCTGCTATGCCAAGATTAACAAGGTTCTCCATTCTAGAACCCTTCTAGACACACCGTTCACACTGTTTATTAAACTGGAGCAAACCCCGTTATTCTTTCATTCCAAAACCTTGCGAATACCACGTCAACTGCCTCGAAATGCCCTACCAACCACCTGCAGCCGCAGAGCAACATCCAACTAGTAACCCCTCGGCAAAATCAGTGACCACCAGATACCAAGGAGCAACAACCTGTCATGTCGAAGGTTTAAACTGAATCGCTTGTGTTTGTCCTCGCCTGCAGATTGGAGATCGCCTTGGTGGGAAACAGTCAGTGATTCTGGTAAGGCTGAGAGTTCCTCGCTGACCTCGTCGGTTGGTGACACCTAACCCTTCTGTTCAAGACTGAGACTCACTTTTCGCTCTCAGTTTTGGATTCCAGTAGTTGAACACTTGTTCTCATTCTCAGGGAAATAAACCAAGGAGTGCTCACGACCATCATTAACCCCCGACTGAATTTTGAGCCATGGGAATTTGGAAGGGATATGAATTTTCCGACATCTTCCGGAGGGCTTTTGCCTCTCGGGTTTTCCCGCCGGATATTGTGGAACAAATGGGTGAGTGCGTCAACTACCAAACAAACACACACACACACACACACACACATATACACATATACACACACACACATTTGTGTTGTGCATGTGTAAACAGAAGTGAAGATATGTTTAATGGAAATGATGAATAAGGAGGCAGACTTATCCATGTTCTGTGTGTGTGTGTGTGTGTGTGTGTGTGTGTGTGTGTGTGTGTGTGTGTGTGTGTGTGTGTGTGCGTGCACGTGTGTGTGTGTTGCAGGCTGTAACACGAAGGGAATTCTGTTGTCTGACCCACTGATGTGGGAAAGACTTTGATGGCTCGGCAAATCGGAAAAATGCTGAACGCTCGGGAACCCAAAATTGTGAACGGCCCAGAAATCCTGAACAAATATGTTGGAGAGTCAGAAGCTAATATCAGGAAACTGTTCGCTGACGCTGAGGAGGAACAGAAGAGGGTGAGAAACACACACTCACACACACACACACACACACACACAATTATGGTATCTGGGAAAGATCCTGCCATAATAAAATTCCAGTTTTTGAGGTGGAGCTGCTCCTCAGGTTCGGAATTAGGGTCAGGAACCACTCATGTCTCTGTCCCATTTAGGGATTCTACAGCAGAGGACATGTCTTCACATTATTTTATTTACAACCTTTACATTTAATACAAAATCTCTCTCTCTCTCTCTCTCTCTCTGTCTGTCTCTCTCTGGTCTGGTCTCTCTCTCTGTCTGTCTCTCTCTGCCCTCTTCTGCCTGCTCCCTCTGTTTCTGTCTCTGCCCTCGTCTCTCTCTCTCTCTACCCTCTGTCTCTGGTTCTGCCCTCGTCTCTGCCCTCTCTGTCTCTCTGTCTGTCTCTCTCTCTCTGTCTCTCTTCTCTCTGTCTGTCTCTCTGCTTGCCCTCTCTGCCCTCTCTCTGTCTCTCTCTCTCTGTCTCTCTCTCTCTCTGCTTCTCTGCTCTCTGTCTCTCTGTCTCTCGCCTCTCTCTCAGCTAAAGTAACAGTGGGCTGCACATTATAATATTTGATGAGTTGGACGCTATCTGTAAGCAGAGAGGAACCGGAGCGAGCAGCACTGGAGTTCACGATACTGTAGTGAATCAGCTTCTGTCCAAGATCGACGGAGGAGCAGCTCAACAAATCCTGGTCATCGGCAATGCTATTGATCACTACTAAATCCTGCTGATCACTTGAACATTATTGATGTTACTGAGTATTACTGATGGATGGTTGGACAGTCCGACTGAACACTATTATTAATATCTATACTGATTAGAATTAACCCATCCTCGCACAATGATACACTCACACACTAGTGACTTCACACACCAGGTGGCAGTGAGCACACATGCCCGGAGCAGTGGGCAGCGTCGAGGGAGCAGCTGAGGAGTTCAGTGTCTTGATCAAGGACACTTCAGTCATGTCCTGCCAGTTCAGGGATTCGACCTGGCGACCTTCCAGTCACGAGTCTGCTTCCCCAAACACCAGACTCCATATCATTAACCCTTCCCAGCCCCTCGTGTGTGATATCTCTTGAACACCAGTGGATGCACCTCCGTCTATATTTGACTGTATTTAAACTCTCAATTTGTGTTCTGATCCTGTTCAGAATGACCAACAGGCTGGATCTGATCGATGACGCCTGATGAGGCCGGACTAAGTGAAGTGAAAATGGAAATTTGAAGACCCGACACTCTGAGGTGTGTGTGTGTGTGTGTGTGTGTGTGTGTGTGTGTGTGTGTGTGTGTTTTAAATATAGCAACTCTCTCTGTCTCTGTCTCTGTCTCTCTCTCTCTTCTCTCAGGGCTGATGAAGGGCCGAGTTCAGATCTCAGTATTCACACACAGCAAATGCGCGAGTTCAAGCTGCTGTCCGGAGATGTGGACCTGAAGGAGCTCGCGGCCCGGAGACCAAGAACTACAGCGGAGCCGAACTGGAGGGTCTGGTCAGAGTGCCTGAAGTCCACTGCCATGAACCGGCCACATCAAGGTCAGTACCTTCACTGTCCCGAGAACCCCTAAAAGCCTCCTCTGTTCATTAGAATCCAACAAAAGTGTGTGTGTGTGTGTGTGCAGGCTACAGCCGTTATGGAGGTGATCTGGAGAAGGTGAGAAGTTGTAGGTCAACAGAGTTTACTCATGGAGCCTTCTGGAATAACGACATCAAACCTGTGAGTTCCTGCATCTGTTTCTCTGCTAAAGCCTGTGATTCCCTCCTCCCGCCAGGAGGGTGACCGCACTCAAACGCCCAGTCAGTAACACGGGTCAATCCCAGAACAGCTAATTCAGATTCTCTATCTGCAGTTTTATTGTTAGTCAACAGGTGTACCATCAAATTTACACTGTAAAGTTCTGCTCAACACTCAAACTACATAGATATCAAACATTAGTTACATTGTCCACCGGAGGACAACATTCTTCACACACACCCAGGACAATTTAGAGTAACCACTTCACCTGAGCCATCCAGGAGGGAGATGAGGGAGAGAAGGAGAGAGGGCGGAGGGGTGATGAGGAGGAGGAGGTTGGGAGGTAAGGGGAATTAGAAGGAGGAGGAGGTGGAGGAGCAGGGCAGGCAGGGGGAGGAGGGGGATGTCTCCTATAATTCCTCCTGCATCTGTTCCATCTGGTGTCTGATCATCAGTTTTAAATCAGAGTCAGACCTCAAGACTGCTCTTGCTGACACTCTGTACACTGACTGACCTGTGAGTTACTGGCAGTTCGGCCCTGCTTACCGTCTGAGCTCCAGATTGTTGTCTTTTCTGTTATTTGGTTGTAAACGTGCTTGTTATTTGCAGGCGTTTGGGACAAATCAGGAGGATTACGCCAGCTACATCATGAACGGCATTATTAAGTGGGGTGTGACCCAGTGACCCATGTGCTAGATGACGGAGAGCTTCTGGTCCAGCAAACAAAGAACAGTGACCGCACCCCACTGGTGGCTGTGCTGCTGGAGGGTGAGAGCGCTTCACTGTTCAGTTACACTCTGAACTGTATAATCTGAGCTGTAAACATCTACAGTTATAATCTGCTGTTTTGTTATTCAGGTCCTCCTCACAGTGGAAAAACAGCCTTGGCTGCAAAAATCGCTGAAGACTCTCAGTTTCCTTTCATTAAGATCTGCTCTCCAGATAAAATGATCGGTCACTCTGAAATCTCCAAGTGTCAGGCCATCAAAAAAGTAGGTTTCCACTTCATCCATATTCACTCATAATCTGTACCAAGCTTTATTTAATCTGTACTTTACACATCTTTACTGCATTTTAGTCATAATCTGTAGTGTATTCGGTATAATCTGTAGTGTATACTGTATAATCTGTAGTGTATGTGGTACACCTGTGGTGTATGTGGTATAATCTGTAGTGTATGGTATAATCTGTAGTGTATGTGGTATAATCTGTAGTGTATGCGGTATAATCTGTAGTGTATACTGTATAATCTGTAGTGTATGTGGTATATAATCTGTGTATGTGGTATATAATCTGTAGTGTATGTATAATCTGTAGTGTATGTATAATCTGTAGTGGTGTGGTATAATCTGTAGTGTATGCGGTATAATTCCGTAGCGATAGTGTATAATCTGTAATGATATGTATAATCTGTAGCGATATGTATAATCTGTATGATGTGGTATAATCTGTATGCATGTGGGTATAATCTAATGATGTGGTATAATCTGTAGTGTATGTGGTATAATCTGTAGTGTATGGTATAATCTGTAGTGTATGTGGTATAATCTGTAGTGTATGGTATAATCTGTAGTGTATGTGGTATAATCTGTAGTGTATGGTATAATCTGTATGTGTGACATGGTATAATCTGTGTTTTATATAAATCTGTAGCGTATGTGTATAATCTTATGTAGCTTATGTGGTATAATCTGTATATGTATAATCTGTAGTGTATGCTATATAATCTAGTGTATGGTATAATCTGTAGTATGTGGTATAATTCAGTATGGCATAATCTGTAGTATGTGGTATAATCTGTAGTATGTGGTATAATTCAGTGTATGTGTATAATCTGTAGTGTAAGTGGTATAATCTGTAGTATGCTATATAATCTGTGTATGCTGTATAATCTGTAGTGTAAGTGGTATAATCTGTAGTGCATGTGGCATAATCTGTAGTGTAGCACTGTGTATGGTATAATCTATGTATGTGTATAATCTGTAGTGTATGGTATAATCTGTAGTGTATGTGGTATAATCTGTAGTGTATGTGGTATAATCTGTAGTGTATGGTATAATCTGTAGTGGATGTGGTATAATCTGTAGTGTATGTGGTATAATCTGTAGTGTATGTGGTATAATCTGTAGTGTATGGTATAATCTGTAGTGTATGCGGTATAATCTGTAGTGTATGGTATAATCTGTAGTATGTGGTATAATCTGTAGTGTGGTAATATAATTGTGTAGGGTATAATCTGTAGTGTGGTATAATTCCGTAGTGTATGCGTATAATTCAGAAAAGTGGTATAATCTGTAGTGTGTGTATAATCTGTAGTGTATATAATCTTAAAGGGTATAATCTGTATGGTATAATCTGTAGTATGTATAATTCTGTGTGAAAAGTATGCGGTATAATTCAGAAAAGTGTATAACACCTGGTAGTATGGCATAATCTGTGGTGTATGTGGTATAACCCGTAGTGTGGCGTATAATCTGTAGTGTATGCATAATCTGTAGTGTATGATAATCTGTGTGTATGGTATAATCTGTAGTGTATGTGTATAATCTGTGGTGGCAAGTGTATAATCTGGTAGTGTATGGTATAATCTGTAGTGTATGGTATAATCTGTAGTGTATGCGGTATAATCTGTAGTGTATGCGGTATAATCTGTAGTGTATGGTATAATCTGTAGTGTATGGTATAATCTGTAGTGTATGGTATAATCTGTAGTGTATGGTATAATCTGTGTGGTATAATCTGTGGTGTGTATAATCTGTAGTGTATGGTATAATCTGTAGTGTATGTGGTATAATCTGTAGTGTATGGTATAATCTGTAGTGTATATGGTATAATCTGTAGTGTATGTGGTATAATCTGTAGTGTATGGTATAATCTGGTGTATGTGTATGGGATCTGTAGTGTATGTGGTATAATCTGTGTGTATGTGGTATATCTTATGTAGTGTATGTGTGTATAATCTGTAGTGTATGTGGGTATAATCTGTAGTGTGGCGCGGATAATCTGTATGGTATAATCTGTAGCGATGTGGTATAATCTGTAAAAGTGTATAATCTGTAGGTGTGGTATAATTCATAGTGTATGTGGTATAATCTGTAGGCGGTATAATTCAAAATGCACCTAGTGTATGTGGTATAATCTGTAGTGTGTATGCGTATAATCTGTGTGTATGGTATAATCTGTAGTGTATATGTATAATCTGTAGTGTATGGTATAATCTGTAGCGTATGCGGTATAATCTGTAGTGTATGCGGTATAATCTGTAGTGTATGCGGTATAATCTGTAGTGTATGGTATAATCTGTAGTGTATGCGGCATAATCTGTGTATGCGTATAATCTGTAGTGGCGGTATAATCTGGTAGTGTGGCGCGTATATCTGTAGTGTGGCGCGGCATAATTGGTAGTGTATGCGTGCATAATCTGTAAGTGTATGCGCGGCACCTGGTAGTGTATGGTATAATCTGTAGTGTATATGTGTATAATTCGTAGTGTGGCGTATAATCTGTGGTGTATATTGTATAATCTGTAGGTATGCGTGTATAATCTGTAGTGTATATGTATAATCTGTATGTATATAATTTTGTGTGTATGTGGTATAATCTGTGTGTATGGTATAATCTGTAGTGTATGTGGTATAATCTGTAGTGTATGTGTATAATCTGTATGCAGTGGTATAATCTGTAGTGTATATAATCTGTAGTGTATGTGGTATAATCTGTAGTGTATGTGGTATAATCTGTAGTGTATGGTATAATCTGTAGTGTATGGTATAATCTGTAGTGTATGTATAATCTGGTGTATGTGGTGAAAGTAATCTGTAGTGTAAGTGGTGAGTAATTCAGTGTATGTGGTATAATCTGTAGTGTATGTGGTATAATCTGTAGTGTATGGTATAATCTGTAGTGTATGTGGTATAATCTGTAGTGTATGGTATAATCTGTGTATGGTATAATCTGTAGTGTATGGTATAATTCCAGTGTATGGTATAATCTGTAGTATGTGGTATAATTCAGTGTATGGTATAATTTGTAGTATGGTATAATCTGTAGTGTATGTGGTATAATTCGTAGTGTATGGTATATAATCTGTAAAAGGTAATTCTCAGTGCAGTGGTATAATCTGTAGTGTGTAGGTATAATCTGTAGTGTAGGTATAATTCAGTGTATGTGGTATAATCTGTAGTGTATGGTATAATCTGTAGTGTATGCGGTATAATCTGTAGTGTATGTGGTATAATCTGTAGTGTATGGTATAATCTGTAGTGTATGGTATAATCTGTAGTGTATGTGGTATAATCTGTAGTGTATGGTATAATCTGTAGTGTATGGTATAATCTGTAGTGTAAGGGAGACACCTTGTAGTGTATGGTATAATCTGTGTGTATGGTGTACAATCTGTAGTATATGTGTATAATCTGTAGTGTATGCGGTATAATCTGTAGTGTATGGTATAATCTGTAGTGTATGGTATAATCTGTAGTGTATGTGGTATAATCTGTAGTGTATGAACTGTATAATCTGTAGTGTGGTGGTATATAATCTGTAGTGTATGCGTATAATCTGTAGTGTAGTGGTATAAATTGTAGTGTATGTATAATCTGTAGTGTATGTGGTATAATCTGTAGGGTATATGTATAATCTGTGGTAAGTGGTATAATCTGTAGTGTATGCGCATAATCTGTGATGTGGTATAATCTGTAGTGTATGGTAATCTGTAGCTTATGTATAATCTGTATGATGTGTATAATCTGGTAGTGTATGTGGTATAATCTGGTAGGTATGGTGTAATCTGTAGCGATGCGTGTATAATCTGTAGCGATATGTATAATCTGTAGTGTAAAGGCGATATTTGCGTCATGTCTGTGGGGTGAATAGTGGGTGAGCTGGAGTGTTGAAGTCTCCTGCAGATATTTGATGATGCGATAAGTCTCAGCGATGTGTGTGGGTGGTGACTCCATATTGAGCGCCTGCTGGGTGAGGCTTACTTCCTGTGTTTGGAATAACTGGAATGTCGTTTTGGAATCTCTGGTGTTTTCTGAGCTCGAGATTTCCCTGTTCATTCTCCCTAGATTATGTTCCCATCGGCCCTCGGTTCTCTAACCTGGTTCTGCAGGCTCTGCTGGTTCTGCTGAAGAAAGCTCCTCGGGCAGCGTGCTTATCGTCCGGATGCGTTCCTACAACATTATTCTGTGTGTGTTTGACTAGGAACTGTTCTGGCTTGTCACACTCACTCAACAAAACTTGTGTGTGTGTGTGTGTGTGTGTGTGTGTGTGTGTGTGTGTGTGTGTGTGTGTGTGTGTGTGTGTTGGCAGGGTCGTAAGCTGCTGATCATTGGCACCACCAGCCGTAAGGATGTCCTGCAGGAGATGGAGATGCTTGACGCCTTCAGCACTAACCATCTCATGTCTCAACATCTCCAGTGGAGAACACCTCAGGAGGCCTGGAGGTACAGAACCAATCCAAACCCATTGCCAGTACTGAGCTTCACACCTAGTCTTACCTGTTCACCACATTGGCCTTGTAGCTCCACACTAAAACATCAGCAGAGGTTCTGCTTTATGGTTCTTCTCTCCTGCCCCAGTGCAGTGTGGAGTGAGGGTCAGCAGACTTCATGAAGCTTCTAAAACGAATAGATAGTCGGACAGTTCATTGTTCAGGCTGTTCACCCTGAGTGTGTGTGTGTGTGTGTGTGTGTGTGTGTGTGTGTGTGTGTGTGTTCTACAGCTGTTGGGCAGTTTTACAGATGCAGAGAGAGCCACTATCGCCCAGCAGGTCAAAGGGAAGCGAGTGTGGATTGGCATCAAAAAACTCCTCATGCTTATTGAAATGTCCCTGCAGGTCAGATACTGATATTTACACTATTCACACTGTCCACTTTACATACTGTCCACTTTACACACTGTCCACTTTACACTATTCACACTGTCCACTTTACACTATTCACACTGTCCACTTTACACACTGTCCACTTTATACACTGTCCACTTTACACTATTCACACTGTCCACTTTACACACTGTCCACTTTACACTATTCACACTGTCCACTTTACACACTGTCCACTTTACACTATTCACACTGTCCACTTTACACACTTTCCACTTTTACACTATTCACACTGTCCACTTAACACTATTCACACCTTTGTCCACTTTCCACATTCCCTCTCTCCACTCATTCACACTGTCCACTTACACACCATCCACTTAACACTATTCACACCGTCCACTTTTACACACTGTCCTTCTTACACTATTCACACTGTCCACTTTTACACACTTCTTCCACTTTCCAATTGGTTCAATAATTGTCCACTTTACACACTGTCTCAATTTTACACATCTTTCCACTTACACTATTCAGCACTGTCCACTTTACACACTGTCCACTTTACACTATTCACACTGTCCACTTTACATGATGCCCACTTTACACGATGCCCACTTTACACTTTACACACTGTCCACTTTACACTATTCACACTGTCCACTTTACACTATTCACACTATCCACTTTACACACAGTCCACTTAAAAACTGTCCACTTAAACACTGTCCACTTTACAGTGTCCGCTTTACACCATGTTCATTTTACACTGTTCACACTGTCCACTGTAAGTCTGTGTGTATGAAGCCGTAAATCAGGGGGAATGTGTGTGATGTGGTTTGTGTTCCAGATGGATCAGGAGTACCGGGTCAGTAAGTTCCTCTCTCTGCTGCGGGACGAGGGCGCGTGAGTATTTAACTTCCTACCTTTATTTTAGATTCTTCACTTTATTTACAGTTCATGTTATGGACCACACACACACACGCACACACACACACACGCACACACGCACGCACACACACACACACGCACACACGCACGCACACACACACACGCACACACGCACGCACACACACACGCACGCACACACACACACACATGCACGCACGCGCACGCACACACACACGCATGCGCACACACACACGCACGCACGCACACACACACGCACGCACGCACACACACGCACTGAGTCATTTTACCGACATTGTTATTGTTTGTTCTAACTTTGTGATCAGGATGGATGAGAACAATCATATCCGAGTGTGATCGGACGCTGCGGGCAGTGAGGGATGGTAAGGAATTACAGGATCAGGATGGTAGAACAGAGTCCGGCAGCAGTTTCCCTTTTCAGAGCTTCCCTTCTCCTCTTAGTTCACAGGTCCTGCGCTGCTCTGATAGTGATGTGGGTGATAAAGGTCGTCATGATGGTGATGAAGTTGGTTATGATGGTGATCGCGGTCATGATGTGATGAAGTTGGTGATGGTGATAGTGTAGGCAGTGAAGATGGTAATCGTGATGAAGATATGATGGTAGTGGTGGTGGTGGTGAAGGTTGTGGTAGTGATAATGCTGCTGCTGATGGTGGCAGTGGTGATAAAGATGATAATGGTGGTGGTGATGATGTGATGGTGATAGTATAGGCAGTGAAGATGGTGATCGTGATGAAGATGTGATGGTGATGATGGTAGAGGTGATAAAGATGATAATGATGGTGGTGATGACGTGATGGTGGTGGTGGTGGTGAAGGTTGTGGTAGTGATAGTGCTGCTGCTGATGGTGGCAGTGGTGATAAATATGATAATGATGGTGGTGGTGAAGGTTGTGATAGTGCTGCTGGTTATGATGATGATGATGATTATGGTGGTAGTGGTGGTGGTGATGACCATGGTGATCATGGAGATACATCCACCCTCTGCTCCAGAGCTTCGTATCGCCCACCCCACTAACCTAACCCTGTAGCTAGTTTAGCACGTTAGTAGTTGGTGTCCCTGATCAGAAGGTTCCTCTGTTTCAGAGGTGAAATCTGTAGAATCAGTCTCGCTGTATTAGTCCTCATTACGGTGTTTCATTACCTGTCTGAGGATGTGGTGTCGACCAGAGGAGAGAGGACTCTGTCACTGACTCATCACTCTCTCTCTCCCTCTCTCTCCCTCTGTGTCTCTCTCTCTCTCTCTCCCTCTCTCTCTGTCTCTCAGGGACAGAGGGTTCTATCAGTAACAGTGGGACAGAGTGAGGATGCTCCGCCGTCCTTCACGAAGAGAAGCTGGATCTGATCCCGTCCCTCCAGTCCTCCGCACTCTGCTCGTGTTTGTGCCGTGTGTGTTTGTGTGCTAACGTCACGTCATCCAGTGTAATGATGAAATTATAGATCCGTGAATAATCCACCGGAATTCTGTACGATAAACCTCTAGAGATATATCAGACAGTGAATATATGTAGCTAAGAGATGAGCTATATTGGTGTAAAAATCAGATGAGGTGTGTGTGTGTGTGTGAGAGTGTGTGTTGTGAATTGTTTCCTTTACCTGTGTTGTTGCTATGGTAACAGAATCTGGTAGTTTAACAGTGTTTCCTTTATGTTTGTTGTCCTGAAGTTAAATTCCAGGATCAGTTCAGAGAGTGTGTGTGTGTGTGTGTGTGTGCGAGTGTGTGTGTGTGTGTGTACTGAAGACAGTATTGGGGAATCCAGCGAATAATCAGTGCTGAACGTCCACCTTTAACAGTGACACTCTTCCTCACTCCTCACTCCACTTCACCCCGACGACTGTGTGAGAGAGAGCACGACGGTGAGGTCCGGTGTTATGAGTGAATGAACTCGTGCTGCACATTTTGGTGTTTGTAGATATTGATTATTGATCTGGTTGGTTATTGGTTCTCCTGCCTGCTCCTGGTTCTACCCCGTCACTCCTCTGATTAGTGCTCGATGTTCAGATCTGTTATGTAATAAATAATAAAGCTGTGAATGAAGAAAAGCCTGTGCTGACGTGCCGTCACTCCTCCGGACCCACACAGAAATGAATTAGTACTGAAAACTGCCGTCACTCTGAGAGTGAACATCACCATCAAAGATCTAACTCTGATTCATGTGAGAACTTTAAGTTACCGTATTTTCTGGACTATAAGCTGCTCAGCAAAGTTTTAAAACCCTGGAAAGTACCGTCTATAATCCTCAGAGCAGATACCGTCGTTTAACTGAACACAAACCAACGGATTCGTTTCTGGACGGTGTCTGTAGCATAAACGTGAAAGTGCTGATCAAACGAAACAGAAAGTTACTGACCGGTTTATCGTCCACCTGCGACTGAAACCGCTGGAGTCGTCATCTTCAGTGTCGGAAATGAACAGCCTTAGAAGAGCTTCGTCACATACCGGTCGCTCTCCGTGTCGCGGTCATCTCGGGGTGAAGCCCTCTTCACACTCCAGTCCAGCCTCTCGGAACCCACTGGTGACGGTAGATCCCTTCACGCGGCTCCACGCCGTTCGGATGACGTTCTGCGCATGCGGCCGGTTTTTGTGAAGGATTTATCAAAACGAAATTGTCGGTGGTGGTGTCTGCTTGCACGTGCTCACTGAAAACTAACGTCTTCTTCTGTGATTTCCAACTTCGACTTCCCGCCCTTTTCACTTTCTGCTAAAGCGCCCCCTGCTGGCTGAAGAAAAGCGTGGAAGAAAGTAGCTGCTTACAGTCCTGAAAATACGGTAATAATCATATGAAATAATACAATAATACACCTGCTGCTCCACAACCGAGCGCACACAGTGTGACGGATTCACTGGATCATTCGTTTTAGTTCAGAATTATTCAATATAAAGAGATCAGACGTACATGTGGACTTTTTATTTCAGCAAAAAGAGTGAATGGAGTATATCAGGGTGTTCCGTCCTGCTCTCCGCTGATTGGCTGCAGAACTGAGGATAAAAAACCTGCAGCCACTTCTGCTCCAATAGCTGCTGGAATATTTCACATATAGCTGCATTATTTTAATCCTTCACACACTGATCCTCACTGACCCAAAGAACCATGATCATCTCAACACCTGAAGATAAATCACCAACGAAATTCAACACCATGACATTCAATCAAATCTCATTAAAGGAGCAGATCTGACGGTGGTCCCAACTGTCATCCTCGCTAATTACAGACCCCAAATGCTGGGTCAGCACGAAGGAGCCCTCTTCAGTGTGTGTGTGTGTGTGTGGTTACATCTTGTCAATGCTGTGTGTGTAGCTGAGTGTTATCCTCCCCCAGTAGCTCTGGTTCAGAGTGAAGCCCTCTCTGCTGATTGGTTCCACCAGCAGCTCCATTAGCCCCGGAGCATCTGGCACCTCCAGCTCCACCACACGGTACAGCGTGGAGTACGACCGGCCAATTGGAGTCAGCAATCCGGGAGGCACCCGGGGGTCCGGCCCACGTAGCCTCCGCCAGTGTACACGCCAGTGACGGACCAGCTGTGGCGGGTACGTCCATCGCAGAGTGGCGTTGAGATGGACCTTCAGAGAGTTTCCATCCCCATCTCCAGCTCCTTTCTGCCAGACCACATCGTACACACACACACTCCGCACAGGGAGCGGGGGCATGAACAAACTCTCTGCATCCAACACCTGCAGGAGCACACACACACACACACACACACACACAGGTGGTTTATATATGCAGAAATGGGTATAGATGGTACAGATGGTATAGGTGGTGTAGGTGGGTATAGGTGGTATAGGTGGTATAGATGGTGTAGGTGGTATAGGTGGGTATAGGTGGTGTAGGTGGGTATAGGTGGTATAGGTGGTGTAGGTGGTATAGGTGGTGTAGGTGGTGTAGGTGGGTATAGGTGGTGTAGGTGGTGTAGGTGGTGTAGGTGGTATAGGTGGTGTAGGTGGTGTAGGTGGGTAAGGCTGTCCTGTACCATGATCTCCCCGATCTTGCAGTTAAAATCCAGATCTGCTTCTGTTCCGTGTCGAGCCACGTTAACACACACCTCCCTCAGTGCACAACCACTCAGCTCCAGCTGGAAACATCTGCGCTCGCGCACACACACACACACACACACACACACACACACACACACACACACACACACACACACAAATAGAATCATTCGTCATATAAATATTTTATTTATATTAAATGAGGTCAGTAAACATAATCAGAAACACCACAAACTGGAGACACTTCTGTTGCTTGTTCTGATTCTGCTGGTTTTGTTGACACTGACTGGATTTACGTCACCTGACCTACGACTGACCAGGTCCGACAGCTCCTCACCTGCTGATCCAGCCATCTGCCCTCCACTGACCACAGCTCTGAACGAACTGCTTCACCAAGTCATGATCTTCCCTCAGCGCTACTGGGAACACACTACTGGCTGAAACACACACACACACACACACACACACACACACACACACATTACTGTCTAATGAAAGTTAAAGAAACCAAGACCAAATCAAAGACGTGTCCCGAATATCGAGCCCTTTCTCTCAGTGAGGAGTCCAGCGGTCAGTCCCTGCTGCTCCGGTGATGCTGGACGGGTCACATTAAGACGGTAGTGTGAACAGCCTGAAGAAGATCGGATCTGGGCCCGTTTTCCTGCATCACACAAGTCTTACCACTTACAACCACCAGGGTGCGCTGCACATTCCGACTCACTCACCAATTCACCTCCATCTCTGGGCCTGACGTACGAGGAAGCCTGATGGAATTCACATCCTTAAGAGCTACTTCACTGGTCCTTCAATCCACACTTCAGCTTGGTGATGTTTTCCTTTGTGGAGCTCGAACGAAAAGCCCTCTTTAACTCCTTTAATGAAGGTTTATTAGTTCGTTAGTTTAATTGAATTAGAGAAGAACTGAACTCACAGGGTATTTCCTCCCGTCCCGTGTACGTGCACAGGTCTGCGTCTGTGGTCTTCAGCTCCAGAGACACGCTGACCCCCACTGACGGCTTATAGACAAAAGAGATGAACGTCCTGGTGGCCAACGGAACATGGAGAGAAAAGATCCTACAGGAGGAAACGGGATTTAAAGAAGCACAGATCCACAGTAGAACTCACAGCTGACTGACCACCAATCAGACACAACATTATGACCACCTCATTGTTCCTCCTCACTGTCCACTCTATCAGCTCCTCTGACCACACAGGAGCTCTTTGTGGTTCTATAATTCCAGACTGTAGTTCATCTGTTTCTCTGATACTTTATTCTCCTCCTTTCAGCCTGATCTTCAATGATCAGGACCCCACAGGACCACCACAGAGCAGATATGATGTGGGTGGTGGGTCATTCTCAGCACTGCAGTCACACTGACATGGTGGTGGTGTGTTAGTGTGTGTTGCTGGTACGAGTGGATCAGACACAGCAGTGCTGCTGGAGTGTTTAAACCCCTCAGTGTCACTGCTGGACCGAGAACAGTCCACCAACCAGAAATGTCCAGCCGACAGCGTCCTGTGGGCAGCGTCCTGTGAGCACTGATGAAGGACTAGAGGACGACCAACACAAACTGTGCAGAAACAGATGAGCTTCTGTCTCTGACTTTACATCTACAAGGTGGAGACACTCGGTAGGAGTGTCTGATAGAGTGGACAGTGAGTGGACACAGTGTTTAAACACTCCAGCAGCACTGCTGTGTCTGATCCACTCGTACCAGCAACACACACTAACACACCACCACCACGTCAGTGTGACTGCAGTGCTGAGAATATCTGCTCTGTGGTGGTCCTGTGGGGTCCTGACCGTTGAAGAATGTATCTGATTACTGAATTAATGGAATTATCGGTAGAAAACTCGGTTACTAAAATAACTGATAGCTGCAGCTCTAGTTCACGAGTAGCCGTAAAATAACAGCCTGTATTTGGAGTGAAGGTGGAGAGACAGTGTTCACCTCGCACACACTTTCGACAGGGTGTTTGGTAATTTTCCCTCCAGCAGCAGAGAGCTCCCCCCAGCCCAGACGTCCTCCGGACAGCCGCGGGTTCTCCACCAGCCCCCGTCCTCCAAACTCTCCTTAAAATACTTCGGCTGGAGCTCCTGAGCAGTCAGATTAAACCACCTCCTGTCCTGCACCACCTAAACACACACACACACACACACACACAAAATCTGCTGTCGCATGAATGGGTGGAGATAAACCTCTGTAGGCAGAATGGGTGGAGCTAAACCTCTGTAGGCAGAATGGGTGAATGGAAAACCTGGAAGCAGAGAACATTTGGGCCCAGGTCAGTAGAGCAGCTGTCCTAGAGACGTACCTGTCCCCTCCAGTGGTACCTCTTGCCGAAGCCCCGACAGAAGCAGGAGATGAAGGGCAGAGAACACACAGGACGGTGAACGTGGAGGTGATCGGACAGCAGCAGCCAGAACCTGAACAGACAGATACAGTTCATCTGGTCTTCTCTCAACCTCAATACAGTCAGTCAGACTGATCTCATCAACATTTACACCTTCACACGGCAGCAGTGTGTGGACGGGCGTCGGCCCGTTGGAACAGAGCACCGGAGTGTGTGTTCAGGAAAGGTAGAACCACTGGTTGCAGAACCTCATTAACGTAACATTGGTCTGTTAAAGTGTCTGTAATGAAAACCGAAGGGGATCTGACATCGTACGAAACTACACCCACACCGTCACACCAGACATGAGACATGTGACAACAAACCTTTGATCTTGGCCTCCCTCTGCATGAATATGGGTCACGAGACACATCTGTCTGTGTTATCTAGGTCTTTTAGAGACGTAGGGAGGCTGGCAGAGCTGTGCGAGTGTAGAGACCCCTTTTTCAGCATTAGAACCACACAAGTCTACAATCAGAACCTCTAACTGACATCGTCTTGCCCACATATGTCACTTCAACTTTTATACATCCATCAGCCATAACATTATGACCCCCCTTGTTTCTACTCTCTCTGGTCTTGTTATCAGCGGTTCTACCATACAGGAGCACTTTGGTGGGGTGCTGTATTGAAGGTGTAGTGTTAATGTGAGCACGTGGACCGGGGTCTTACTTATCCTGGTTTTCAAGGAAGTCCGCCTTCTCGTGACACTCGTACACCCACCCAGGGGCAAAGATGGCTGTGGAAAAGCCATGTTTGCGCACCAGCTGGAGAGCCTGAGAGGGAGGAACAGCAGGAGTCTGTTATATAATATTTATTACACTCTGACAGAAGAAGAATGATGATGATGATGGAACCAGATCAGCGTGCGGTTCTGTCTCACACAGATATGTAAATGAGCACAGGTGTGGTCTGATCAGACACTGGGTTTTGGCACAAGATGGTGTAGAAGTGCTTCGCCCTCCACCCTATAAAGATAGACCGTATGCTAGACGTGCCTCGGGGACATTTTCCCAGGTGACAGACTTTGAGAGGGAGCATCATTAGACTGAGAAACGCAGGATGGACTGGACACCATCCAGGCCCTTCTGACCGAGCCGCTGTCCCTCGTTTGCAGTGGAGTCGTGAACAAGAAAACTGGACTGCTAAGGACTGGACGCCATCTTCTGGAACCTTACAGTGTGCAGGATCTACAGCCCCAGCTGCAACATCTGGGGGTAAACGTCCTACCATCCGTATCTCATGTTATATCCAAATTAGAGAACCAACAGCCAACTAGAACCTCCTTTCTCCTTACAGACTTTCTTTACATGTAAAGACGCTCCATCAGAAAACAACATCACACATTAATCTTCAATCAACTCTAAACATCTGGAGTGAATGTTGGAAACCATACGTCAGTAGAACATCACCTCTCACCTTGTTGGTTTCAAACTTCCCTGCCACCACGTCTCCTCTCGCGAACACATCGATGCCAACGTAAATGTCAGCCAGACGACCCTGAGCAGCGGAGTAGGAGGCCATTCCCTCCAGACTGCTCTCCGTCCAGTTATAGTTGGTGAAGATTCCGTCACACGACTCGAAGAACACCCTGAAACAGCGAGACGTTTACAGACACTTCAAGTGCATGTTCTAGATCAGCGGTGCTCAAACTCTGTATCAAAGCCAAAAGGGTTCTACAGTAGGGCCTATGATACTGATGTAACTGAGTAACGGTCTGTACTGTCCAGGCAGGACTCTACTAGATTGTGGAAGATTGCTGTGAGGATTTGATTGCAAAAGTGACAAAAGAGTAAGGAGATGTTGGTTGATCACCTCCTCACCTCGTCCTTAGCCAATAGGGTCATGTGTGTTTATCTGCTCCAGAGAGTCCTATTCTATTGGCAGTACTTCTCTACAGGGACGAGACCAGCTGTGTGTGCACTGTCCTGTCCTCTGCGGGGTTATTTTAGTCGTAGCTCAGGATGGATCTCCAGGGAGATGTTTGGTTAGACAGTGAAAACAACACTGCTATTACTGAGAGCTTCAGCACATCCGAGTCAAATACATCACATCTCCTGGACGTTCAGGGTGAGGCAGGGTGGAGACCGAATTCAAGCACAGACATTTCACTGTGTTCTGAAGGAGACAACAGTCAGGATCCTTCGCTTTACAGGAGGAATCAGTGTTACATCTGCAGAACTCCAAACAGACCATCAGCTCTGCGCCGATACAGCAGCATTACGATGAAGGGGATCAGCCTCCACAGCTGCTCCCCAGGCTGCCCACCGCTCCGGGCACGTGTGCTCACTGCCCCCTCGTGCATGTATTCACTAGTGTGTGTGTCACTCACTGGTTGCTGCTGTTGAGTTCGTTCTGCCATTTGAGCGACCCGTTGTCCACAACACTGTCGTACCAGATCACCAGACTGCCGGGCACTCGCTCATGCAGCTGATCGGTCAGGTAGCGCAGGAATGGACCCATGTTCTTCACTGCAGAGGCCTGTACACACACACACACACACACACACACACACACACACACACACACACACACACACACTGAGTTCTGATCGACTGGTGCTGCCCTTTGGTGTTTAAAATATGGACGTTTCCACAGGACATCAGTTTTATTTCCAGGTTTAGACATCCCCTTTCCACTATCTAGAACCCACCCTATTATGCTGCCAGTGCTGCAAGGATGAACATGAGGTTCTACCACATCTTCTCACACTACAGAGTGAAAAAGAGGACATTTACAATCACTTGGACTCTCACACTGACGGATGGCTTTGGGATCTCTAAGGGTCAAACCGGTGACCTCCTGATCACTAAGCCAACGCTTAGACAGCTGCTCCACTCAGGTAACCCATGAAACCAGCTTCAGTGTCGCCTGTTCTGTAACCGGCAGTCACGTTCACTCACACTCAGTACGTTCTCGATATTAATGAGCCAGCCGTCAAAGCCGTAGCAGTGAGCGATCTGCACCAACTTATCAGCAGCAGAGCGATACGCCTCCTCCTCGGCCAGGAACACCTCACACATCTTCCCCCCGTCCGTCCACTCGGTGATGAATGTCCCTGAGAGAGAGTGTTTAAAAACGTCAGAGAGCACCGCCGACACGGCTAGATCACAGTCGGTCAGAACCAGTGTGCGGATCGTACGACCATAACGCCCCCTGTGGGTCACACGGAGGTCTTACCGAGTGACAGGACCCCGTGTTTATGAGCGGCGTTCGTCCACATTGCAGGAGGGATGGTGACCATGTGGTGGCTGAAGTAGTTGAAGATGTCGATATATTCCCAGTGATAGAAGACATACGGAGACGCCACCTCAGTGCCTTGAATGAACCTCGGAAGAAACACACCAACATGAACACAGCGACACGTTCAACACGACCGTGCTTTCATGGCTGATGAAGTTACAGCTGCATTTTGCAGAACCGTGTGTGTAATACATGTAGAAGGGAGAACAGCGTCTCCATCACTGCTACTGTGGGCTCGGCACGCCAGCAACTGCCCAGGACAGAGGACACTGACAGAACTGCACCCACCGGTCAAACTACAGAGGATGTCCAGGAATTTCATCAGCAAAATCTCACGCACTTCAATACGATTCTCTGATTTACAATCAAATTCAACTTTAGTGAATTTTAACCTGTAAATTTGAGTCACCGAGCAACAGCTGCTGCTCTGGCTGTGTGACCTGTGACGCGTTCTGTACTGTCCCTGCTATGTCTCAGCCTGCCCAAAAATGCACGTGTACAGCCTGCCCTGTCCTAGTGGGAGTTTAAAGCAGACTACACTTCCTGACAGTAGGGGGAGCCAGTAGCAAGAAACACAAACTCTCACAGACTCTACCTGTCCTCCAGGTATCCTCCCATCATGTCATGGCACACCAGTGTCCTGGTCGGACAGTCGGCCAGCGACGGGTGCCTGCTGGCCAGGGGCACCGTGGCGATGTTGAAAGGATTCGCCTCGCTGCGTTTCCATGACAACAGCTGCTCCAGGGAGTTTAGACTACAGCTGATGGGCTCTGTGGTGTCAGGGTCGTAGTGCTGCGCTGTGAGACAGACCAACAGACAGGACAGGACAGCTTAGACTACGTCTTCCTATAGTTACGGGGTTTATGTAAATGTAAGAAGGCAGGGGCGGGTCTAAGCAAATGAGCTGTCGCCACTCAAGACTGTGATGTAACAGTTTTGGGGGGTTTTGAACCGGCCTATTTCACGGCCCTGTTCCGGTTCTGTTGGAGGTTCTGCTGGAGGTCCTTCTGAAGGACGAACAGCCGCGCTGGAAGTGCACAATTTGTCACGTCCACGTGCTGAACCCCCTTTATCATAGCCAAGAAAAACAGGGTTCTCCATTCTAGTAGCCCTCCAGGTTAAAGTGGGGTGTTTTATGGGGTGGAATGAGGTGCGATACCTGGCAGAGTAGACGGCTCGTAGGATATGACTTCGTGGACGCTCCTCAGGTCCGCAGACTCCTCCAAACAAGACCCTGAACTGTAAAGCATTGGTGTTTATTTGCACGTGAAACATTTTGCACGAGTTTCCAGAGTCAGTGTTTTGACCAGGGGGTACCCAAACTTTTGCACGCTGGTTCCACTGCAGTCCTGTAGGAGAGCTTGGGTTCCTGGAGCATTCAGACACATTAACTTTGATTCCTGCAAAGTTATGACCACACTGGGTCACAGACTGGGAACTGTCCGTTCCACCTTAAATGGGGCGTCACAGGAGCAGCACAGGAACTGCTGCTCCATTTAAGGTGGAACGGACAGCTTCAGCCGTCAACCTCAATCCTCCCTTAACTACAGGTTAACCTCTCCCTTGAGTTTCGGAGAGGTTTATAAAGCTGTGATCACCATGAGTGTGATCGTTTGAGCTGTACTCACTCCTGTCTTCCTGCAGAACCCTCAGAGCTGTCCTCCCTCAGTCCTCTCTGACTGACACTGACCTTCTCCCCGTCCATCACAATCAACAAGCATCACACACCGAACACCAGAATAAACACACGGTTCTCCCTCCTGCACTCACACTCTCACACTCACACTCACTCTCACTCTCACACTCACACTCACACGCACCTTCCGCATGCCCTCTGATTGGCTACACGTCTTCCTGAACTGCAATTACAGGCACCGTCCACTAGAGGCAGCAAAGACACCTTATAAACAAAGCCTCCTAATGTTTACAGCCTTTGATGTTTATTATTACTTTCCTCAAAAGAAACATCAAAGTACACAAACAGCAGCCAGCACGTCTGTCTAATTCTACACAATGAAATTAAGCCTGTATTTACTGCACGCAGGGATCTTGTACACTGACTTATTAAACCTAACGCTGATGAATAAACACTGAGACAGGTCTGTTTCAGAACCCACTGTTTCAGTACCACAGTTCTGAAGGTTCTGGATCTGAAACGGGTTTTTATAATCACAGATCTTTAACCTGGTGGAGGGATACATGCAGGGCTGCAGGGCGTAGTGCGGCACAAAGTAGTCCCTAAAGAAACCCGTATTAGTTCAGATTCTCCTATTTTCCCTTAAAGGCTCAGAGGACACGAGCAGCTTCGCTGGTCCCTTTTGTCCATTTTTCCTTCTCCAGTTTGAGCTGGTCCAGGTGGTGTCTTGCTTTGTCCAGCGTCAGTTTGTAAATGTCACACTGTGATCTCACGGTTGTTATCTGTAGGGAAGCAGTCTGTGTACAGAGACTGGCTGTGAAAGGATTCGGTGTGTTTATTCACACACGACTACAGTGCAAGGAAGAGTAAACAACACTGAACACAATCGGACCTTAAGATCATTCTGTGTTTCACACACATCTCTGTTACCGGGATTTAAAACATGGGCTAGAGAGTACATAATCATTTGTAGTGGACACTGAATAATTCATAGTGGACACTGTTCATATTGGACACGAAATGATGTCCTTTATGAGATAATACAGTGTAAACACAGTGACCTGCTTCATCTTCAAACATGGTCAGTTATGGTCATGTTTCTGAGTGAGCTGTCCTGAGTGGACTGGTTCTGAACTGGGCAGAACCAGTTACAGCAGGGATTAAATTAGACTGTCCTCTGAGGATACACACAAGATGTCTGCGTAAACACACACACACACACACACACTTCATCGGGGGACTGTAAGCCATCCTGAGCTGAGTCAGAGTGAGTAAGAGCAGGACACACACACATACACACACACACACACACACACACACACCTTTAAAGGGCCAATATACTATATTTTCCTCCAGTGTTCATAATGGAGTTCATATTGGAGAAACTGTCTCTACTGTCCAGGGAAGACTTTCAACTAGATTCTGGTACATTGCTGTGAGGATTTGATTGCATACAGCCACAAAAGCACCCCAACTCATCCCAGATGTTCTGTATGGAGCTCCATCATTCCAGAGAACACAGCTCCACTGCTCCACAGCTCAATGCTGGGGGTCTTTATACCCTCTAGTCCACACCTGCTATTAGACATGGAGACAATAGAGTCATGTGTGTTTATCTGCTCCAGAGAGTCCTATTCTATTGGCAGTTCTTCTCTGCAGGGACTAGACAAGCTGTGTGTGCATTTGTTTATTTAAGAGCATTCAGTGACCTTCAGTGCTGGCCCTTTAAACACAGACCATGAATTAGGAGGGCTTTAAGACCCAGCAGGGAGTCCCTCCGCACAGCCTGAAGTGTGTGCAGTCAGACCTGCCCAAAGAGAGAGGAGCATCAGCAGCATCAGGAGCAGGTAAAGAACACACACACACACACACACACACACACACTTAGAGGGAAGGTGTTGAGGATCATGCTAATTACCTCTATATAATTAAACTTAATTCCATTCCTAGAATGAGGGACTGGCTGGTAATCTAGGAATATGTGGGAATGTTTGGGAATATTTAAAAATATGTGGGAATATTTGGAAATATTTGGGAATATTTAAAAAATGTGAGGATGTTTGGGAATATTTGGAAATATGTGGGAATGTTTGGAAATATTTGGGAATATTTAAAATATGTGAGGATGTTTGGGAATATTTGGAAATATGTGGGAATGTTTGGGAATATGTGGGAATGTTTGGAAATATAGAGTACTGTGTGGCAGAGTGGGCTGGAATTAGCAGTGATGGTGTCTGGTCTGCTGTCCTTCAGTGTCCTTGTTTTTGATCTTGGAGATCAGATGTTTCAGGAGCTCTTCAGCTCATCCATGTTCCTGTTATAAACTACACTGTATGGACAAAAGTTTGTGGACAACCTTTGTAATTCATCATTCAGCAAATTTGAGCTGCACACAAATTGTTGACACAGTCTAGTCCCTGTAGAGAAGAACTGCCAATAGAATAGGACTCTCTGGAGCAGATAAACACACATGACTCTATTGTCTCCATGTCTAATAGCAGGTGTGGACTAGAGGGTATAAAGACCCCCAGCATTGAGCTGTGGAGCAGTGGAACCGTGTTCTCTGGAATGATGGAGTTGTCTGATGCATTTCTTGATCCTGAATACATTCAAATCCTCACAACAATGTTCCAGAACTTTTGTCCATTAAGTTTTGTTCATAAAGTGTGTTTCCATCATTAGGATGATGAAGTTAGGATGTGAATTTGGGGTCTAAGGGTGTGATGAAGGATGTGTGTGTGTGTGTGTGTGTGTGTGTGTGTGTGTGTGTGTGTGTGTGTTTACGTCAGAAACCCGTGTCCAGGTGATCAGTGGTGCAGGTAGAGCTCTGATGGTAAAGTGTCAGGTACGGGTTGGAAGGCCCACGCTTTGACTGCATTGCTTCCTGATCAGGATACGGTCAGGATCAGGAATTGTTGTTGTTTTGGACGTTGTGTTCTGGACACTGTGTTTTGGTCCAGAGATCCAGATTTGTTATTGATGGGATCACTGATGGGACGGGTCAGTTGTTCTACAGAATCATGGACAGTGTCTTTATCTACAGGTTTCAGGCTGCTTTAGATGTTCCTTTGTTACATCTGTGGTGAGGAAACAGGAAAGGTTCTCTTCCAAAAACTGACGACCTTCCAGGAGGGTGATGTTATTGTTGGCGTCACTGCAGAGTAGAACAGTGTTCCACCACAGATTGGCCTCACATGTGTGTGTTCTGACTTTACTGACAACAGGTTTAAAGCCCATCAGTTAACTGTAAACATCTGCATCACAAGACGAGTTAACCTGTATTAGAAATAAGCAAACACTCCACAGCGTTCCACATCAGATTAAAACATCCTGGAAACTCTATGCTCTCGAAAACCTCCTGACATATTCCAAATCCTTCTCATTCCAAAATCCATCCATTCACTAAAGTTTCAAATCCAAAAACTGTAGAAACATTCCAAATCTTTCCAAATGCTCGAAATGTTCCAAGTCCGAACACATTTCCAAGCGATTTTCCCAAAAGTTCTAAATCATTCCAGCTCCTTCAAATGGTCCAAAACAGTCCAAAACTTCCCGACCTCCTTACCCGCTCATAAGGCCCAAACCCAGCTCAGATGTCATTGTGAACATTCCTGAAGGTCTCTTAAATGTTTCATGTCATTCCTAACTGTAGAGAACTGCTGTAATAATCGGACAGCAGCTGTCGGGCGAGTGCTGGATAATAGGTGCTATATGAAGTGCTGTAAGGACAGCAGAGTGTGTGGAGGTTGCCGGGTAACGGTGAGAGCAGCTTCATCAGCGCAGACAACCAGCCTCTTCATCTCCCATCTGTATTCTGACAAGCCCCTCCTCGTCATCCGGCCTGGTGTTTACCCTTCAGGTCTCCAGGAAGTCGGACGTTTATGAGAACTGCACCTCCTCATTTGGCTACTGTGAGTTTTCATATCTGCTTTATTATAAAGTACACAGACTGTAAACTGAGAGCGGTTCCTTACACTGCTGTGATCTTCATCATCATCCTAATGATGGAAAATCTCAAACACACTGTATTCTGGAAAAAGTTCTGGAACGTTGTTGTGAGGATTTGAATGTATTCAGGATCGAGAAGAGCATCGGACAACTCCATCGTTCCAGAGAACACGGTTCCACTGCTCCACAGCTCAATGCTGGGGGTCTTTATACCCTCTAGTCCACACCTGCTATTAGACATGGAGACAATAGAGTCATGTGTGTTTATCTGCTCCAGAGAGTCCTATTCTATTGGCACTTCTTCTCTACAGGGACTAGACAAGCTGTGTGTGCATTGTCAGCACCATTGTGGGCTTCTTTGGAGGGATTGAGCTCCACCCACTGTAGTGTCAGAACTGATCATCCAACATCAGCACCTGACCTCACTGATGCTCTCACTCTCAAGTCTGAATGCAATCAAACCCTTTGTACAGCAATGTTCCAACATCTAGTGTAAAGCCTTTACCAGACGAGTAGAGGCTGATACTGTGGTAAAGTTTACGTAGCATGTTAGCTGCATTAGTTCCCGTGATGTTCCCGTGAAGCAGACTTTAGGAACCGGAGAGGACCCGAACGATCGACAGCATGTGGAGTGAAAGGGGATCATTCAGACACGTCTCAGTGGGAGACCTCCCTGCAGACCTGAGACCTCCCACCAGACTAGACACCTTCCTCCAGACCCAAGATCTGAGACCTCCCTCCAGACCTGAGACCTACCAAACCTGAGACGTCCATCCAGACCCGAGACATCTCTGCACAACTGAGACCTCCCTCCAGATCCCAGATTTCCTTCCAGACCCAAGACCTACCACCAGACTCATTAAGCAGTAGGAGCATCTACAGCAGTAGGAGGAGGGCTGTTAGCAGTGTGCTGTTTCACTGTGATAGTGATCATTGCAGATTAAAGAAGGACCTGCAGGAACATCTACAGGAAGTGGTTTTGGACTTTCAGTTCTGTACGAAGTGTAAAACCAATCCGCTGCAGCTTATCTGACCTAGGTTTATATCTTGAACGAAGTTCCTCAGATATGATACTGACACACTCGCTCACAGAATAGACAGATGGATCGATGGATGGACGGATTGTTGACATTTATCCACCTCTCCACCAGTCTGTCTCTCCATCCATCCATTCCTCTGTCTGATTGAGGAAGGACGGACAGATCAGAGGAGGATTTGAGAGACTAAGAGACAGATGGATGGATGGATAGAGGTAGGGGTGTGTGTGTGTACACTCCTGAATGTCTTCACACACTATTGACATTGTCTACCTTATTTCTGCAGGAATCAGCTGTGCACCATGGGAGGTGTGGTTCTGGATGATGGTGTGGGTGGAGTGAAAGCACCTGATGGGGGGTGGGGGTGGGCAGTGCTGTTCGGCTGCTTCGTCATCACCGGCTTCTCCTACGCCTTCCCCAAGGCCGTCAGCGTCTTCTTCAAAGAGCTGATCCAAGAGTTCAGCATCGGATACAGCGACACCGCCTGGATCTCCTCCATCCTGCTTGCCATGCTGTATGGAACCGGTGGGTCCGACTGTTAAAGCAATAGTTCCACTACATGTTCTCCCACCAGGTTCTGATGCAGTAATGAACATAAACCAGGACAGAAACACCAGGACAGAGTCTAAACGTCCTTTAATCTGCACGAGCTTCGTAGTTCAGTTCACTGAATCGCTGATGTGTGTGTGTGTGTGTGTGTGTGTGTGTGTGTGTGTGTGTGTTACAGGTCCACTGTGCAGTGTGCTGGTGAATCGGTTTGGGTGTCGTCCGGTGATGATGGTTGGGGGTCTCTTTGCAGCTTTAGGAATGATTTTAGCTTCATTTGCTACCAGCATCACACACATCTACTTATGTATCGGTGTGGTAACAGGTCAGTGTCACAGGCCGCATGAAACACACCGTGTGGACAAGAGGACACGCCTCTTAATCACAGATTCAAACTGATCGAAGCA
Source organism: Acestrorhynchus altus (assembly GCA_034509495.1). NCBI lineage: Eukaryota > Metazoa > Chordata > Actinopteri > Characiformes > Acestrorhynchidae > Acestrorhynchus > Acestrorhynchus altus. The sequence goes on along the minus strand of CM067520.1, from coordinate 27,246,843 downwards.
TTCAATGTGGTGGAGCTTCCAGTGTCTCAAAGAAAGACTGTCCTAGCTGTCCGGTCTGGAATGTGAACATGGTGTGAATGTCTCAGCAATGTCCATTTCATCCTAAGCTTCAGGTCTTCTGATTGCAGGTCTCGGACTGGCTCTGAACTTCCAGCCATCTCTCATCATGCTGAACCGATACTTCAGTGAAAAGCGCCCCCTGGCGAACGGCCTGGTCGCTGCAGGAAGCCCTGTGGCCCTGTGCTGCTTGTCTCCACTGGGACAGGTTCTGCAATACCACTATGGCTGGCGGGGCGGCTTCCTCATCCTAGGAGGCATGCTGCTCAACTGCTGTGCCTGTGGGGCCCTAATGAGACCCCTGCTGGCCCCAAAGAAAGCAGAGAAGTCCAGGGTTGAAGAAGTCCAGGAGCATGAAGAGAAGGGCAAACCCAAGCTTCTGGACTTCTCTGTGTTTAAGGACAGAGGCTTTCTGATCTACACTGTGGCTGCTTCCATCATGGTGCTGGGTTTGTTCGTGCCTCCAGTGTTTGTGGTGAGTTACGCCAAGGAACTTGGCAACGAGGACACCAAATCTGCACTTTTGCTCACCATCCTGGGCTTCATCGACATCTTCGCCCGACCCACGTGCGGAGTCATTGCAGGTCTGAAGTGGGTACGTCCGCGATGTGTCTACCTCTTCAGCTTTGCGCTCATCTTTAACGGCACCACCGACCTCATTGGCTCCCAGTCCAAAGACTACACCTCACTGGTGGTCTTCTGCATCTTCTTTGGCATGTCCTACGGAATGGTGGGAGCCCTGCAGTTCGAGGTGCTCATGGCCATCGTGGGCACACAGAAATTCTCCAGTGCCATCGGCCTAGTGCTTCTTCTGGAAGCGATAGCTGTGTTAGTGGGACCTCCTTCTGCAGGTGAGCTCGAGGCTTCTTCTGTCAATGTCCTAAAGAGGCACTCGGCATGCTCATAGCAAGGAGACGTGATTTATTTGAGTTCCAGCAAGGTACAATATGGGATATGTGGACGGGATGTTCCGTTCCAAGCTGTGGGCATTTAACATTCCTCAATCCAGAGTCACCAGGAATTCTCATGGCTGATGACATGGTTCATTATGCTGCTGAATATCCCATAATCGTGGAGGTACCTGATCATTCTCGTCTCCTTGCCATGAGCACAGTGTTCACAGTGTTCAACCTCACTCAGTTGTGGGCGTTCCCAAGTTGTCCCGTTCGGTAACGCCCCTTCATAATTCATTTACATACTGATATCACATGACTTTTGGCCTGTCAGTGGCTTGCTAAATGGTGGGGATTGTGGAGACGACATAAACCATGAAAACCATCTAGAATCCATGGAATGAACTGCTGGACCACTGAATACGAGGCTGATATTTCAGCAATATTCTAATCTTCACCATATGGACAAAATTATTGGGACATCTGCTCATTCATAATGTCATATAGTGTATTTCTCTTTGTCTCCTCTTTCTTCAGGTCGTCTTCTGGACTACACCAGTAACTACATGTTTGTGTTTCTCCTGGCTGGAAGTGAGGTGGTGCTGTCTGCTCTGGTGTTAGCCATTAGTAACTTCCTCTTCATTAAGAAGAAGCCCCAGGAGGCAGAGCCTGCAGTCCAGGCTGGAGAACTGGAGCAGCTCAGCAAGAACCACACAGAGGAGCTAAAGGAGCCTAACGGAGATATGGAGAAGCTGAAGGACCTGGGTGAGCTGGAGGCCAAAGCAGAGATGGAAGGAACAACTGAAGAAGAAACCGTGCTTCAAGATGGAAATGTGCAGAATGGTGGCGTCGGCGCCAATCCAGAAACCAGCCTGTGAGGAGAGTGGATTATGGAACAGAGGTGGGACATCCAGGTCCAGAAATTAAAAATGATTGTTTTGACTTTCAGGACCTGGATGTCCCATCTCCAAGAGGCACTGGACCAAAACATCAGCCAAGGACATTCTTGGTTAAGATGAAGTTGAATGTGTCCAAATTGGAGGTCCAGACCGTCCTCGGTATTACAGTGAGCTGTTGTCAAGATGTTCGCGTGGTCTGTAATCTGCCTGAAGACTCCAAAGAGTGAATGTGACCTTGTGCAGACCAAACCACACCTACACACTGCCTCACAGTAGAAAAACGCAACAGACCTGTATTGAGCAGCCAGGTACCAGCTAGGGCCTGACTGGTACGACTCCTCTGTGGCTGATGACCGACTGGAAGGTCACGGTTTTTAATCTCTGAGGTGCTCTGACCAAATTCACTGATTATCAGCCATAGTTTTGCCAATTTCACACCATTGATATCAATATAGATGATATATCGTTCGTGCTTTATTGCCAACACAGCTGTAAAACCCGTTGAAGGGCATTAGTGTCCCACTGCCTTCAGACAGAACCCTACTGTGGTCTTGGTGTTGGTCTGATAAACGCGCTGCTCTGTATTTGTGTAGCGATTAATGTTCGTGTATTAATTTTCCACGTTATTGAATTAAATCTGCCTTGTTGTTTAATGTGACTATTATTTTATACATTCATCAAAACAACAGCTGCGCCCGGAATCAATCAACCGACTGCAATGGTGTCATCCAGACCATCATGGAGTCACTCAGAATGGCAGCAGGTCGCCTTCAGTGACCAGTCCAAATCTTGTCTCGGTGGAGACGACCGATGAATCTGTGTGTGGAGGCACCATGGACAACGGTTTGTTGTCACATGTCCAGAAGGTCTGGTGTCGTCATCTGGATGCAATTTCATACAATGCCACGACGCTCGTCCACACACTGCTGCCGTCTCAAGATCTCGTCTTGAAGACACAGATACTACGCCGTGGTCGGTCTCATCTCCAGACCTGTCCCTGATTGAAAATGTGTGGACGCTATTGGACGCTCTATCAACACTCCACCCCTACCACACCATCTGCAGAACTGAGTGAGAACATTCAAGCTGCATGGGATGGATCATCACAGGACACCATTAGGAACCTCTACACCTCCATGCAGAGACGTCTGGTGTGTTGCGTTAAACCCGACGCCGTACTGAGAGACACCACTTCTGTATGAGTAGATCAATAAATATTGATCAGATCAGACTAAACTTTATCTTCCTCCCCAGCAGTCCTGCAGCCCCACACGTCCTTCTGGATGAAGCTGTTGTTTTGACGCTGCTGTATTTGTATAAATGATTTGTTACAGTGACTTTATGCTGGTCTGTTTTATTGTAAGAGAGATTTTGTATTCCAGCACTGAGTGAGATTAAACTGTCTGTCTGACCAAACTGTCTGTCTGACCAAAGTCTGGTTTATTTATCCAACCTGAGACGCTCACTGACGCAGACGTGTCGCTTCCCTCCTCTAGGGTCCGGTCGGCGACCTCACGAGCCCAAGTGAGGCTCTCTGGCGGGTCTTCTGCTCCGTTATCTCAACACCAGAGTGTTGTCCAGTGGTTAACATGCCACCTCGAGGGGTTTCCTAGGCAACCGGAGGTTCCAGGGGTCACTAGATTATTGTTCAGTTGTTTTTTGGACAAGATTGGACTTTAGTTACTGTGTTCTGAGACGCATAGAAAGCAGGTTTGTTGCCGATGCAGCTGAATGACAGGCTGAGAAAACAAAGGTGCAGCAGAGGCCTGAGTCCCCGCAGGGGGACGGGCGGAGATCAACCCGACTCCAGCTTTATCACACACCAGCTCGGTAACAGGATGTGATACAGCAGCTCTGCATTCCTTCCATAATGGGAATTCACACCACATGTCCAGTTCATTAGAAACTCCTACCCTGAATGTACTCTCACTGGCCATTTTATTAGAAACACCTTCAGTTTGTTTCTAATAAACTACAAACTTATCTGGAACCCTGCACTGGGTGGAACTGGTAACACTGTTGCAAGTCATGCCCGTCCCAGCTCCAGGGGTTGGGGTTCGACCCTCAGGTTATATTTACATTGAGGATATTTGGCAGATGTTCTTCTCCAGAGCGACTCAGTAAATATCCACAGTAGAGGCTCAAATCCAGAGGTTCCTCAAGCTTAGATGGTTCCATTCAAATGTCAGGTTGGACCTCGATACCAACAAGGTTCAGTATCATTATAATCCTTTAATGAGTCAAATGCTCAGAGATGGTCTTCAGTTTGAGTGACTTGGCTGCTCGGACCCTCGTGAAGTTCTTGAGGGACGGCGGGTGAAGCCGAGCTGTACTTGATGATGGAGGGGCTCTTGGTACAGATCGGGTTTTGATCATTACCATCACGTACGGTGGTGCTGGTCCAGTTTAGTGTTTGTAGGCCAACGGCAGGTTCTGTTCAGCTGGAGGAAGCCAATGAAGGGAAGCAGCAGAGGAGCTACATGACTGAACTTGGGGACGTTGAAGACGAGTCTCACCTAGACAGAAAAGGTGGAATTGTCCTGATGTTGAAAAGGAGAACATCTGCATAAGCGAGTCAGGTTTGGAACATAGGCGGAGAACGACTACTGGTCATCCACAACTACACCAAGGCCCTGTGCTTCAGCAGATGGAGTGACCAGTGAGTTCTCAAGAATGAGATCAGGGTGAAGATCAGTGGCTCCATGAATGTACAGCAGGTCAGTCTTACTGGGGTCCAGTCCTAGGTTTGACTTACTCTGGTGTGTTAGTGCATTTGCACAGGTGTCCTCTGGTCACTCCGGTTTCGCCCCACCTCCCAAAAAAGGGGTAAACTGGCTGCAGGTGTGAGTGAGTGGTTTGTAACAGGGGTATTTCGAACATCAGTAACTGGTTTATGATGGTTTATACGACCTTAAACAGAGACACTAATAGTGGGAAAAATAAAACGGGAATTCCGAGACCCCTAATACATCCCCCTCAGCAGGTCAGACGCGGAGAACATCGATGAAGGAAACGTACAAGTACTTATTAATTTATTTACACAATTTAAAATACACAAATACAGTGGCGATACAAATGAGGAGAAGAACCTTCCGGAGCAGGAAGATTTCCAATAATTCCATCGGATACAGCACAGTGTGGTGATTGGTGATGCAGAATGACCGGCTGAAACGAACCAGTAAAGAAAAGAGAGAAAAACAAACCAAACCCATAAAATCGGCCGATCCCGGTCAGCGTGAACCGGAGCGGATGCCCAAGTGCCCACCAGCACGGAGCTGTTCTCTCTCTGTTTGATGAGACCACCGCAGAGGACAAACTAACCGAAATCTAGACTGGAACAAAGACCCTCTCATCCCTCTACACACTACCACCTCCCCCCACACACTACACACACACACACACACACACACACACACACACACACAGACAGAGGCTATGTGAACACGGTACCTCGTCATCACTAGAAACGTCCTATTTACACGAGAGAACTGAAGAGGTTCACCACTACCCCCCACCCGACTACAGAACGCCTAAATGATCTACTAACCATGAAGGTGGACAGGCTGCGAGAGCAGACCGAAGCTCCTGGAGAAAACAATAAGGATAAAAACGAAGAGACCGGGGAAGAGACCGGGAGAGGGACAGGGAGAGGGACAGGGGATGGGGCGGAGCTAAAAGCCTGGATAATACTCAGTAAATAAAAGAATTGAAGACGAACATCGTAAGAACGGGAAAATAAGAAATTAGCTGGATCAGCGAGTCTTAAAGGGTACTGCGGACTGGTTTCCACCTCCGAGGACAAAACCGAGCTGGAGAAGATAATTTCACCGGTTTGTCCGGGATCGAAGACGCCAGTCTCAAGCTCAGAGACGATCCATGCACACTACAAACAAACCCCCCCAAACAAAAAACGAACGAAACGCCCCCTAAAACCTGCACTCCTCCACTCGCCTGCGTTACGGACCCCTCACCCACCGACACACCCCTTCCAAACGGGATTCCACAACACAGGCATTTCACAGCTTTCCACAGATTCAGGGAATGCAATCAAATCCAACAGCAAGTGGACAGAGAGTCAGGCTGATCTGGAGTGAAGAGAAATATTAATAATTCAAATGAAAAATAATAATCACTCAAACAGGATGGAAAAGTGGTGTCTGTGTTTACAATCCGCCATCCGGACCGTGTGTTCCCTGGGCCGGCCTTTACTACACAAACACCTAAACTACACCAAAACCTAAAGAACCAGCGGCCGCGGGAAACCAGTCAGGGCTGCCATCAGACAAGCAGACGATTAAACGTCCTCCAAGAAGAAATCACGTTTTCTTTAACGTCTAAAAACAATAAAAAAAAAGATAAAAAATCCACCTGAACTTTCTATTTCATTCAACCCAGCCCAACGAGCCACCCCCACGGACCACCCCGACCACCCCAACAATCCAAAACCGCAGCTTCCGTCCTCACACCCTCCGTCACACCCTTATGAAAAAAGAACAAAGTGAAAAAGAGAAACGCAGTGAAAGCGGGACGTGGTGATGGGTGCCGCTCCTCTCCGAGCTGCTGGAGTTAATTTTCTGTCAGGTGAAGGTGATCACGCGTACACAATGTGTTAGTTTACCGGCGCCGGACCGCGGGACAGTCCAGGACGGTAAAACGGACAGACAGACAGACAGACAGACAGAGGCTGGAAAGGCCACGTTCGTCCAGCGTCTCTGCTCCCTCTGAAGGAGCACGGTGGAAGTGCTTTGACTGCGCTGTGTTTGTGTGGACGTGTGTGCGGGTGTGCTGCGAGGTGTGTGTTTGGGAGTGTGTGAGGGAGGACGTGCGGGTGTCCGTCTCTCCCTCGGCGACTGGTGTGACTGGATTCCGTTGCGCTGGGAAAAAGAAGAAAGAAAGTCTCTGTCTGGCTTTGATTTGCTCAGGTTGACTGCAGATGCTGGAGAAGTCCTGGTGCTGAGAAAGAGGGCTGCTGGCGCCCCCTGGTGGCCCGTGTGGGTCTCATCGAGGTACGGCGGACTGCAGGCCACTGGGGGTGACTCGGGAAAGGGCCTGCGGAGAGAAGAGTGCAGCAGCGTACAGTTAATATCACTCTCGACACTCTAACATGCAGCACACACACACACACACACGATTAGAGACGGGACACACACGCGGTTATCCAGTATGAATCTGCAGTGTGCAGTTTACCAGTGTGACTATCCTTCCACAACCAGTACTGCCAGACTACAAGACACTGGAAATTCATACTGGGATTTAAATATATCACTCCACACAGTCAGAGTGTAAAAACTGAACACAGCAAATTCATACCGGAATAAAACCACACCACAAACATTGCTGTCAGCCTATAAAACTACACACTGCAGATTCATACTGGAATAAAACGGATCAATTAAAAGTAACACTGAATTCATACTGGATTTACAATCATGTGACAAACTACCCACAACAAATTCATACAGGATGAAACATCACTCCATTATCATTACGGTCCAGAGTCCAAAAGTCTCACTGTAGATTCATACTGGATTACGTCACTTCAATCACAGTATAAAAGGAGCAGGTAAAACCGTGGACGCCACACCGAGGACACTGTCAGAGGAACAGTGGAGGAACGTTCTCCACCAGTCAACCCAGTCTGTGTGTTTAACAACCAGCTGGACTGAGGGGCGGAGCGGGGACGCTCAGACTGGAAACCAGTGGAAACCAGTGACACTAAAAGGAGCAGCTTGATGAAAATCGACCACAGATTCAGCTGATCAGACGTGTCGGGAATCGGACGTGTTCTGCAGTTTAGAACGTCTGATTGGCTGGATGTCCTCACTCAGCGTAATAAACCATTACAGTTTAAATGGACGTTATGGGGGAGGGACGGGGTTCAGATGAGCACGAGTACCCTGTAAAATGTGATTTCAGAACAGTGTACTAAAGGACAGGCTGGACGGAGAACGGGACAATACATTTTTCATGAAGCCTTGTCAGAGCGAAAGGAGAACAGAAGGCCCCGGAGGACTGGGGCTCAGGCCTCAGCCAATCATGTGCCTCCTGTCCTCTAGAGGGCAGCGACCGTCCATATTTACTGTCAGAGAGGAAATAAAAGGGGACTCAAAATCCCTTAAATCATTACTAAGATAAAAAAGCGGAGCTCAGTCAGGCGTCGGTCACCATGACAACACATTTCATTTACTATCCAAACCCACCAGTGAAGCTCCACCAGTCTGCCAGTTTGTATGGAAGGGGGACAGTGGGGGGGGACAGTGGAGAATCTGAACTAATACGGGCTTCTTCAGGGACTACTTTTTGCTGCACTACGCCCTGTTTGTATCCCTCCACCAGCATGAAGATCGGATTAAAACCCGTTTTAGATCCAGAACCTTCTCAGAGCTCTGGAACGGAGACAGTCGGGTGTGGCAGCTGCATGCTAGGACGCATACCATACAAACAATGCAAACAATGCGACGGCGTACGTATGGAGACAAACACGCCTTGCGCTGCTGCCGTTCAGGGTGTACTTGCTTCTCCAGCAGGAGTTTGTTTAGACCAGAGTCTGCGTTTAAAGATACAACCAAACAAAATAAAGACAAAGACTTTTACACTGTGTTTGTTCCTCGTTTGGGCAGCGAATGAAGAAGCTTCAGACACAGCAGTGAGTGTCCACTCACTGTCCACTCTATCAGACACTCCTACCGAGTGTCTCCACCTTGTAGATGTAAAGTCAGAGACAGAAGCTCATCTGTTTCTGTTTCTCACCCCATTGATGCTCTCACACGCTGTTCGCAGAGTGCGCATGTGAAGGACAGGAGTGAAGACTGGAGGAGAGATAAACACACTCCAGCACTTCCATAGAGAGTCACACCAACACACACAGGCAGGGGGCGCCGCAGAGCTGCACAGCACAGCCATTCAGATCACTCCACTCGGCCCTCACACCCGGAGGAGACGGGCTGCGTTAGTTCCTGTGTACGTGACCTACGCTGCGTTCGGAACAGCTCAGCGATGTGTAGTCCCGGGTTGATGGATGCCGTACTGCTGCTGCACTGTTCAGAGTTTACATAGGACACTTCCTCACATCTACACACCACATCTACACACCACATCTACACACCTCCAGACAGCACACATCAATTGTTCCTGAGAATGAACCACCACCCACATCATATCTGCTCTGTGGTGGTCCTGTGGGGTCCTGATCATTGAAGATCAGGGTGAAAGGAGGAGAATAAAGTCTGCAGAGAAACAGATGAACTACAGTCTGAATTATAGAACCACAGACAGAACCTGTGAGATCAGAGGATCTGAGTGAAGAAAAAAAGAAGTGTAAGTGACTCAGATCTGATTAGAAAGATCTGTGAGATGTAAGCAGTTTGAGGCCGTTATGGAGAAGACCAGCGTGTTTGCAGTGGATCTACAGATGGACGGTGTCCTGGCAGTTACAGTAGAGTGTTACTGGACGGCTGAAGCTCCAGCAGATGGACCGGTGGGAACACCGAGTCCTCACGACTGTAAACCAAGCGAACCTACCAGCCCCGTGTTGAATCACTCTGTGAATCAGACTGCTGGGTGTGGTTTAATGAATGATCTCCACACAGGACAGACCACGAACGCGTCAGATTGAACACAGCCTCACACTAATCTCCTGGCTATGCGGAGGAAGCTGACCCACTTCCACTGGCTCCAAAACGGCCCGTGGAGCGGGCATATGGTCAGCTCTCGGCAGGGTCCCGCCCCGCGTTCAGACGCATTTACACCTCTACAGGCCCAGTCTGAGACCCGGATCACTCGGGATCCAACTCACTGACCCGCTCACCAACCACGTCACTGTTCGGACGATGATAACGGAGATCAGCACAGCGAGCGTTTGAATTGATCACAAACGGAGCTCCAGAAAGATCTACATCTCTGACGTGGGTCAAACGGTCCCTTTCAAAGGTTTATCCGTAACAGCCCACGGTGACGGTGTGTGTGACTGCGTTTGGGAAGTCATCCGGGTAACGGTGTCCTCTTCATTTAACCCAACCACACACTAGTGGACTGAGCACACCTGCCCCGAGTGGTGGGCAGCTCTGTCCACGGCACACGGGGAGCAGCTGGGCACTTCAGTGTCGTACCGTCCAGTCACAAGGCTGGTTCTCCGACTCCTCAAGTGTATTCCAAACGGGATGAGGTCCAGGATGAGACTCGGGTCCGGATCAGCTGATTTCTACACGTTCAGGCACTAAAATGTCTGTGAGACCGAAGCAGCTCTGACAGCATTTCTACAGCTGAACGAGGACATACAGGTTAGGACACGTTACACTGGGGCAGTCATGTGACCTCCATCACAATAAGAAGGAACTCTAATGAGCTGCTTCTGGTAAAAACAACGTGAGCGGCTCTTTAAAGCGTGATCAATAAATCAATACAGCTTAATCAGCTGATCAGCCTGTTCCTTTACAAACACAGGGATCAATAACACACCTGATTATGTTCTTCTGACTCCATTACTCGTCCTTATCTGCTGCAGCACCAAACAGGCCTGGCTGAGGGTCTACATCTGGGACAATGGGGGTAAACTTGGAAAACTGGGAACATTTATACAGAACTTCCGGTTTCAAAGCTGGGCGACGTTCCCAGAGTGTGCTGGGAGTGAAGTCTGATCACAGCCCACAGCATTCCTGTTTTATTTGGGCAGAGCTGGAACGCTGGGGCTGGAGTGGAGCTGTACCGTCGGGAATACTTGAGCAGGGGAGGAGTAACGTGAGGAGTAACGTGAGGAATTCTGTTCGCACGGTTTAATGTTTTCCATCTGAGTCATTAATGTAGGAAACCAACCCACAAAGCAGGACTGGCACGGATCAGAACCCTAATCCGTCCTACATACGGGACACGGCGGATACTGACCCTGCCCAGCCGCCCCCACCCATGCAGATATTAATACTCTAAACCTACCCCTCCCCCTGTCCCTCCACTCAGGCTCTCAGCCCTGTCCCCGGACCCCCGCTCAGACTCTCAGCCATGTCCCCGGACCCCCGCTCAGACTCTCAGCCATGTCCCCGAACCCCCGCTCAGACTCTCAGCCCTGTCCCCGCTCAGACTCTCAGCCATGTCCCCGAACCCCCGCTCAGACTCTCAGCCCTGTCCTCGCTCAGGCTCTCAGCCCTGTCCCTGGACCCCCGCTCAGACTCTCAGCCCTGTCCTCAGACCCCCGCTCAGACTCTCAGCCCTGTCCTCAGACCCCCGCTCAGACTCTCAGCCCTGCCCCCGGACCCCTGCTCAGACTCTCAGCCCTGTCCCCGGACCCCCGCTCAGACTCTCAGCCCTGTCCCCGCTCAGACTCTCAGCCCTGTCCCCTGCTCAGACTCTCAGCCCTGTCCCCGGACCCCCGCTCAGACTCTCAACCCTGCCCCCGGACCCCCGTTCACAGAGTCACCTCATTCTTGACCTGCGGGTTTAAAAATAATGGATCTTCATTTCTGCTTCTCCTGATTTTCCCCAAACTATCCAGATCCATCAGATCAGCCAAATCCAAGAACAGGAACCGAAGATCCGTTCAACACAGTTACCGAACACAAGCGGGAGAAGAGGAGGAAGAGGAGGAGAAAACTGAGGAGGAAGAGGAGGCGTCAGTTTGGGGAAGGTGAATGAGGAGGAGGAGAGCAGAAGGAACCAACAGAAGAAAGCAAAAAAAACTTCCTTTTTCCAAAAACATTAAACTCGTGTTTATGGGGAAAAAACAACTTCCAAACACGCAGAGGAAATCGGAGACGAGCGGAACGTTCCTGAAAGACGCTAGAGTTCGAGGAAGAGCAGTTTAAAGCCGGAGTCCTCCGCGGAGAATTATAATCATCTGTAAACCCAAACGAGGAGAAGTGGAATTACAGCACAGAGCAGACAACGCTCCGGACTTAAGTACGGGATCGACGCTCCGCTCTACAGCTCGAGGAAACCCAACAGGATTCCGAAACGGCGGCGACACTGGCTCCTAATCAGAGGAACAGAGCTGATCCGTGGAACGTTATCTAGGGAAGGAAATCGGACTTCAACAGTAACAGTTTATCTGATCTGTTAATATAACACGGATAACTTGGTCCTAAAATCTGATTGGCTGAGCTGAGCTCTAAGCTGTTGTAAAAAACATGATAAACACACAAACTGAATTCAATCTCAGTTTAAATGCAGGAGCTTCCAGTGCATGTTTACTGCTCTGTTTACAGACTCTGACTGATCAGAGAGAGGGGGCGGGGCTGATGATGAACCTGCATACAGACTCTGACTGATCAGAGAGAGGGGGCGGGGCTGATGTTCAACCTGCATACAGACTGTGACTGATCAGAGAGAGGGGGCGGGGCTGATGACATCACTGACCCAGATATTAGGTTACAGAGGGAAATAATAAGGGAGGGGCTGTTTGCTCTTTCTTTGCTCACACAGTGACAAATTTCAGAATAAAAGTCCTGATACAGAAATTAATAATAAAGGACATCCAGGTTGTGTTTTTTACGTTTCCATGCTGATAATTCATCCTCGAGTCTTTTATTTTGTAATATTGTGTATCGTGTCTGTAGGTGACGCTGATCCTGAGTTATGAAGTCTAAAAAACAGCCTGTAACTGGCTGTGAAGTGAAGATCTCGGACACTTTTCTCACTTTACAGTTTAATATTCACTATATTCCCAAAGTGACGCCGCACCTCAGCACCTCTACACCAGTCTGTCCACCCAGAGCCAACACACACCCATCTGGAGGCGGAGCTAGGTGGCACGGCAGCAGCAGAGCAGTGAGGAAGGGAGGGAGGGGCTTCACTGAGTGCAGGGAGGTGCAGACACACCACACAAGATGGCACCCGACTGTCACTCACCCGGGGCTGCCCCTGCCTCTCACAGCAGAACGTGGCGAGCAGCTACTTGCCGTGATGATCGAAGGGAATGCTATTCTGAGGTGGGCGGAGTTAAGGGGAGAGAGAACAGCAATGTGACAAAGCACATCAACAGAGCTGTGTGAACTTCCCGTACAACGTTCATAACACACATCACCACAGTCCGAACAAAACCCCACCTCTCCATTCACATATCAGCCTCAACATTAGGACCACCTCCTCATTTCTACACATCAGACTGTAGTTCATCTGTATCTCTGATACTTCATTCTCCTCCTTTCACCCTGATCTTCAATGATCAGGACCCCACAGGACCACCACAGAGCAGATATTAAGTGGGTGGTGTGTCATTCTCAGCACTGCAGTCACACTGACATGGTGGTGGTGTGTCCACTCACTGTCCACTCTATTAGACACTCCTACCGAGTGTCTCCACCTTGTAGATGTAAAGTCAGAGACAGAAGCTCATCTGTTTCTGCACAGTGTGTGTTGGTCGTCCTCTAGTCCTTCATCAGTGCTCACAGGACGCTGCTCACAGGACTCTGTCAGCTGGACATTTCTGGTTGGTGGACTCACATAATAGCTGCTCTGTGGTGGTCGTGTGGGGTCCTGATCATTGACGTTCCTGTGTGGTCAGAGGAGCTGATAGAATGGACAGTGGTCATAATGTCATGGCTGATCGACTCGTCTCTGGTCTTGCTGTTGTTCCTGAAGAACTGTAATAACTGATCTGTACTGAAGTCAGAGGTTCTGTAAAAGCGGGTCCGGATCAGATGAGATATTTACACTGTAAACATGTCAACGTTACAGTTTCATCACTTCAGTATAAATAAAGGCTGGTACTGTAACAGTGACCCGACTGTGTTTACACTGCGCCGCACGTATCAGTGTTTATCTGGAACAGCAGAACCGCAGACTGCTGGGGACACCGTTCTAACGGGGTTGGGTAATTCACACTTCCAAACTGAGATGGAAAATATGTCCAGCTGACGTTCCAGAGCAGTGTAGATACAGCCTGAGCCTTTTAAAACCATGTGAGGAACTGAACCCACCAGTACTCCAGCTGTGCATGCCAACAGCGTTCAAAGCGCACGAACAGGGCTCCTCGATGGCTCCCCGGCAACGGGACCGTCTCTCTGAAGAGACCCGGGGAGCCATGGAGGAGCAGCCAGCTCGGACCAGCACCAGCACAGCCAGACGCTGGACGAGTGCTCCAGCTGCACAACACTAATGAGGACATGAGCCGTCCTAATGCCTCACAGCCGACACGCTCCCGAGCAGGGCTTTTACCTGTGACGTGGACATCCGCGAAGTGTCCTGCCGGCCGGTCAGGTCAGACGAGGAGATGTTAACTGGAGCGCCGCGGTGTAATCTCATGCTGACCTTCCTCTCGCGCTCCATTCCTGACACACACAACCACAGGAAACGCATCAGCCGCTTACAGACACCACCCAAGATTACACCAGTCCGCTACCAAGACTACCGGACAAAAGTATCCGGACACCTGGGACTAAAGAGTTTATCGGCTTCAGTTCTGTCTCTACTGTCCAGGCATGACTTTCTATGAGATTCTGCAACATTGCTGTGAGGATCTGATTGAAAACACTTCTGGATGGTTTGCACCTTCAGTTACAAGATTCTGTGACAGGTTATCATCTCGCAGTAAACAACAGACGATGAGAAGGACCCGGGTCCTGCCTTAGACAGCGTACAATCACATGACGTCCAGTGTTGTTTTTGAACGAACGGTCAAAACGAGAGTTACTGCAGCAGCACAGGCGCAATAAAATGGTGATTCCTGTATCTACAGCCTAACCCTAATTTATCCGAGTGGAACCACCACGTTCACTCTGCGCGACAGGCGTACAGAGGGTAGTCTTACTCTGGCAGGGAGGCAGAATTCAGCACAACACCTGGAAAGGCAAATCACGCAGCCCTTGGTGATGACATAGTTCTTCAGCGCGTCACTAAACTGCAGTGAGGAACCAGAACTAACCGGTTCAAACGTAAACAATGTAATAAACAGCGTTTCAGGCGTGAAATAGAATAGAAAACGCCAAAACCACAACAGCAGAGAGATCACACTGATCACAGTTAGGACTGCTTTTCTGATTGGTCAGGAGCACGACGACAAAAACAGCTTGGAAACGAGCTCAAAGGCCGGTTTCACAACCGTCCCCGGTGGCTCCCATCATCAGATAATCGTGGAAACATCAGCTTTCTGAACAACACCTGACGTCATGTGACTTCCTGTCTGAGGAGGACATGTGCAAGCGCTTCACCACTTCCTCTCAGCTGAGGCATAAACACGCAGAGGCAGAAGCTGCTGAGGACAGCGAATGAACAGGAAATGCACTGCGTACCCTGTTAGACGAGAGCTCAGGCTGAACGTATTAGTACAACGTTAAGACGAACTCTGGCTTTGACGAAGGTCCAAAGTGTCCCAAAGTCCCTTTGCAGCTAAAGTGCTGCTCGACGAGAGGCGGCTTTAAAGGGAGCGGCTATTCAGGCAACTGTGGTGTTCGGTTCGGCCCAAACGCAGGACCCTCTCCGTCCAGCATGCTGAGCACCTCGGCCGAATACAGCCGTGCGATATATCGTTTAACAAATCGTTATCGTAGTGTGTGAGACAGTCTCACCGCAGGACGTGAAGTGCGCTCTCGGGTCTTATTCCTACGTCTGACCGCAAAGTCCAACCCCACTTTAACGGTGCCAACCTAATTATCTAGTCCCCTGCTGGCAGGACGCTCACCTGTGTGTGAGGTTGGGGTGAGGGGTGTGGGCGGTGCTACTTCCTGTGTCCCTCTGGGTCTGCCGGAGGCTGAGGGCATGCCCCTGGCTGCCGGGTTCCTGCCGTGCCTCAGTCTGTCCTCTCGATCTCTGCGCTCCCGCTCAGCGTCTTCTGCTGCTCTGTTCGCTCCCTGAACACAACACACACCACGTCACCAGCGTACACACACACACACGACACAGCCAACAATCTGAGGGGACATCTGAAAAAGCTATTATTAAGTGGTGGGTCATTCCCGGTCACAGTGGTGGTCCTGTGGGGTCCTGACCACTGAAGATCAGGGTGAGAATGCAGTCTGCAGACAGAGGGTATCATGTCTGAAGGTTACTCTGATCCTGAGTCGAAGCCTAGAAAACAGCACGGAACGTCCTGCAAAGTGAGGAGAAGTATTGAGGTCTCTGGAGGTGGATACTCACGAACTTCAGCATGTTCCAGTCGAACACGTAGTCGTAGGAGAAACCCTGTCTGTGGAAGAGGTTTCTGAAGAGCTGTCTCAGGTACGAGTAGTCGGGCTTGTCGTCGAAGCGTAAGGAGCGGCAGAAGTTGAGGTACGTGGCAAACTCAGCTGAAAAAGGACAAGAGTAGCATTCCTTACCATCTCGCGCTCATTCCATAACATCTAATGTTATACAGTTTGATATCTGCAGCTGATCTGGGGTGTCTACTATATCCAACAGGAAACATCAGCCACTGGAAGCTCAGAGCAGAACCTACAGGGGTATCCTTTGCACAGGACTTCGATGGGGGTGGACATTTTCTTCTCACTGATGCGTTCGTATTTCTGTCTCTTGGTGGCGGCTTTCAGGCCCTGCCAGGGCAGAGAGCCCAGATTGAAGTACATGAGAACGTAGCCAAGAGACTCCAGGTCGTCTCTTCTGGACTGCTCTGTGGGGGACAGGACAAGAGAAAGGGACAGGACAGGGCATTAACATCTGATTCAGGTCATTTAGAGCTTTCGCTCAACAGTAATGAAACCAAAACCAGTGGATTATTTTGGTTTTATCAGGAAAGCAGTGTCTCCCGAGGACATCTGCTCTCAGAGAACTTTGATCGAGGTCTCAGACCTTAATGCACCTGTTATGGCTTGTTCGTGATCATCCTTAGGACACGCCAGGTGATGCTAATTTCACAGCTTTATAAAAACCCAGGCTCCTCTAACCTTGTTCCAAAAAGCAACAGCCATGGGTTCTTCTAAGCAGCTGCCTAGCACTCTGAAAGTGAACATGGTCAAGGACCAAAGCAGGAGAAGCTACAAGAAGATTTCCAGGCCCTAATTAAGCAATGTCAGTTAACAGGAGCTCAAACTAAGGTCTGAAAAATCAGAGACAGCTGCTCATAGGATTATTAGAAATGGAAATCAGAATCCCTGCATGACTGCAAAAGACCTTCAGGAAGTTGTGGTACATTGTTCTGCTGTTCGGCAACACCTGCACAGATATGACCTTCATGGAGGAGTCATCAGAAGAAAAGCTCTTCTGCATTCAGCAAAATTCAGTCAAATGAAGTTAAAATAGAACTGTTTGGCAAAGAAAGGACAGAATTCCTTAAAGAACACCTCTCCAACTGTTGAGCATGCGTTAAGCTTTGGGGTTGTGCTGCAGCCAGTGTAAGGTGAAGGTGTCTGAGCGTACCTATGCCCAGGTGTGTGTTGATGGAGGCGTAGCGGGCGGTGCCGGTCAGGTTCTTGTTCTCGCGGTAGGGGATGTGCTGGTGCGTGCGGGCGTCTCTGTATTTCTTGGCCAGACCGAAGTCAATGATGTAAACGAGATTGCCCTTCTTCCCCAAACCCATCAGGAAGTTATCGGGCTTCACGTCTCTGTGGATGAAGTTCTTGGAGTGGATGTACTCGATACGGCTGATCTGAGGAGGACAGAGTCAGACAAAGCGAGAGTGAGACACGGTTACAGCAGTACAGAAAGACAGAGAGAGAAAGAGAGAGAGAGAGAGAGAGAGAGAGAGAAACAGAGAGAGAGAGAAACAGAGAGACAGAGAGAGAGAGAGAGACAGAGAGAGACAGAGAGAGAAACAGAGAGAGAGAAAGAGAGAGACAGACAGAGAAAGAGAAACAGAGAGAGAGACACAGAGAGAGAAAAAGAGAGACAGAGAAAGAAAAACAGAGAGAGAGACAGAGAGAGAGTGAGAGAGAGACACAATATTATTATTATTGTGATTATTATTATGATTGTTATTATGATTATTGTTGTTATTATCATTGTTATCATTATTATTATGATTATTATTATTATGATTATTATTATTATGATTATTATTATTATGATTATGATGATGATTATGATGATTATTACACAGCTGTGAGACTAAAGGTCTCGTCCTGCGGTTCTCTGTGTTTTGATGGTACAGTGAGAGAGTGAGCCGGTTCCCTGTGGTTGGAGAACCTGTTACTTTGAATCAAAAACACACTAATGCAAATACGGCTCTGACTGACGGAACAATACGCCCTTCACACCCAAACGCCCTGGAGCCTCGGCGCTCCGTCCGTCCGCAGGTGGAGGAGGAAGTACAGCGGACATGTAAAACAGCCGGGAGGACGCTTAAACCCGACCCTGCGGCACCGGGACCGGCCCCTTTAACGGCCCTCTGAGGCCCGGTGTAATCAGGAGCAGAGCTCCAGACTGGAGTGGACGCGGGTGACCGGGCCGGCAGCCTTACCATCTGGTCAGCCAGCAGCAGAACAGTCTTCAGGCTGAATTTGCGGGAACAGAAGTTGAAGAGGTCCTCCAGACTCGGACCCAGCAGCTCCATCACCATCACGTTGTAGTCGCCCTCGGCGCCGCACCATTTAATCGTGGGGATCCCGACTGCAGGACAGAGGAGCAGATTCAGCGAAGACACACCCACAAGACAGCAGATTTAGACAACATCTCACTCAGCTCCTCTGACCACACAGGAGATCTTTGTGGTTCTATAATTCAGACTGTAGTTCATCTGTTTCTCTGCAGACTTTATTCTCCTCCTTTCACCCTGATCTTCAATGATCAGGACCCCACAGGACCACCACAGAGCAGATATGATGTGGGTGGTGGGTCATTCTCAGCACTGCAGTCACACTGACATGGTGGTGGTGTGTTAGTGTGTGTTGCTGGTACGAGTGGATCAGACGCAGCAGAGCTGCTGGAGTGTTTAAACCCCTCAGTGTCTCTGCTGGACGGAGCAGTACACACAGTCCACCCGAACGCTGCAACTATCTGAGATGATCTTCTGATTTTGGGTGGTGAGACGCCCAGAGAGTGAAGGTGACCTCCACCATAAATAAGGTTCTCCAGCTGGTGGGGGAGGTGGAGGAGAGGCGGTTTGATTGGGTTTTAGGATGGCAGAGTGATAAAACACTGTGGCGGTCAGGCTCGTATAAACCGCCGGCCCTGGTTGGTCCGTTCTGGAAGGAGATATAAAGCTCAGGCTATAAAGCACGACTGCGGAGCGACCTTGAAGGCGACGCTGGGGGAGAGGATAAAGTCCGCCTCAGCAGGAGAACAGAAAACCAATCGGATCAGAGCAGCACCATCACTGCTGCTCTACGCGATTGCCCTCTGCCCCGCTGGCGCGTTTCAGCCGCCGACACGCCGCTTCCACGGGTCGAACGCCGGGTTTAATACCACCCGATTGAGTTTGTGTCATCTGTGGACGTCACCAGAGCTGTGAGGAGACCATCAGCTGATCGGCTCCAGCAGCTCGTTACACACTTATCTAACGGACAGAATCCAGTCTTCAGCTGCTGCTCACCTCACAGTCACCAACACAGTCGACCAGCGGCCTCGGGTCCACTGCGGGCCGAACGGTTCTGCAGGACCACCACAGAGCAGGAGGCATGTGAGTGGTGGGTCATTCTTAGCACAACAGTGCTGCTGGAGCGTCCCTGCTGGACTGTGGACAGCGTCCTGTGAGCACTGATGAGCTTCTGTCTCTGACTTTACATCTACAAGGTGGAGACACTCGGTAGGAGTGTCTGATAGAGTGGACAGTGAGTGGACACAGGGTTTAAACACTCCAGCAGCACTGCTGTGTCTGATCCACTCGTACCAGCAACACACACTAACACACCACCACCATGTCAGTGTGACTGCAGTGCTGAGAATGACCCACCACCCACATCATATCTGCTCTGTGGTGGTCCTGTGGGGTCCTGAGCATTGAAGATCAGGTGGTCCTGTGGGGTCCTGATCATTGAAGATCAGGTGGTCTTGTGGGGTCCTGATCACTGAAGATCAGGTGGTCCTGTGGGGTCCTGATCATTGAAGATCAGGTGGTCTTGTGGGGTCCTGATCACTGAAAATCAGGTGGTCTTGTGGGGTCCTGATCACTGAAGATCAGGTGGTCCCGTGGGGTCCTGATCACTGAAGATCAGGTGGTCCCGTGGGGTCCTGATCATTGAAGATCAGGTGGTCCTGTGGGGTCCTGATCATTGAAGATCAGGTGGTCTCCTGGGGTCCTGATCCAGTTGATCTGGACTGAAAGGCAGATTCACGTTCAAGAATAATGAATCAATAAGAGCTGAAAGCGCTGTTTACCAGAAGGTGTATTTACGGTGTTTCATGGTACACACACATTCCCACCCCATGTATGGGCTCGAAAACACTCGGGGGCAGAGACGGAAGGCCCATCAGGGCAGCTGCTGACTGATCAGTGTGTGTGTGTGTGTGTGTGTGTGTGTGTGTGTGTGTGTGTGTGTGTGTGGAGCTGCTGCTCAGCATTTTAGAGCACACATCTTCCAGGTCAGCTATTTCTGTGCGCACTCAGAGTAAATATATCTCCCAGTCTGGGTCAGCCTCCACCAGCCGAGCCGTCCCGTCCCGTCCCACACGCTCGTCTGGACAGTAATCCTGAGGGGCTTTAGGTGAACGTACGGTGAATCTGGACGTGTCTGGAAGTGTTTAGGTGTGAGGATCTGAAAGAGCTCAAATTCGTACCACTCGTACCAGCAACACACACTAACACACCACCACCATGTCAGTGTGACTGCAGTGCTGAGAATGACCCACCACCCACATCATAGCTGCTCTGTGGTGGTCCTGTGGGGTCCTGATCATTGAAGATCAGGGTGAAAGGAGGAGAATAAAGTCTGCAGAGAAACAGATGAACTACAGTCTGAATTATAGAACCACAAAGAGCTCCTGGTTGGTCAGAGGAGCTGAGAGTAGAAATGAGAAGGAGGTGATAATGTTACACCGTGGAAACATTTCATGACTCAGTGTGTTCAGGGTTTTTGTAAAGATCAAATCGGTTGTCATGACGACACTCCGTAATTCACTGATCGGCTTCCTACGGGAACTGCAGCAGACTGGAAGTGAGGTCAGAGATCACCCCCCTCCCCCTCGGCTGGGAGTGAATGAATGCTGATGCTGGGCTGAAAAGGACCGGGAGTGACAGAGCAGACCCAGTTAAGGAGGAGAAACTCAGAGACTCCACCCCCTTCACTCCCTCCCCACCACACACCATCTGGACACAACACACCATGTGATCAGAGAGATGAAAAAGAAAGGGGGGGTAGAGTGGGACACCACAGAGAGAAAGGAAGAACGAAGGGATAAGAGAGATATGGTAGAGATCGAGAGAGAGAGACAGAAAGAGAGAGAGAAAGACAGAGGGGGGGGAGAGAGAGAGAGAGGGGAGCGAGAGGGCGAGAGAGAGCGAGAGAGAGACAGAAAGAGAGAGAGAAAGACAGAGGGGGGGAGAGAGAGAGAGAGAGAAAGAGAGAGGGGGAGCGAGAGGGCGAGAGAGAGCGAGAGAGAGACAGAAAGAGAGAGAGAAAGACAGAGGGGGGAAGAGAGAGAGAGAGAAAGAGAGAAAGACAGAGGGGGAGCGAGAGGGTGAGAGAGAGAGAGAGCGAGAGAGAGGGAGAGAGAGAGAGAGAGAGAGAAAGCACTGTGTGGATGTTCTGCATGTTCAGACATGCTGCTGATGGTGAGAGCGTACAGGCCAGCACAGAGCTGCTGGCACCGTGCCATGCCCTCAGTGCCACTGGCACAAACCCAGCTACAATAAATGCCCCCGGGGTATTTGGGGAGGGGGGTCTCAACCTCACACACCCTTCAAGACCCTCATTCATATTCACACACACATACACAAACATCTACGCTTGAAGAACCTCTGTAACTAGTGAAGGACATTTTGTGAGATCTGCTGAAGGTCTGCTGAAGGTCTTCAGGCCCAGGATCTCAGGTCGTAAAGCTGCAGAGCGGGAACAGAAACCGGGCCGTACCTCCACCCTGCATCATCTTGTAGATCTTGCTCTCGATGTGCAGCTGCGGGTGTTTGGTTTTCACACATTCGAGCTTGATGGCCACTTCTTCCCCCACAGAGATGTCTGTGCCTAAACAAAACAGGAAGTAACAGGTCAGACTCACAGGAAGTGGGCTCCGTCTGACAGGAAGCGCAGAGAGAAGAATAAACAAACTGAAGGTGGAAGAGAAACACAGTCCATCAAACATCTCATAATGTTAAACCATCTACTGTCAATACTCAATATTCACACGCTAATCCACCACTCCTGATCCAACCAATCACTGCCTTCGGACGGGTTGGATTCGGGGTGGAGCTGGAACCTGATCCGAGTTTAGTTTTGAGCTCCTTTAAGTCAGAGCTTTGCCGGTATGATCGGGACGTTAAATACGGCGGTCGTTACCACCCTGATCTGAGGACCTCGGGTCCGAATCCCGTTATTATTCTACAGACATGACCTCCAGAGGTGGGTATTTCAGGTCCAGCAAGTCAAAACCCACCCCAGGATTGTGCTACTGCTGCCTGGCTGCAAAGAGAACCACCATAAACATGAGACAACCAGCCCTACTGTCAAATATACTCTACCACACGTCCCTCAGACACAATACCGGGACAACATAGCACTGACACTATGGTTACCAACAACACTGACCCTACCCCCACCTCCCATTCAGCCCCATTAGGATTCGGAGGAGGAGCAGAAGCCCTCAGAAAGCCTACACCTCCTCCAAACACTACACTGTTCTAACACAGTTACAATCACACCACAAAGGCCTGCTAACAGGCCGGGAACCGAGCACCAGCAGCGTGACACAGGGCCCCGACGAACGAGGGAAAATGAATGGAGCAGGGTGGGGTCACTGGCATTCCCCTCCCCCATGCGCTCACTCGCGCACTCTCACACAAACACACACACACACACACACAGATACTCCACAGGCTTGGGCAGGCCTGATTAAACCTTAGACCCACCCAGAGACAGCAGATCATCCCTGCTCCTGAACAGTCTCAAACCACACCCTCAGCCAGGCACGAAAATATAATCTAAATAATGACAATCGTGGGAAAAAATATCCATACAAGACTCTATAATGTTCATATGATCCACACTCTATCCTACAGACTGTAATACACTACAGGAAGTGTAGAGGGCGCTCTATAACGCTCTATAATGTTCATATGATCCACACGCTCATTCTGACAGACTGTAATACACTACAGGAAGTGTAGGGGGCGCTCTATAACGCTCTATAATGTTCATATGATCCACACGCTCATTCTGACAGACTGTAATACACTACAGGAAGCGTAGGGGGCGCTCTATAACGCTCTATAATGTTCATATGATCCACACGCTCACTCTGACAGACTGTAATACACTACAGGAAGTGTAGGGGGCGCTCTATAACGCTCTATAATGTTCATATGATCCACACGCTCATTCTGGATTAACTGAATTAGTGTATTGATCAAATATTTAAGGAGGTGATCAGGTTTATGAACAGTGACAGTCTCAAACGGGACCTTCTGTAAAAAAGTGCACAAACAACAGTGTCACACACTAAGCCTGTCTGAACATGTTAATCACCACTAAACTAAGACAAACACACTCTTGTGCAACACTGAGGCTCCACCCCTCAGTGGGTGTGTTCATACAGGGCACCAGTCCAGGGTGTCAGCACTCACTGGCTGCAGCAGCTGATGGAGAAAGATGGAGGTGAAAGCGGAGCAAAGCTCAAACTCTACGTATTCTGTGCTCAATAAATACACCAGCCATAACATTATGACCACTTCCTTCTTACTCTCACTGTCCACTCTATCAGCTCCCCTGACCACACAGGAGACCTCTGTAGTTCTGTAATTACAGACTGTGATGTGGTGTGTTAGTGTGTGTTGCGCTTGTATGAGTGGACACAGCAGAGCTGCTGGAGTGTTTAAACCCCTCAGCGTCACTGCTGGACCGAGAACAGTCCATCAACCAGAAATGTCCAGCCGACAGCATCCTGTGGGCAGCGTCCTGTGAGCACTGATGAAGGACTAGAGGACGACCAACACAAACTGTGCAGAAACAGATGAGCTTCTGTCTCTGACTTTACATCTACAAGGTGGAGACACTCGGTAGGAGTGTCTAATAGAGTGGACAGTGAGTGGACACAGTGTTTAAACACTCCAGCAGCACTGCTGTGTCCGATCCACTCGTACCAGCGAATCTGATGACATGAATATTGATTAAAACACGCTCCGATGGAGCTGATTGGTCAGAACAGCACACACTGCAAGCACATTTGCATATTGCAACCTTGGTAATGATTAGGATGCCCATATTCTGAGCCGTCTGATTGGCTGAGGGGGAGCCGGGCGGAGGACCGGCAGTATTTACGACGGTTCAGGATCCACAGCAGCCCCATTTCCATCTAAATTGAAAAGTCTATTGTTCGGAGAAGGACAAGAGACGAGGGTAAAAGCCTCTTCCGTCACACACGAGTGACAGCAGAGCGGCCAGACCGGAGCGGAGATCACATTAATATCTGATTATTTCACGCAGCACAATCAGAATGTTACGCTGCTGCTGTCCACTGTCCAGAAGGTGACGGTGTGATCTGACTGGTCCATCGTTTCTATCATCCATTAAAACCCGACAATAATAATGACTGGATTGAGAACAACCTGAATGTCCTTTACTATTTTTGTTATTTATGTATCATCCCGTCCCAGGACTTTTATTCTGAAGTTTGAACACTGTGTGAGCAAAGAAAGAGCGCAGACAGCCCCTCCCTTCTCCTTTTCCTGTGTAACCCAAAATCCGGATCAGTGACGACGCCTAAAACACTTTAATAGCGGCTCAGCGTGGAGCAAGCAGGACAGAACGCAAATGCTTTTAGGCATTTTTATTGGCCCACCGTTACATAGTTAAACACTTTCATCATGAATGTGGGCGGAGTTACAAATGCATCTGAACTGAATTTAGAAGCATATATTAACAACTCCTGCAGGTGTGAGTCCTTTAAAAAGAGTCCAAGAACGACATTAAGTGCGACTGTCTGCCCGCAGTTACGTCAGTCTTATGGCTTCAGGTCAAGAATGTGTGCACCCTCCTGCCTTCCTTCAAAACCAATGACCGTCAAATCTGGAATGAGCTGAACCGTCTTCTCCTGGCGTGATGATCTGGAGTGACTGGAGCAGCAGAGTGAAAACGTGTGTGAGATAAAGTGAAAGGTAGAGTGTGACCGTCACTAGTATTCCAAAACATTTCCGACTCCAACGTCCACGCAACCGGAAAAACTGCCCGTCCCCAACTTAATGTGGCTCAAAAGAGACGGTCTCGGTCCTACTGAACCACGGTCCGGTGTGGTGGCTGATGGTTCTGACTAATTACAGGAAGCTGAGGCAGGAAATCAGCACCCATTAAACAACCGAAGGTGAAAAGAACCGACATTGGGCCGAAACCCAACTCCCCTTCACATCACGCAGCAGTACGGGCGGAACGGACCACGCTGGTCATTCCAGTATGTACTGCAACTATACGTTTATAACCTCAAACTAAAGGACTAAAGGTAATCAGAACCGCCGGCACCTGAAGGGAACTCTGACCCAATTCAGCACAACACCGTGACACAGGACGCGATGACAGGACACAGGAAAATTCACAACGTAACAAACCCGAACCACGGTTTGGACCTTGATCCGGACTTTCAGGTGTGAACTGTCCACTAAATACCAGTTCTCAGAACCACACGGGCAGTTTACCACGGCAGCGGCGGTTCTGAAACGTGGAACGGAATTCAGATCTGTCCGGACAGATCCAGCGGAGCGAGATCTCCCCGACTGCGCTCTGCTCCGAACATGCTCAGACACATTTCTGCAGCACAGAAACTCAGAAGCTTCCAGAGCCTTCGGTTCAGAAAGTCGGAGATCAAACTAAAGGTCAAAGAACGTGTGGATCAAACAGAACCATAACCCTTTACCATCATCATTAGCGGAGCTGCACGATACGACCTCAAATCAGCGTCACGTGATCTCCAACGAGAAATGAGCGACACGGTATTTTAACGAACAGAGTGTCGTGACAAACGACTGAATACGACGCTGCCGATGCAGCTTTACGCCGCGGATTCGATTATACGGCGGAGATCCGGAGTCAACGTGAAGCAGCGAGCGCGTGATGACCGGCTGTAAAATCCGCTGCTTTCTGTCTGCGTGAGAAACAGAGTGAACTGTGAAAACACCGTTAAATATGACGATTCAGACACAGAACGGTGGTACGTCCGTATAAATAGGGCAGTGCAGAATATTTCAGCAACATTATCACAACGTGTGCGTATGTAACGCAGTTAAATCATGTGATGTTTATTTCCCCTCCTGATTTTAGGTGTTTTTTTGTTTTCCCGTAACGTCCTCAGCGGCGGTGAAATCAGAGGCCGTTAAAATGGTGAAAATTCCTGTATGGTTTGACATGGTCACCGTTTCCCAGTGTTGTTCAGCCCCAGTTTAAATTCTCCGGAATGAACGTCTTCCGGTGCTCCCACATCGGCCTCCTCGGCGGACTCCGGGGAACAGGGGTTACGCCCCAGGAGTGAGCAGACTTTGGAGCATTTCTACTGGAGCATGAAGTCTGAACCAAAACGGGCCGTCCGTCTGATACCAGACCATCGAACGAGGCTCACTGAAAGGCCATGGCTTCCAACACTGCTGGAGACAAGGAGACAAGGAGACCCCCTTCAAGCCTGCTTAACCAGTTGTTTGAGGTCATCAATAAGACAGAAGGAGCTACTCATTACGGAGTCCTTCTTCTGTTCGGACGGGTTTCTGAGCTGTGGTCAGCAGGCATTCTGACAAAAGTATTGGGACACCTGTTCAATCACTGGGCATTAAAAAGTTGATCTGCTTCTGTTGGAGTAACTGTCTCTACTGTCCAGAGAAGACTTTCTATTAGATTCTGAACATTGCTGTGAGGATCTGATTGCATTTAGAGGAGCTCAGGATGTTGTACCGAATGAAGTTCCATCGTTCCAGAGAACACGGTTCCACTGCTCCACAGCTCAATTCTGGGGGTCTTTATACCCTCTAGTCCACACCTGCTATTAGACATGGAGACAATAGAGTGATGTGTGTTTATCTGCTCCACAGAGTCCTATTCTATTGGCAGTTCTTCTCTACAGGGACTAGACCAGCTGTGCAGGTCCTGAATTACGCCCTGCTTTGTTTACACGGTGCCCGTTACCTCACAGACGCGCACGACACAACCCGAGTGGTCCAGGTGTCCGTGTGCTCCACGAGTAACTCCTCCCTTATCCGGTTCTGTCCACGCGGGGAAGCCAGCTCTGCATTTTTTAAGAGGCTTTTTCGGCGCGTGCGTCGCTGATGGGGCCTGGCCCCCCTCGGCCCCAGCAGCCCAGGTGTGGGGAGGCTGGAGTCTTTACGTAAGCCCTACGTTAAGTAGGTGGACGCAACCGTCTGAATCACCAGCGTTGCATAATGATCAGCCACTCTGCAGTTCCAAAACCCGAACCTACCGACACCAAGTGACATCACGACGCCGAGCAGCGCAAATCCGATTACTGTTTATCTTTCATAGTTTGGATTTACTCCAGAACGGACCTCGGGACAGTGGACCCAGACCAGCACAGAGACAACACTCTAAAGTTCCATCCACTGCTGGAAATGATACTTTAACCCTGTAATCACGTTACACAGCAACACAAATACAACAACACACACACACACACACACACACACACACACACACAGTATTACTTTAAGACCCAGAGGGGTTTGGACACTAAAGTAAACAGTCCAGCCCAAGCAGAGGCTCTTCTCCAGTATGCCTGCACCAGTTACAGGCCTCCTCTTACTGGGCCCATTTCCTACATTATACTGCATTACTGTCCCTCTGAGGCCCACTGTCCACCACTGTCTCTTACCATGGGACAACTCCCTGAACCCGAGGCTGACTGAGGGCATCCCTCGAACGATGTATCACCTGCAAACGATTCCGTATCAACTACAAACGATTCAGTAATGGTTTACAAAGGATTCGGTAGCGCAGTAAGGAATCGGATTCAGTGTTTACTACGTCCCGTTCAGTGTATTATGGACGATTGTGTTCTCAGTAAACGATTCAGTGAGCGCTCTGAAGCTCGTGCTGTTTGAGGGGGAGTAATTACAGTCCAGGCCCTTTAAAGCATTGAGCAATCGAACAGCTCACCAGCGCGATCCACGCGACTGTTCTCTGGCACCGCCGTTTATGACGTTGTTGGAAAGGAGTACAGAAGGCTGGAGGAGGGTTTTTAACCAACCCTACCGCGGTTCTGCAAAAATATTCCCATATCTCACAAACAAGATCTCCGGCCAGCACTGACCTCATCCCTAACGGCTGCAGTGACCAAACCAAGAGAACGTGAGAGCTGTGCAGAGACTGGGCTGTAATGTTCTGGCCGCTCGGACCCGCGAGCACATCACAAACAGAACGAGCAGAAAAATGTGTTTAAGGCGGAATCCGGAGCTCGCTGGGGTGAGGCGAGTTCACGGGGAAAGAACAGCTGCCTGCAACAACACTGCGCGGCCTCGGGTCGAGCCTCGGGCCGGCGGCGCCGAAAGTTAATCTCATCAGCGCACGAACGCAGAACCTGCGCACAAAGAAAAACCTGCAAACACGACTATTAAAGACACAGTTCAGTAACTGTTCACCTGCACTTATAACTACACATCCCATAATTTCACGTTTCCCGCAACATGGAGAAGAGCAGGAACTTCCGTCTCCGAACGCACTCGTAACGCCATCAGTCAGTAACTAACGATTCAGTATTTATTACAAATGATACTCAATACTAACGACTCCCTGCTCCAACATCAGACCCACACGTCCACGACAGGAGGTTCAGTGTCTACTCGATGATTCAGTTACAAAGGATTCATTAAGCATCGCAGAAGATTCAGCATCTACCATGAATGACAAACTCAAATATAAACCTCGAGCGGCTGACCGGCGCCTACCTCGAGCGGCTGACCGGCGTCTACCTCGAGCGGCTGACCGGCGCCTACCTCGAGCGGCTGACCAGATCAGATCACCGGGTCTTCAGTGACGATTCAGTCGACTCATAGTGGAGCTGCTGTTTGGATTCTAATCTGCACAGAGAACATGTTTAAGATCTGATTTAGGAGTCAAACCCAGTGTTTGGGTTCTGACCCCAGCGGACGGTCAGTCAGTTTAGGGTTAATCTGTGACTGGAAGCTGGTTCAAAAGCTATGCTGATCAATCCTTGAGGTCATTCAGGCAAAAAGGCCAAAGGCAGCTGGAGATAAACCCAACCCCGCGACCCTTCACCCCGTCCGTCACTGGCCCTCCATCAGATTTCTGATTCAGCTGTCTGATTACTGACCGACAAATTACTGATTACTGACCAAACAAAACACTTCACAAATAAAAATCCATTACTATAATAAATACAACATCAATCCAACAGTAGCAGACGGTGTCCTCCTACACCTCTGAACCATCATCAGATTTACCTTCTACTTCAGATAAACTCCAGTTTAACGTCGTACTGTTTCAGTGAGCTGATCAAAAGCCACAATCATTCATGTAAAATGGCAAAAGTAGCTGCACGAGCCACCAGTTAAACCAGCAGACCAGGTCTCAAACCAGTCTGATAACCATCTGTCCGACTGTAAATCTATCAGACATGCAGACAGAGCTCTGCACAGTCCTGTCTCTCACAATTACAGGAAACTGCAATTCAGGTGGAGAAATAAAGCCAGATCAGTAACAATCAGAGGACAGCTCCCTCTCAGATCACCGTCAGCTCCTCAGCTCCCTCTCAGATCACCGTCAGCTCCTCAGCTCCCTCTCAGATCACTGTCACCTCCTCAGCTCCTCTCAGATCACTGTCACCTCCCTCTCAGATCACTGTCACCTCCTCAGCTCCTCTCTGATCACTGTCACCTCCTCTCAGATCACTGTCAGCTCCACTCAGACCACTGTCAGTCCCTCATCTACCTCTCAAATCACATTCAGCTCCTCAACTCCCTCTTAGCTCACCTCTCAGATAACTGTCAGTACCTCAGTTCCTTCTAAACTTACTGTCAGCTCCTCTCAGATCATTGTCAGCTCCTCTCAGATCACTAACAGCTGCTTTCAGATCACTGTCAACTCCTCAGCTCCCTCTGAGATCACTGTGAGCTCCCTCTCAAATCACTGCCAGCTCCCTCTCGGATCACTGTCACTGCCTCAGCTCCTCTCTGATCATTGTAAGCTCCTCTCTGACCACTGTCAGCTCCCTCTCAGATCACTGTCAGCTCCCTCTCGGATCACTGTCACTGCCTCAGCTCCTCTCTGACCACTGTCAGCTCCCTCAGCTCCTCTCTGACCACTGTCAGCTCCCTCAGCTCTGTCTCAGATCACTGTCAGCTCCCTCAGCTCTGTCTCAGATCACTGTCACCTCCTCAGCTCCTCTCAGATCACTGTCACCTCCTCAGCTCCCTCTCAGATCACTATCACCTCCCTCTCAGATCACTGTCACCTCCTCAGCTCCTCTCTGATCACTGTCACCTCCTCTCAGATCACTGTCACCTCCTCTCAGATCACTGTCACCTCCTCAGCTCCTCTCGGATCACTGTCAGCTCCCTCTCGGATCACTGTCAGCTCCCTCTCGGATCACTGTCACTCCCTCAGCTCCTCTCTGACCACTGTCAGCTCCCTCAGCTCCTCTCTGACCACTGTCAGCTCCCTCAGCTCTGTCTCAGATCACTGTCACCTCCTCAGCTCTTCTCAGATCACTGTCACCTCCTCAGCTCCTCTCTGATCACTGTCACCTCCTCAGCTCCTCTCAGATCACTGTCAGCTCCTCTCAGATCACTGTCAGCTCCTCTCTGATCACTGATACCTCCTGAGCTGCTCTCTGATCACTGTCACCTCCTCAGCTCCTCTCAGGTCACTGTCAGCTCCTCTCTGTTTGCCTGAACGGATAAAAGGGGTCTGAATCTCAAACTTACCCAAATAAATGTCTCCGAAGGAGCCGGAGCCGATCTTCCTCCCCAGTCTGTACCTGTTGCCGACTCTCAGCTCCATCGTTAAAGCGTTTAAAGCGCGAACGCAGTGAAAGCGGGTTAAAGCTGCGGTCTGTCAGAGCCGTTAGCCGTTAGCGGCGAAGCTAATCCCCTTTCGCCCTCAGTTCTCTCTCATTCCGAACCGAATCCTCCGCGATTCCGGGTCAGATGGGCCGGGGACGGGCCGGTGCTGCTGCTCCGGCCGGGTTCGGGGCTGAGCAACGGCGGTTCGGGGCGGATGGGAGCGGATTGAAAGCGCGGTTCTGATCCTGCGGCTCGGCTTCGCTCTGAAACCGCTGAGCGCTCGCGCACGGCCACGGTAAGCCCTGATTGGCTGAACAACAGCGACTTGCGCGGAAACGTCACGCGCTAGAGGGAGAGCGACGCACGGAGCGGGCGCGTCCCGATACGCGCTCCTGCGACCTCGTTAGGGCGCCTAATCCGCGGCCCGGCGCTTTTAGGCGTTGAACACCACGGAGCGGAGATTTGAACGTTGTTTAAACGTTATTCAAACGTTATATGGACGTTATGTCAAGGCAAAAGCAGTGGAATTCGGCATGATATGAAATAAATGGTGAAATTTGGAGATAAATAGCAATTTTAAATCCTGAAACAAGTTATTATATTTAAATAAAAACATCTTATAAATCTGCTTTTCTTTCACTGAATTATGTCATATTATTAAAGCCACGTTGCTGGTCCTGCTGGTGGTTCGTTTAGTAAAACCCGGCTGATAAAAACAGCTTAAACCAGCTTGGATTTTACGCAGGTGGCGCTGGAGTGAAGCTGGATAGAGCTGGTTGAGCAGCATGGTCAGCTGGTCAGGGCTGGATGTCCACCTAACCAGGTCTAAGCAGGTCTTTGATGGTCAAGGAGGTTGAAAGCTGGTCATCCAAGTAAAAACACACTGAAGGCTACTTAAACACTCATTGGTTAACCAGCTCCTGACCAGCTGTACGTTACTCTGATTTTGGTGGTGCTGGGACACGCTGGTCATACATTGGCTGGTCATAATGAGTGGTAGTTCAGCTTGGTCAGCTCGGTCATACATAAACCATCTAAACCATCACAGTTGAACTGAAGAACAGTTGAGCTGTGAACTCCTATAAAGGAATAATCCACTTCATGATGTTTCATTCCTGAATTACGGCGTCTGTTTTCTGACATTAATCCCGTCATTAATCCAGACCTGAACTGTGTTTTCAGACTCGTTGTGTAATCATATCTCATGCCCTAGTTTGGTACCCTAAATAAGACACAGGGACCAGTATGCGTATTGGGACGCAGCCTAGAGTGGCCTGTAGAACAAGGGTGGGAGGGCACTGGAGAAGGCTGCACAATAACAACAAAAGGAAAGGCTGAATTTCTTTTGTTTAGCCAGTTCGGTCGGTCAGCGTCTGACTCTGAAACACTCAGCATGAGAGTTTGACCAGCATGTGTAAAGTGATTTCCCCGGTCAGCTGGACTGTGGGTCAGTGTAAGCTGCTCACACTGGGCCACACTGGAACGGATCATGTGTGCATTACAGTGCACCCCTGTTTGTACTGGTTGAAGTGGTCACAAAGGCCAGCGTATCCCTGACTCTGGGAGGAGAAGGTTGAGCAGGGAGTGATTTCAGGTTACGGTCAGCGATACGTGCCTGGCAAACCTCACAGACCGGGCAGTGAATCCCTGTTACTGTTAATTATCAGTGAGTTACACAACACCGAGGCCTGAAGAGTGGACCTGCCTCCCGTCTTCCTCGGGTCTTTCCATCAGTTATTCTTTTCACGAACACTTTCTTCACAGGTCGTATTTTGTATGATTGTATTTTTGATTGTTTGATGGCTTTAAAAGTTGACATTAATGATTATTATTGTTTTTTTTTGGACAAAACATTTGTTTATTATAAACACATATTGTTGATACTGTCAAAATAAGTGCCCTCCTGAAGGTGTGCTGTGGTTTCTGCACCAAAACCAATGTTGCAGCAGATCCTTCAAGTCCTGTAATAAGAGGTGGGACCTCCATGAGCATCAGCGAGCCGTGGTCCATTGGATGTCCTTCTTTAAAACACTTCTGGTCGGTACTGACCAACGGCCTGCGGACTGGGCTTACATCTGACTGATGTTCTGGAGGTGTTCTGACCCAGACTTTTAGAACATTACAGTTTGGTTCTCTGTGTGTGTGTGTGTGCGTGTGTGCGTGAGCGTGTGTGTGAGCAGTGACGTGAGTGAAATGACTCAGATTAAACTGAATAACTCAGCATTATAAGTCATCAGTAGGTCTCGTCAGGACACAGCTTCTGAGAAACGCTTTTACAACCTGTACTTTCCTGTAATTTATTTATACTGTTACTCACACAC
>CM067520.1:27175378-27210378 GCA_034509495.1 Acestrorhynchus altus | reverse complement strand
TACTCCAACAGAAGCAGATAAACTGTTTTAATGCCCTTGATTTCAGAAGAAACAGTGAATGAGCAGGTGTCCCAATACTTCTGCCATTAAAGTGTGTCTCGTCTGCTTTGCAGGGCACTATGGTGTGTTTCTTCAGGATGAATGGGAGCTCCTGGAGAGAATGAGTACGTTTGTTTCCTCATTTTCAGCTTCATTGACACAGAGGACAGTGAGGGAACCGTGGAACAAACGTGTGTCAGTAACACACTCATCATCAAAACAATAGCTGCTCCCAGAATCAATCAACCGACTGCAATGGTGTCAGACTGTCATAGAGTCACTCAGAATGGCAGCGGGTCATCTTCAGTGACCAGTCCTGCTTTTGTCTCGGTGGAGACGACCGATGAATCTGTGTGTGGAGGCACCGTGGCACTGTGTCCAGAAGGTCTGGTGTCATCATCTGGGTGCAATTTCATATGATGCCACGACGCTCGTCCACACACTGCTGCCGTCTCAACATCTCGTCTTGAAGACACAGATACTACACCGTGGTCGGTCTCATCTCCAGACCTGTCCCTGACTGAAAATGTGTGGGACCCTATTGGACGCTCTATCAACACTCCACCCCTACCACACCATCTGCAGAACTGAGTGAGAACATTCAAGCTGCATGAGATGGATCATCACAGGACACCATTAGGAACCTCTACACCTCCATGCAGAGACGTCTGGCGTGTTGCGTTAAACCCGACGCCGTCCTGAGAGACACCACTTCTGTATGAGTAGATCAATAAACATTGATCAGATCAGGCTACAGTTATCATCAGTTATTGATCCTGATCACCTTCATCCTCCTTCACTACAGAACTGCAGTCCCACACGTCCTTCTGGGTGCAGCTATTTTTTGCTGATGAGTGAATTATAGTGTGAATTACACTGTTTGTGTCTTTTTAAACTTATTTTCTGCTTCACCTTCATTCTGCCTCTACAGTTAAATTAGCCAATGAGAAGCTGTCGGTGCCGATCACATGTAAAATCAGGGTTTTCCCAGAAGTGGAGAAAACGGTCAAATACGCCAAGATGCTGGAAAAGGCGGGTTGCCAGGTAGAGACCGTAATCCAGTAATTGTGGAATGGTGTGCTGGTGGGTTTGACTCATCTTGTCCCCCCGTCCCCTGTTTCAGCTGCTCACCGTTCACGGCAGAACCAAAGATCAGAAGGGGGCTCTGACCGGAGTGGCGAGCTGGGAGCACATCAAAGCCGTTCGGTAAGAACTTTAATAATCGGAGCTTTAGAGGCCACTGCAGGTGAAGACCTCAGAGATCAGAAGGTGTGGACAGAAGATCTAACTGCAGTGGGGTTGAGTCTGTTCACATACAGGAACTGATCTGCCCACAATTCCCTGTTTCTGTGATGTCACTAAATACATCACTGTGTGAGTGTGTGTGTGTGTTGAGTGGGGCTGAAGGTGAGTGTGTGTGTGGAGCACAGCTGAAGGTCTGTGTGTGTTTCAATAGAGACGCTGTGAACATCCCAGTCTTTGCCAATGGAAACATCCAGCATCTGAGTGACGTGCAGCACTGCATGGAGGAGACAGGAGTGCAGGGGGTGATGAGTGCAGGTACACACACACACACACACACACACACACACACACACACACACACACTATTACCGGCTGATGTGTTGAACTGCTGAATTTACAGATTGTTTACCGAAGTGTTTCTGCTTGTTTTTGATCCTCAGAAGGGAATCTGCATAACCCCGCCCTGTTTGAGGGGCGTAGCCCTCCTGTGTGGGAGATGGCGGAGGAGTATCTGGAGGTGGTTCAGAAACACCCGCCGTGTACGCTGTCCTTCGTCCGAGCTCACCTGTTTAAACTCTGGCACCACACGTACGTCGCCGTCCGCCGTCCTTCGGTTACTGACCGCTGTAACCCTAATAATACGGCTGTTATTTCACCCCATCAGGCTGCAGATCCATCAGGACCTGAGGGAGGAACTGGCCAAAGCTAAGAACCTGTGTGGGATAGAGGAGGTGAACAGACAGCTGAAGCAGCGCTGCCAGGTGAGAGCGGCGTCTACTGGACTCAGATTTGTTTGTTTACATTCGTCATTTCAGTTGCGTTGTGTCTCCGGTCCATCATGTCTGTTTATGAACTTATGAATGTTGACCACAGGAGGAGATGGCCAAAGAGGAATCTGAGAGACACCAAACTGGACTGCCTTTCCCTCACTGGATCTGCCAGCCCTACGTCCGACCCGCGTTAGTACAGCCTTTATTCTGCACTTTACATATCAGTGTCCACCAGCAGTGTCCTGCAGAGTCCTGGAGCAGAAAGCTCAGTGTCAGTTTGACGGGTGGTAAAATCAGACCCAGGGGCTCAAATCTGACAATAAATCTGACCTTTGCTTAGGCTGTTTACGCTACCTGACCTGTATAACGTCGTCCATGTCTGACCCATGTCTGAGGCCAGACACCAGCTCTTTTCAAACCGCTGCCGTTGCATCATTGCTGGGCAGCCAATGCGCCCCGAGGAAAGTGCCGGGTCCCCAGCCCTGCGCCGACCAGCATCACGCTGGATGGAATCGGGGGAGAGAGCGCCCACCCTCGGACTCCAGCTGCCGACGGCACACAGCTTTAGTCATCAGATATGTATCGGATTTCAAGATCACGTAGGACAGAACAGGAAATGGGTCTCACATGATGATTAGATCATATTTGGGACACTTTTACCTGCTGTGTGTCTGAAGCTTCTTAACAGGACTGAAGTGCAGCGCTTAAAACAGCAGCAGCGTCCTACATCCTGAACTTCAGCCCATGTTCTAGATAACATGAACATGCATAGTGCCACACAGAACCCACACAAGGTTTCTTCTACATACCTGAACACGTTAAATCGATGATCCATGTTCTAAAACTGTTCTGAAACCTGAGACCGTACTGTTTTCCAGGCCGAAGGATCCTTCCAGGGACAACGAGCAGAAAACTCCAGAAGTGAAAGCCGTGCCCATGAAGAGGGCGCTAGAGGACAGCGACGGCTCCAATGACTCGCTCTCCAAAAACAAGCAGAAGAAGAAAGCCAGGAACCCCCACAAGAACTTCAGCCCTGAGCTAAAACGTACGTTGGTGCAGGTGTTCAGTCATACTTTGTGTAGCACCTACAGTGTTGACTTGAGAATGCTTATGTACACCAGCGTTGGCCAAAAGTATGTGGACACTAGACCATCACGGCTATATGAGCATATTTAGAAACCAAACAAACCTGGTTGAGATGTTCAGCAAACAGAGCTACAGGGTTCTGTTTTTACTTCCCAGTGTGCTCCTGTAGGAAATGAACACTCGCCCTTCTCTCAACTCCTTGTCTTGTTAAACCTTCTCAGGCATGTCCAGACTAACAAATACGCGTTTCACAACAATCACACTTACGGTTGTCCAGGGCAGCTCTAGCAATGTAGAAGTGTCACAGAATGACTGGTACCGTGTCAACATTTATACGACCCATAAACCAATAATTAGGAATCGATTATTAGAGATATCTACATATTTTTGTTTGTGTGATCTATTCTGACACAGGACGTCCTCATAACACATTTAATACAGTGTCTATGTTTATTAATGTGGAGGTTTTCATTTAGAGCGGTGACGAAATGTGTTAACGGGACTCTTCATTTTTGTGCTCTACAGCAAAATATATCAAATGTGAGCAGTGTGGGAATCCTAAAGTAAGTCTTTCTTTACTTTTCTAACACATTCAGAACCTGCTGTGACCTGAACACTCATTGTAATAAATAGCTGCACCCAGAAGGACGTGTGGGGTTGCAGTGCTGTTGGGATCAATAACTGATGATAACTGTAGTCTGATCTGATCAATATTTATTGATCTACTCATACAGAAGTTGTGTCTCTCAGAACGGCGTCGGGTTTAACGCAACATGCCAGACGTCTCTGCATGGAGGTGTAGAGGTTCCTAATGGTGTCCTGTGATGATCCGTCCCATGCAGCTTGAATGTTCTCACTCAGTTCTGCAGATGGTGTGGTAGGGGTGGAGTGTTGGTAGAGCGTCCAATAGCGTCCACACATTTTCAATCAGGGACAGGTCTGGAGATGAGACCGACCACGGTGTAGTATCTGTCTTCAAGACAAGATCTTGAGACGGCAGCAGTGTGTGGACGAGCGTCGTCCTGTTGGAATAGAGCACCGGAGTGTGTGTTCAGAAAAGGTAGAACCACTGGTTGCAGAACCTCATTAACGTAACGTTGGGCATCAAAGTGTCTGTAATGAAGCATCTTACGAAACTGCACGCACACCATGACACCAGACCTTCTGGACCTGTGACTGTGGTGCCTCCACTCACAGACTCGTTGGTCGTCTCCACTGAGATAAAAGCAGGACTCTTCACTGAAGATGACCACTGACATTCTGAGTGACAGTCTGAAGGACACCACTGCAGTCAGTTGATTGATTCTGGGTGCAGCTATTGTTTCGATGATGAGGGTAAATATCATGAGACTGTAACAGATGCTGAAAGTCTCCAAGTGACATGCTGAACATCGTGGCTGCATCACAAGACCGTGTGAGAGTGTGTTAACGTGTGGTCAGAGATGTAAACAGTATTTAAATCTCAGACATTCGTTTGGTTTGCTGTAGATTGTTGAAGTGAGTGGTATCAGCAGAACCAGTCGATGTCAGAGACAGTAGACGGTTCTATAAACATCTAACTGACGTTATTTCAGACAAAGGAGGAGAAACAGATATTAGCTGATTCTAAACACAATCTGTGGAGCTGTTCTGGGCTGTAGGTGTTTTAATGTCTCTGTTTTTAACAGGGTAATAAGTGTGTGTTTAACCTGTGTCGTGGCTGCTGTAAGAAAAAGGCCTACAAAGAAATTGCTGATTGTCCAGGTGAGAGACTCGGCCAGTGTCTCCTCTAATCACCAGCTAATAACTGATATGAGTGTTTATTGTAGTGCAGTATGAATCTGTAGTGTGTGTGTGTGTGTGTGTGTGTGTACTGTTAATCAATACTCCCATTAGTATGTAGTCTGCAGTGACCAGAACACACCTCCTCCAATGTTCTACTGATTACGTCAAACAGACACTGTTAATCCTGCTCCACAGGTCACGGGCTGAAGTTCAAGACCAAGGCCCAGAAGCAGGAGAACTCAGGAATGGATGCCGGACAAGTAAACGGAAAAAGCCCCATCCAAACAGAACCATGCACTGCGGTACCGGATCCGCCTGCAGCCCAGGTTTTATCCTGAAGACCCACGTGGTCCGACAGCTCCTGCTGAACATCTCGGCTGAACATTCGGGATGGCCGCGGACTTTCAGCATTCAGTGAGATCGGAACTCGTCCTACGTGCTGCAAACGCAACAACGGATTCTTCCCCGAGGCTCTAGACTCTGCCCAGCAAAACTGAGAAATTTCCAATTTATTAGGTACCTTGTATCTATACTTTAATCAGAACCATCTAGTACCGAGCTCCACTCTTCAGGTGTGCAGTTACAGACTGGTGCTCATCATCCCTCTCTGCCCCTTCTGCCCAGATATTATTATTAAGGTGGTGGTCCGATCTCAGCTTGGCAGGAACACTGATGTGGTAGTGTTGATGGTAGGTTATCAACAGTGGGTCCTTGCATACTGTTTGATACCTGGCCATTTTATTGGAAACATCTCCACCACCGTGGAAGCAGTGTCAGATATTTTCAGGCATTGATATTCTTCATACACTCCACCAGTTGAACCACCACCCCAATATCCTGTCACTGATGGTATTCTTGGTGGTCCGTTTCAAGTATGGTCTGATAAATTTGTCCAGTAGGTGTTTCCAATAAAGTGGCCAATAAGTGTAGGCACAAGAGGAGGTGTTTTGCTTGCACTTCACAGAATTACACAGAACTGACTCGGTCACAACCTTTAAGCTGCTTTCCAGTCTGGCTGTTGCTGCTCTTTGCCTCTGGGGGGCACCACCACTACTTTCTTCTGCTGCTGCTGAACTCCTTTTGAAGGAAGGGTGTGGTCGTTCATCTGGAGACCTTTCTGGAAGCTGTTTTTCCTCCCAGTAACAGGTCATCTTTGTCATATTTTCCTCTAGGGTGTATTTCACAAAGTGAGGCTTCCCTGTAAAGCTGTCCAAACTGGGAGGTGACCAGTAGAAGCTCTTAAACGGACTGTCATGTGATCTGACCTCTTAGATGGAAGTAAGTTCTAAAATAACTCCAGTTAAGGGCTGTGTTTCACCTCAGTAATCCGACTTCTTACTGCATCTGATTACTGATCTGATCACTGGTATCACCCAGGACTTCTCATCAGATGAAGAGAGCTGGAATTTGGCTCAGTAATCAGATCTCTGACCTGCAGTCGTCCCTGATCAGTGGACATGAATCACCACCAGCAGAGACTCCGCCTTCCTCACAGCCCTCTGAGAGATTGGCTGGTTGGAGATTAGAAGTCTGATCACTGTCTGATTACCCAAGTGCATGTAAACAGTTGATTGGATTCTCAGCTCTTACCGCGTTATTGGCTGCTGGGAACGTTCTGCTTTGTGAAATACAGGGTTAAACTGTTCCTGCAAGAACAAACTGACTTTCCCTTTTTCTTCTGTTTAAACATCAATTAACTTACTTTCCTTCCGACTAATCGCAGCGTTCGGTTTAATTTCATACCAAAGTGAACTGACGTCCTGTTCAGAGTGCAGCGTTACCCTCGAGGCACTGCAGGATGATCTTATAATGCTGGAAGGAAAGCTGGTTTAATACCAGTTAGAACAGTGTCTGTATCGCTGTAGGTTTGCTGTGCTTGAATGTTTTGACAGTAGAACCTCGTTTGCAGTGAGAGAATCTTCTCCCACATCTGAGGAGGAGAAACAGAATCATCTCTGGATGCCGATGACGTTTAATCACAGATCAGGAGTGGGTTCTTTCTCTCTTATGCGTGTTTTTAATCTTAGGGGTTTTTACAGTCAATAAAGGTTTTAAAATGTGTCCGACTGACTTTTATAAAAGCTGGAAATGAACTGATTAACAGACTTTCAAACTGAGGTTCTCAAACTGACACTTTAAAGTCTAAACCATCAATGGAACATCTAATTCATTTTGTTTTATACAAAAATTCACAAAGTTATGTTTGATTTCAAGTTGGACTAAATGACCAAAGTCAGAATCAAAACAGAGCTTAAAATATCACTTTCAATGCAAGTTATCTAACATGACATTAACAGTTCAATTATGGGAAATAAGATGATAATTATATTAAACTGCAGGCCACACGTCCAAAATCTAATTACAGGCTCATAAAACCAAAGGTAATTTACTAGTTGGGACTTTTAATTTGTAGAAAGTAAAGAATATTTCAAAGCTGAGACAGAATTAGCTGAACTCGGATTCAGTTTAAAACATGACTTGCCAATTCCAATCTCTGATTTTACACAAAAACATTGTAATAACATTTGTGGTGCACACCGTCTTCGCTCCCTGTGAAAGACCTCCATGCTGAAGTCACGGCTGTGGCTGAAATGGATCCCCACTCCCTCATTAGTATGAGACGATGCCCGATTTGTGCCGAGCATGTTCAAAACTGGCCGAACACTCGATGTGTTTGAGCTGGTAAACGTGATCTGGAACAGCTCGTCTAACTGCATTTAATGGAGCTACAATAATAAACAGTGTGAATTTTACAGTTATAGACCTTTAGTGACGTACGTCACGTTTTGAAAATAGAAAAAAGTGTGAAACTCGGTTTGCTTCATCCATGTCACTCGGAACATTTCACGCTGTGTGTGTGCTCAAACGGTCGGCCAGAATCAGATGTGTGTGTGTGAGTGTGTTGCGTGATCACGTTAAAAAACAGTCAATTACAGTCACCAGCTGATCGATCAGTGCGACTCAACTGAATTCGTCCAATCATTTCAGAGAAAAAACAGCTGCATGGAAGCAGAAGAGCAGAGACGACCCGGGCGTTCGGGAGCATCTTTTATAATGTAGATTTATTTTAAAAGCATGTTCTGTGATGAGGTTTTCAATGCGTAATCAACGTTCGTCACAACATACAGAGGAAAGTGCGTCTCTTACAAACAGGCCAGTACAGCATAAGTGCCGTTTCATTTTTTCATCTTTATCCTCTTTTTTTTTTTTTTTTTTTACATTTCATTTGAGCGACATCACGTGCTTGTCTTTAACACAGACAACAGAGATCTTTTCCCAACTTAAAGTCTTTAGATTGTGATTTTTCTTTCTTCAGCAGGGAAACAGAACTGAATTCTAAATGGGGCCAGTGATGATGCTGCAGCCCCCCGGTGTGTGTGCATGTGTGCGTGTGTGTGTGTGTACTGTCCTACAAGAGGCATCAGGTTGAGTCTTCACATGTTGGTGCTCATTCGTGTTTGGCTGTTGGCAGGTGTGAGTTCCCCTTGGCTGCCTTCTCTGGGAGGGGACTGTGGGAAAAGAGACAACAGTGAGCATCCTGGAGGACAAAGTACAGAGACATCAACAGACAGGTTTTTAATGATCGTGGGAGATGATATGGGACAATATGATGCACAATAAGAAGCGTAGGGGGCGCCCTATAATTTTCATGCGATCCTTGTGATTGACAGTAATACACTACAGGAAGCATAGGGGGCGCTCTCTAATAACACTTCACTAAACTACAGTCTGAACTGTGTTGGACACCTTTAAGTACAAACACTGATGATGTATTTAATCATTTTATCTTGGACAGCAGTGTTTTTTAATGTAAATAATGATGAAAGGAGGGCGGTTTCATCTTAACAGAAATAAGGTGTAAACATGCCAAACCGAGGGGTGATGATGGAAATGCAGGGGGTGCTGTGAGGTGGGCAGTGTGGCAAAATGTGCATCATGTCAGAATATCTGACCATGAGCTGCATCTGAAGAGAATGGCCGAAAGGGCACAAAGACAACGACCCTAAACTCCTGCCCTGACAGATATGTCATACTGGATCGTTTTCCTGAATGAATCAATGGAGGTGTACTATCGGGGTCATACTTCATCACGATAATACACTGCTACACTGCCCACTTCTAGAGATG
Source organism: Acestrorhynchus altus (assembly GCA_034509495.1). Classification (NCBI taxonomy): domain Eukaryota; kingdom Metazoa; phylum Chordata; class Actinopteri; order Characiformes; family Acestrorhynchidae; genus Acestrorhynchus; species Acestrorhynchus altus. Next base: position 27,201,346 of record CM067520.1, on the reverse strand, counting down.
GTGAGATCTTGAGGAGATGGAGGTGAAGGGAAAGCAGGTAAAGCAGAGTGAGGAGACACGTTACCCTGGCGACCCCGTTACCTTGACGTGTATCTGGTTACGCAGCACAGCCGCCCGCAGGATCATGGCTTTGGCTCTTCTCTGGAATTCCTTCCCCATCTGTAAAGATTTCTCGAATGTCGTGCTCCGCTGATCAACGTCGCGCGCATACAGGATCTGTACACAGCCAGCAGAGAGAGGGACACACTGAGGCCGCGTTCACAGCTGGCATCAACATGCTGGGTGACTCGATCTGAACGGGGTCTGAACAGTCAGCTCAATGCAGCACTGAAATCTGATTACTCAAACTGCATTCGGCTGGTCGGAGATACGACCGCGTTCTTCATCAGATCACCCAGGACACTAGCTGTGAACAGGGCACTAATGGAACACTGATTTTACAGTGTAGTATACAGTATGTTGAATCTCACTGCTTTCCCCGTAGCAGCCTGGAGCTAAATATGATGGGCTTTACGTCAGACATAAAATGCATTTGTCCTCGATTTGTTCAGTGTCCTGTTCACATCCCACAGCTATGACGGGGACTATAAAGCAGCTGATCAGTTGAATCAGGTGTGTTGGGGGCAGTGAAAGCAGTAAGATGTCCAGAGCACGGTGTCTCCAGGATTGAGAAACAGTGCTCTGTTATGGAGATAGAAATGGAAATGAGAGGCTGAGTGGGGTACAGTGTTCATGCCTTGCTGTGGGAGTCTATGCGGGCGTTGATCAAACCCTCCAGTATGAGCTGGGTGAGCTCGTCCTCCAGAGCTGCCACCGTGGTGTTAAACGCCATGGCCATTTTGTTCATATCTGCAGACACATAGGGGCTAAAGTACTGTGCAGGAGAAAAGGGCAAACACAAACAGGGACGTTAGGGCAGGCAGAAACAAGCAGCTGTAACTTTTGTCCTGCTCTTAACTTCACGCACAGCAGGAGTTTCTGTCTGATGTAAAGTGGTTTCACGTTGTTCTGCATTAGAGGACTTAAATCAACAAAACTAATAATTCACTGCTGTGCTGCTTTTTTTCACAAGGGTTAGACAACTGGCTCTAAAAAAGGTGTGTCTTTTATTTTTAGAATTTATAATTATGTGGCTGCAACATCTCAAAGACAGCAGATTGAAAATAAAGGTTATCAGATCAACTGATAAATCAAACCCGACTGGATCGGGACATTCCTCTGTAGTATCCAGTTCATACGTTCAGAAAATAATGATGAGAACATGCCGAAGCTTCACTCATTATGGATCCAAGATGTGCTCCTACCTGAATGAGCGCTCTGTTCCTGATTTGTGTGTACAGTGTTCTTACATGGGGAGCCAGATACATGTCTAGGAGGAGATTATCCTACAACACAAACCAACAACAATCACTTTCAAATAAGCGAGAGCAGCAGAAATATGACTTTACAGATCAGATGATAAATATCCTGTTAATTAATATATAAAGACAGAAACAGGGAGCAGTCATCACCTTCATTTCATCCAGCATTTTCAGACAATTTGCGTACTTTGACTCGTAAAACTTGAAGATTATATCGCGGACTTGGGGTTCCAACTCTAAAAATAATTTAAAGGAGCTGTAAAGTAAAGAGAGAGCTTTACTGACACAGTGGTTTAAATATGTGCTGTAATGATGCAAGAACACCCGAACCAACGTATATTTACACCTTTCGCTTTAGTTAAGATTGAACATTTTTGGCCGACACTTTAATTCTCTTAACACACAGCTAAAACCTGCCCCCTACCTGCTGGAGATGACATTACGCTGCAGCTCCTGTCTGTCGAATGTAGCCAGGGCACAGAGCCCCCCATACACTGCTACGTTACTAGGAGAGAGAAGCTGGACGAGGAGAAAGCAAAGAAATACAGCGTTACAGAGACAGTCTTCCTGCATTCAATGAGAATAATCATGCAGGCAGTGTTAAAATTATCATAGCATATATGACTGAATGTATACAGATCTGTCTCTGACTTTACATCTACAAGGTGGAGACACTCGGTAGGAGTGTCTAATAGAGTGGACAGTGAGTGGACACAGGGTTTAAAGCACTGCTGTGTCTGCGCAGCACACTAACACCCCACCACCATGTCAGTGTTACTGTAGTGCTGAGAATGACCCTCCACCCACATAGTATCTGCTCTGTGGTGGTCCTGTGGGGTCCTGATCGTTGAAGATCAGGGTGAAAGGAGCAGAATAAAGTCTGCAGAGAAACTGCAAAGTTTGACCAGTTCTTCCTAATAGACAGACAAACCTCTGGAAAGTCGCAGTGGTCAAAAGAGGCCTGCAGGAAGCACTTAGCAGCTGGTTTATACTTTCTTGAGGCGAGCTCTGCCAGTCCTGTGGTGTGTGTGAGAGAAAAGAGAGAGAGAGAGAAAATCAATATTCATAAAACATAAAATCACTGTTGAGGACAAGGAGATCTGTCCTCCTGTACATATGACCAATACAGGGTCTCAGTGCAGAACTTACCTGCAGCACATTTTAGTTTGGTGAGAACAGCTTGGTTTTGACTATCTCTCTCCCCTCGTTGCTATGAAAGAGAACGAGAGCGCAAGTGAAACACTGCACTTCTTCCTCACCTCAGTGATGATAAAGATCACTGTAAATGGCAGATTCCTCCTACCTCTGCTATCTCTGGAGTGGATTCAGCCTTGCTGACATAGCTAAGGACATGAGACCAGTTTTGGAGGTAAACACTAACCTGTGGAGGATCAGAGACGTTACGATGGTCAGGTTAACAGTGACGAACATAATCGTTTCAAACAGCTTGTGAATGAAAACCGCTTCCAGACGTCAACGCAAGTGACGGACCCTGTATTTTTCTTTGGTACAAGTCACATGAGTTGCTCAGTTGGTCTCCTGTTTTCCTCCATGCTGCTTCAACATCGTGGACTGGATGGGGAGGAGTAAAGTGTCTGCACCCGTGATAGATGTTTTAAAGGGGATGTTACATAAACTACTGGGTTTTAAATTCGGTTAATAATCATTGTGGGCAAAATTACGTCGATTAGAGGTTCTGAATGTCGGTTGAATTACTGCCCAGCCTTAGTTCTACTGTATTTATTTATTGATTCATTTTTATCCCAGTTTACCCCAGATTTGAAGAGTCAATTACACAAACCAATCAGAAAATCACAAATAACAATTTCAATCATACTTTGTGCATCAAAATATGCAAAAAATCTCACTGCTTTGAGGCGCCTAAAATATTCGAACTTCCCTCAAATATTCTTAAAATATTCGAACTTCCCTCAAATATTCTTAAAATATTCGAACTTCCCTCAAATATTCCTAAAATATTCGAACGCTCTGCTTTGAAGTGTATGTGTTTATAAGACCTGAGTCTGTAAATAACAGACTGTTTCAGCAAAATAAAACCCACTTATTGTCAAAATTGCAGAGAGAAGTAATGGAAATACATGGCTTCTCGTGGCAGAATGGTTTAGAACACCACAGATAGGGCTGAATGATATTTAAGAGAAACGGTGATCTACGATGCGATACGATAAACCTGTGTAGAGTGTAGAGCATATAGTCACCGTTAATCACGATGTTTCTACGACATGATCTGAACAAGACTCGTCCCATTGGACGTGACCCGTTTCCACACAAACCACCTCATGTCTCACCTTGATTACATTAAGACACATGTTGATGACATGCTTGGCGCTAGTGCAGTAGTCTCTGGCTCGGGAGTAGCACTTCAGGGCATTGCTGAGGTCACCACAGTCCAGGTAATGATCTCCAAGGTCGTCATGACCCCTCCTAAACACATCACAGAGCTTCAGTTCAACTGACTCGCATTGACTGAAAACAACAAACCTAATCAGCCTTCGGTCCTGCGGTTCCTGACCTGCCGGAACGTCAACGACCAAAGCCTGAACAGTGCTGATTAAAGTTAACTGCATTCAAGCTGCACCCACTGCTGAAAAAGATCTTGTCTAGTACTGCCAAAAGAATAGGACACTCTGGTGCAGATAAATAAACATGAGCCTAATGCCTAATGTCAGGCGTGGACTAGAGGGGAATAAACCCCCCCGCATTGGATCAGGAGTTGCAGATGAGGTGAAGTGGGGTGGTGGTGATCAACCATCCTGACCTCGCTAAATCTTGTGGCTGAATGCAATCAAATCCTCACAGAATCTAGTAGAAAGTCTCCCCCGTGTCATACAATGATGCAACATGCATAGGTCAGAGAAAGGTACCTAATGCTTTCTTTGATGGAGTTTCCCTTGTAGTTCTTTAAATCAGTGTCCAGCTTCTCCAGTTTGAGCAGAGCTTTTTTCCTGGTCGACTCTGCCCAGGCTGTGTCGAGGGGAGGGGGGTCCACTGCTCCTTCAGGAACTGCATCCGGGACCCCTTGCACTTCCCTGCGGAAACACGAGCATTTCAGATGCACACACAGAAAGGAAACAGTCATATTTGCCTGCACACAGACTTTGTCCTCTGCATTTAACCAATCAGTCTCAGTCTCTCTCAGTCTCTCTCTCTCTCTCTCTCTCTCTCTCTCAGTCTCTCTCTCTCTCACACACATACACAGACACACACAGACACACACAGACACACACAGACACACACAGACACACACAGACACACACAGACACACACAGACACACACAGACACAGAGCAGTGGGGAGCCCCATCCGCAGCCCAGGGAGTTGTTCGGGAGTTCACAGCCTAGCCTAGTCACGCCCTGCCAGTTCAGGGGTTTGAACCAACAACAGTGACAAGGCTGGTTCTGGAACAGCATAGCCACGGCTGCCCAATCGACAGACGATATTTTCAGGGCCAACAAAATGACATCTCGTCTTGAAGACACAGATACTATGCCGTGGTCGATCTCATCTCCAAACCTGTCCCTGATTGAAAATGTGTGGACGCTATTGGACGCTCTATCAACACTCCACCCCTACCACACCATCTGCAGAACTGAGTGAGAACATTCAAGCTTCATGGGATGGATCATCACAGGACACCATTAGGAACCTCTACACCTCCATGCAGAGACGTCTGGCGTGTTGTGTTAAACCCGACGCCGTCCTGAGAGACACCACTTCTTAATGAGTAGATCAATAAATATTGATCAGATCAGACTACAGTTATCATCAGTTATTGATCCTGATCACCTTCATCTTCCTTCACAACAGAACTGCAGTCCCACACGTCCTTCCGGATCGTTTGGTTTAAAAGATGAGTATAATACTGCACAATGGACTGTAGCGGGTTAATACTGTAGATAATATCTGACCTGAAGTTTAATAAAATTCAACATCACAATCAAACAGACATTTAAAAGAATTTAAATGATTTACACGAGCTGCTCTTGCCTTGTGGCTTCAGTGAGTTTACGATGGATCTCTTCATAAACATCAACGTTAAAGGTTCTTTGGACAAAAGACAAGGCCATCTTCAGGGCTTCCACCCGTAACTGTGGGCAGTGGTCAGCGATGAACTGCAGTCGCTCGATCCTCATCAGTCCGCTGTAGCTGGAGGCGTACTGCTCCAGATCCTGACGGAGGGAATGACATGTTCAGAAAATCTAGAATGTGTTTGATGAATTTGCACATTCACTGAAAACATGTGTCACCAAAAAAAGAGCAAATCACAGATTTTTATACATAATCGGGGACGTTAAGTTACACGTTTAGTTCAAGACAAACTATGAGACATCAACACACTGCTTATTAATGGGCGCGTTTACATTATTTGATAATTTGTGCTTTTGAAACAGCGAAGGTCTCTCACCGAACCCCTCGTTGTGTCATCATGAATTCTGATTCAATTTGCTGTTTAATTTATTTAGTTGTGCTTTAACACAGACATTTAGTAATGCCTCTCAAAAACCAGAACACGGTTAAAAAGCTCATTCGTGGTTTCACAGTTTCAGTCCAAAAGGTAAACTGGCTCTGTTGAATGCTGAATGGACAGCTTTGGGTGGGAGTGGAAAAAAGGACTCTCAATACGCTGACCGTTATCCTGGACAACACATCTCATCCCCTCCATTACTTACTGATCACACAGTGAAGCACTTTCAGTAACACAATCATTCAGCTCTGCTGTAGCAAGGAGTTGTACAGAAGCTTGTTTGTACCAACAGTGATCAGACTGTCCAGTTCTTCTTCACTGTGTCGGACATTATCACACACGCAGACACTAACAGGACAGACTCACTGAATGGCTGGACATTACCGCTCCTCTGTCCAATCGCTGCACTTTATCTACACATGTACATAACTGACAGAGCCTATATTTGTATTGTATTGTTACTATGGTTACATACATAATGTTTATGCAATCACATATTACACACTTAATGCTCATAACATGCTAAAACAAAACAACTGGAACTATATCACTTTAAATTAGATAAATATAAAATGATTCATTCATGATCATTTTCCACTGTATTCTATTTTTTTGTTTGTTTGTTTTTGTCTCTTTGGTGTTCTGATTAGGATATGGTTTAATACATACCAGGGTGGGGTTTTCCACAACATAATTGGTGTCCGGTGCATTCTGCTGGTCTTCCTGAGGGTCAGCATCGATCTGCATGGGTTCCACTGACCCCTGTGTTCGACAGAAACAGTCATAGAAACATTAAATTAATGTGTAATGCACTTTATTCACGGCCGAATTACCAAAACACCACACTTTATAAATACACTCACTATCATTCTGAACACAGTACTATTAAAATACCAAATTAAAATACCAAACCACCAGCAAAGACTCCAGATTTCCTCGAGATTGTATTTTTAAGGGTACAATAATATATAAATACATAAATGTAGCTGAAAAAACCTACAGTAATATGTTTAAAAATTTTCAAAAGCAAAATCAACTTGTTACTGATTTATTGTACAATAAATGGTCATAACCATACGGTTTTGATTTAATTAGGATACTTAAAAATGATATATCCCAATGTCTGAATGTTTAAATGTTCTTTAAGAGACGCAAATGCATTATTATAACATTATATTATAACTGCATCAGTGGCAACTACAGGGCAGCCATGGTCTGGTGGTTAGGGAACCAGCGTTGTGACTGGAAGGTTACAGCAGCATAGAGACTGTGTTTACAGGTAAATCATTTGACTTATGTTCTAGTTAGAATTGTGCTGTTAGTTAATGTCTGAATAGAAACTGGAGTTTTAACATGATCGGATTTCTGACATTCAGGGTGCTGAACATATCACTGCCCTAAAAGCTGATGTACTGTAGATGACGCGCACACACACACACACACACACACACACACACGTCTGATCAAACAGGATCTCTTTGTGGTTCTATAATTCCAGACTGTAGTTCATCTGTTTCTCTGCAGACTTTATTCTCCTCCTTTCACCCTGATCTTCAATGGTAAGTGTGACTGCAGTGCTGAGAATGACCCACCACCCACATAATATCTGCTCTGTGGTGGTCCTGATCATTGAAGATCAGGGTGAAAGGAGAAGAATAAAGTCTGCAGAGAAACAGATGACCAGCAGTGAGTGAAGGGGGGTCATAATGTTGTGGTTGACAGTCATTGTGCTGTGATCTCTCGATAAACAACAAGCTGCTGCATAATATATGTACGCACGTTACCATATTGGGTGATCTGAAACTTTTGACCAGTAGAGTACACAGTATAATAGAACACACTGATATTAAATTAACTTTACACATACAACACATAAGCCCTTATGGGTGACTGTTATGAGCTTTAAATAACCAGGTAAATAATGACAGAAAAATAATAATAAGCATCTTTTTAACAGTAAATGTTTTAATTGTAAAATTCATATTTTATGAATACATTTATATTTTATTCATTATGTATTAAGTGTAGAGAAGATATATAGCAGGTTTAGATTTAAGGTGGTAATTCCTTTAGCTAGGTAAGCTATCAGGCTAACATGGGGTAAATAACTAAGCTAGCGTGCTAACATGGGGTAAATAACTAAGGTAACCCGAGGCACATAACTAAGCTAACATGCTAAGCTGAGGTAAATAACTAAGCTAACGTGCTAACCTGGGGTAAATAACTAAGCTAACATGCTACACTGAGGTAAATAACTAAGCTAACAGGCTAACCCGAGGTAAATAACTAAGCTAACAGGCTAACCCGAGGTAAATAACCAAGCTAACAGGCTAACCCGAGGTAAATAACCAAGCTAACAGGCTAACCCGAGGTAAATAACCAAGCTAACAGGCTAACCCGAGGTAAATAACCAAGCTAACAGGCTAACCCGAGGTAAATAACCAAGCTAACAGGCTAACCCGAGGTAAATAACCAAGCTAACAGGCTAACCCGAGGTAAATAACCAAGCTAACAGGCTAACCCGAGGTAAATAACCAAGCTAACAGGCTAACCCGAGGTAAATAACCAAGCTAACAGGCTAACCCGAGGTAAATAACCAAGCTAACAGGCTAACCCGAGGTAAATAACCAAGCTAACAGGCTAACCCGAGGTAAATAACCAAGCTAACAGGCTAACCCGAGGTAAATAACCAAGCTAACAGGCTAACCCGAGGTAAATAACCAAGCTAACAGGCTAACCCGAGGTAAATAACCAAGCTAACAGGCTAACCCGAGGTAAATAACCAAGCTAACAGGCTAACCCGAGGTAAATAACCAAGCTAACAGGCTAACCCGAGGTAAATAACCAAGCTAACAGGCTAACCCGAGGTAAATAACCAAGCTAACAGGCTAACCCGAGGTAAATAACCAAGCTAACAGGCTAACCTGAGGTAAATAACTAAGATAACAGGCTAACCTGAGGTAAATAACTAAGCTAACAGGCTAACCCGAGGTAAATAACTAAGCTATCAGGCTAACCAGGGATAAATAACTAAGCTAACAGGCTAACCTGAGGTAAAAACCCGCGAAATCAACATTATGAGGCACAGTTGGTCTTAAAACGCCACAGTATCGCTGTATTATAATCGTACAGTTATGGATATGAATCAGCAGCAGCAGTAAAGTCCAGACTAGCGACCCACTGAGAGAACCGGATCTGAACCGGCCGTTTCGGGGAGATATGCTGTTCGGTTTAATTAATAGTGTTGATCTTTTCAGGAGAAATTCGCTTAAAATTAGCTGCTTTTTCGAATCCGCCGTTCCACCTTAAACTGTGCAGGAGCGACACTGAACTGCTGCACTATTTAAGGTGGAACGGCGGTTTAAGCTGGGTTCTCAGCGTCTCTGAATCAGCAGGTAACTGAAGAGCACCGCGGCCGCAGCGGGTGACCGGACGCAGCCGTGTAAAGCGCTGCGGCCGCGGGCTGGGAGAGCAGGCCCGGGCCGGAGCGGGCCGGAGAGGGGCGGGCGGAGCTGCTCCCCTGCGCCCGGTCCGGTCCAGTCCGGTCCGGTTCGGTTCGGTTCGGTTAGTTTCGCACCTGAAAGTTGAAGACCTGCACGGGCAGAGGCATCTTCACCGCACTGCGCGAGACTACATCCGGGGCACGAGGCCGCGCGATCCGCCGTGACGTCACCAGCTCCTCCACTCACGTGCTTTTATTATTAATGAAGCAAATGTTTTTAATTTATAATAAAGACTCTCAGGATGTGTGTATAATATCAAATACATTGTGTTTTATATATATACACACACACATTGATTCATGATTGAGGGTGGTGGCTCAATCCCTGCACAGCAGAGTGGACAGTGAGTGGACAGTGTTTAAACACTCCAGCAGCACTGCTGCGTCTGAGGATGATCAGTGAAGATCAGGGTGAAAGGAGGAGAATAAAGGACGAACAGATGAACTACAGGCTGTAATTAGAGAACTATAAAGAGCTTCTGTATGATCAGAGGAGCTGAACGAAGAAACACGGAGGTGGTCCTAATGTTATGGGTGATGACAGTGCCTGGTTCAGAGTGTGGGGTAGAACATTGGGCTGTGGGGTTCTCTGGAAGGATAAGGACCTTTGGGACGAGTTGGAGTATCTGCATCTGACCTCACTGGTGTCCTGAGAGTCATAAGGCTGAATGCAATCAAATTCTCACGGCAATAATGTAGACGTGCACATAGATGCACTGTCTTGCACACGGGGGAATTTGTCTCATCCATGCAGTGAAACACACACACACACACACACACACACACACACACACACACACACACACACGCACACACACACACACACACACTAGGGGGCAGTGAGCACACATGCCTGGAGTGGTGGGCAGCTGGTGAGTTCACTGTGACAGCAGATCAGCACCTTCGTCCTGTGACTGTGTGTGTGTGTGTGTGTGTGTGTGTGTGTGTGTGTGTGTGTGTGTGTGAGAGAGCAACAACAAACTGAGACGCAGGATTTGGATTACATTCAAAGACTTTTTATTAATGCATACGTTTTAAACTCATCAGACACACGAGAGGATTAGTTCAGTAAGGATTCAGACAGTTCCTCTATCTACACCAGTTGGGGTTAAGGTGGAGCAAAAAACACAGGATATTTTAACACACACACACACACACACACACACACACACACACACACACACACACACACACACCTTAATCTCAGAAAAAAATTTAAAGGCATTTAAATGAAAATAAACAACTTTAAAGGTTTTTTTTGCTTAAAATGAGAGAATTTGGCAAAGCCCCACAAATCCACTCACAATGGCACCATTTCAGCTCATACTGCAAAATATGGACGAAATAGGAATCAAATATCAGCGAAATATAAATAGAATATGAATGAAATATGAATGAAATATGAATGAAATATGGACGGAGTATGGAAAATGTTTTGATTGTGATCTAAAAAAAAGCAGGAAAAGTGTAAAGAGCTTCAAAACAGCATCGCTAATCATGAACCACAGACATCGACATACTTTAAACAGACACATTTCAATAACTCCTTTTTATTTAATTTTATGCTGTAAAAAGTTTTCACGTTAAACCACAAACAGGAAGGAAAGATCGAGCGCTAGGCGATACTATCGTCAGTAAAACGTAAAAACCTCGCATGTCGATTACAGACCAGACTCTCACAAGCTATTCTTAATATTTATTTACAGGTTTTTTGACACATTCACAAATCCAACGCTGAAGAGGAGGAAGCCCACGGCTCGACGAGGCCTGGGTTAGCTTGAACATCGTGGTGGTAGTTTGGGGGGGACCTTCTAATAACCATCGATACCGACATTTAAGGCAAAGCTCAGAAATAATCAGGGATTCATTTGGCTTTGATTATTAATTGGGCCTTTATTGATTATTATGAGTCAGGGATGGGCGGATCAATACCTAAACATCGATACTTCCGATCTACTCTCAATCATTTCTTTATTCGGTAGGATGGATCTGAATCTCATCTCACAGAATAGAAAATGAATTTTTTCCATGAATAAAGATGATCATTGATTTTCTTTTCGAACGTATGAATTTATATGTCATTACTGAAAGTATCGGGACGTTATTCTGGTTATTACTTGGTATCGGATTGAATGGAAAACCAACGGTATCGCCCATCCCTGTAACCTACGTCCCACAGGCTATACAAGTCCATAGGCTCAGCGAAATCTCTCCAGAACAGCCAATAGTAACTCATGATTACTGTGGGTGGAGTAGAAGGTCCAGCACCCTCTCAGAGTGTGAGTACTGGGGTCGTAACCGAAACAGTGTCGTGCTCCTCAAAACACGGTGCACTTCTTCCCTCGCTTTTTGACGGGCGGAGGACAGAGCACGGCCCGGATCGCCTCGTCAAACACGGTCTTCAGCCCCCGCTGGGTCAAAGCAGAGCACTCCAGGTACTTTACCGCACCTGCAAGAACCACCAGACAACAAGAAAATCATACACAATATGGCCAAAAGTTTGTGGACACCCCTTCTAATGCATTTCTTTACTGAATGTCCAAAAGTAATGTCATATTAAATATCTTTCATTGTTTTCAAATATGTTAAATTCAGTATATAAATAGAAATATGTCTGAAATGTCATATTTGAGTTTATTATAGAGGATTTGTTCTCTTATTTACACTCAGAACATGTTTACAGAGCTGAAGGACAGTCGAGAAGGGAGTTACTTTTTGTTAAGACCTTAAATATCCAGGAGGTGGCGCTGACTTTCGGACCCCAGTTTACTGCTGTCCTAATTTACCCCAATTTGAGCTTTACTCTCAATTCTGACTAGTGTTCACTATAATAACATAAAAATAAAGAATATAATAAACTCCTTTTTGAGAAAATAAGAGCACATTTAATGAATAATAAAGCAAGCATTAAAATTATATTAAAATTGTAAAGTAACACAAAAAATTCAGGTGATGTTGAGCTCCGCCTCTTTTTGAACTACCGCATCATCACTGGGCAGCCAACGCACTCGGAGGAAATCTCCGGGTCTCCAGCTCCAATACCATGTCTAACCAACGCCTGTGCCAGTCAGCATCTCACTGAGCGCCACCAAACCCACCCAGAGAGAGCCTGGCCAACTGTGCTCCCTCAGACTCCGGCTGCTGATGGCAAACAGCGTGACCCAGGATTCAACCCTGTGATAAACTGAGCCACTCGGTGCCTTTGAACAGCCTTTAATATGATTCTGGAGAAATTATCCCAATATTAGCAAATTAGAGGGAAACTAACTACAGGAACTAGACAGTGGAGATGGAAATACAGGTTCTCTCTGACCAATCAGAGCTCTGCACATGTCACCACATTTGAGTAAGTATTAAAACCACAGCGTTTCAGGTACCAGAAACCAAATTTGCTGAATGTAAAATGAGAAAAGCAGAGTAGAGATGAGTAGTGTAGGTACCTTACAGTGGAATAGTTACCTAGAACATAGACTGAAGGACAGAGCAGATCTGGACACAGTCTGACGCATGAGTCTGATTATTGTTTAAGGGAACGTCTAAGTGGGCTTAGTGAGGTGTTCAGAACCAGCTCTTACCGATCTCTCTGGCCATTGCAAGACCCTGAGGGTAGGTGATCGGTGCCAGTTTCTTGTCCCTCAGGCGCTCGATTGTGTCCTTATCATCCCGCAGGTCCAGTTTGGTGCCCACCAGGATGATGGGGGTGTTGGGGCAGTGGTGACGAACCTCAGGGTACCACTACATGGACACACACACACACACACATAACTAACCACACCAGTCCCAAATCCTACGTGGAAATTCATTTCTTACACTACCTGTCCAAAAGTTTGTGGACACACCTTACACTACGCTCCTTCCTAAACCAAGGAGGCTGCAGAACCCGTATCCTACAGTTTCCCTGTATTTTATATTTACTTTCCAAGGCAGACGTGATAATGTTGGCTTGGTTTTACAAACCAAAAACAGTTATCAATGAGCACGTGTCCCATAAGTTTTGTCCATATAGGGTATTAAAAACACTCCTGCAGATTGTAAACAAAGAAATTAGGCACCAACCTTCGCTCTGACGTTTTCAAATGAGGCAGGGCTCACCAAGGAGAAGCAAATCAAAAACACATCCTGTAAACAGAACAGTAAAGTTACTGTTTCAGTATCTGATGGTCTGATGTTCTTTTGTCATATGTGAATCAGACGTTTCATCTGTGTGACTCAATCTGATGTCTCCAGTTCCGATTTGGGCCCCTTTCATACGTGGTATTGAAATCCAATACAATTCAATATCCAATGTGACTCAGATTGGAATTCACTGCAACTATTCCAATCCTACGTCATCTAAAGGTGGAGCGACACTGCAGGGTGTAGTGCAGCAAAAAGTAGTCCCTAAAAATTCTCCACTGTTTTCCCAAAATCAACCTTCCATATAAAGATCTGACAGTGTAGCTTCACTGGTGGGTTTATAAAGTAAATAAAATGTCTGTATTTGTGTTGTCATGGCAACCGATGCCTGCTTCCATCAACTCCACTGTAAAGGATGAGAGATGGTGAGTTTCTCTAAGTTGAAGCTGAACTGGTTCGGCTCAGCCGTTACATTTCTGATAAAGAAGATGGACAGTGTTTGCTGAGAGGCTTCGTCTCAGCTCTCGTCCAGAAGAAAGATAATGAGAAAAGCACACAGAAAAACAGGAAGCTCGGGGGAACCCTGCTGCAGCTGCAGGAAGACGGGACACAGTGTGGAGGCAGTGGAGATGGAGTGTGTGAGCGTACCGTCTGGGGGTAAGAGAGTGGCCGGAGTCGGTCGTAATCTTCCTGACCTGCCGTGTCCCACAGACCCAGGTTAACGGGTTTACCGTCCACCATCACATTAGCAGAGTAATTATCAAACCTGCACAAACACAGTAAAGATCTGATCACGTCACCTGGACCCCTACATCGCCCCTACACAATCCATACATCACCCCTACACTATCCCTACATCACCCATACATCGCCCTTACATAATCCATACATCACCCCTACACAATCCCTACATCACCCCTACACAATCCCTACATCACCCATACATCACCCCTATATCATCCCTACATAACCCCTGTACAACCAGGGGTGCATCACCCTATACCACCCATGCATCATCCCTACACAATCCCTACATATCCCCTACATAACCCATACGTCACCCCTACATAACACCTATATAACACCTACGTCACCCCTACAGACGACGGCAGTATGTGGACGAGTGTCGTCCTGTTGGAACAGAGCACCGGAGTGAACCAGAACCAGGTCACTGCAGGTCGGACAGTGTGTTGATTCTCCCTCCCTGTGGTTCGTGTAGGTCTTTTAGATCCTTCATGTCACTGGTGTCTTCTTCTATCCACTACTATGGTAATAACTGATGGCGCGCAGTACGTCAGTAAGACCACGCGCCGTCAAGAGGCCCTGTGACGCTCTTCAAACTGCTTAAAGTGCTGAGTTTGAGCTCTTCTCTGAGGAAAGTCTGTTCTAATAAATATAGATCTGATTATGTACTGTCTAAATTACTCAGAACCGACGGACGGGTACTCACACTGTGGGGATGTATTCTCCGGGGAAGGCGTTGGTGGTGTAGCTGATGAGCAGACATGTCTTACCCACGGCACTGAAACACACACATTTCTAATAAGTATGATCTGTTTATTCGTCACATTCTGTAATTACTCAGAGCTCCAGTGCTGGAACTGCTGGAACATAAACATTACTTAAACATTACTTTCTGACAAACTATCGCTTTAAGCCTTTATTCCCAGGAGTCTCAGTTTACACTGAAGAAACACACTCTGTCACTCGAACCCTGTCACACAGGAAACACACGGATATAACAAGGAGGCCGGAAGCGGGACTGAGCAGAGGGACGTATGAGTGACAGTGATACAGTGTGTGGGGGAGAGTAGGAAGAGTGAGAGAGAGTGATAAAGAGTGGAGTGAAAGGGAGGGAAGGCTAAGGCAGTGTGACTAAATAGGGCAGCCTTTGTGTCCTGCCAAAGCCTTTCACTCTCCACACTCAGGCACTGAGCTGTGAAGAGGGGCTAATGGTGGCCAATGAAACACACACACACACACACACACACACACACACACACACACACACACAGTGATCTGTGACAGTGTCTACCTGTAATAAACTCGATATAACATTAGAATAAACCCAAACAAACATAAAGTCAGTGGTGAGAATGTGCTGCTGGTGCTCAGCTTGTTGAGATCTTTCCAGAAGGACGGATTCATCCACCCTCATGCTTCACAGTCGATCATGAAATACAACTTTTTTCTCCAAACATACCTTGGCTTAGTACTGCAAACAGCATTAACAGAGGAACCACTAAACCTAACCAGTAATATAACACCTCCAGACTGGCTCCATCAGCCCTGCTGCCCTGCGACCAATCAATACAGTCAATGGTGTGACACACTTTCCAGCGTGACGGAACGACATCATTTACCTAGAAACGCCACACAAATCAGTCAGGCCCATTCAACTGGGTTTAATCAGGTTCCAGGAGAACCTAGGTTTGGTTATCTTCTCCTCCCATCGTCTGTCAGTGTTAACTATATTCCCCCTGGACGCTGTTTCAGTCCAGAGTCCCAGAATTAACCCCTGTGTTACTTTATACCTCCTCTGGGTGGCGTAATAGAGCACAGATTTGAAGTAGATGAGCGCTCAGCGAGAGCTCGCCAGGCTGAAGTGCAGCTGCCAAACATGGTGGAGGTAGTTTTACACACTGTTACAGTAACTAAGACCCCTAAAGTAAGCAGCGAGGGACCCCCTAGCTGACGTATGTAGGTGGGAAAGCGGTTCCGATTCTACCAGTACAGAACTGTAGTGTTTGTGTGGAGGCTGTTTGGAGGCACAGCGCCCCCTTCAGGCTGTCAAACTTAATCCACTTCTCTGCTTTTTGCTGTAGCTACCGCGCTTATGTTGCGGGAGTGATGTCAGCGTAGGCCGGGAGCGACAGTGACGATGTTTCGCTGCCGACTGTATCTTAATGTTATGGTATTTGAGTAGCTTTCCTGTAAAATGACCCGCCCTCTGATCTCTGATCTTATTGGCTGCACCATAGAATCCCTCTTTAGACACTAGAACAGAAGGGGCGGGGCTAAACTGCTGCAGGCTGAATAAGGAGGGTGTGTCAGTGTGTTGTTTGTTCTGATGTCACAAAAGCACTCATTCAAACTGGGCCTTCTCTGGAGGAGAAAGGAAGATTTCCCGGTGAGGAGATCAGTGCTCGGCGGAGACGTAGGACCTGTGGAACCCGTGGAAACCCTCTGAAGAACCCGAAGGACCTGTGCCGGAGAGGCTGAATGGGCTGTCACTGGGGTGACAGCGGTGTGTGAGAGATGCTCTAGGTGTGTGAAGGCATGACGTCATTCATCTCAGCATCCTCCGGCTGCAGAGCTGCACATCAACCCACACCTCACAGCAGGAGCATCTCCACCAGCACGGACCTGCACCAGGGGCTG
The DNA here is from genome assembly GCA_034509495.1 of Acestrorhynchus altus. Taxonomy (NCBI): domain Eukaryota; kingdom Metazoa; phylum Chordata; class Actinopteri; order Characiformes; family Acestrorhynchidae; genus Acestrorhynchus; species Acestrorhynchus altus. The sequence continues at coordinate 27,184,500 of CM067520.1, read as the reverse complement.
AGTGCGGTGTGACCTCCTCCACTGCGCGCGCACAGCAGCCTGCGCGCGCCACACCCTGCAGCCCCGGGTTCGATCAGCGATCCGGACCCGATCCATCCCCGAGCAGATCAGAACCCACCGCCGGACCCACCCCCCCTTCAGAAGGCTGAACGACACCTACCCGTCGCCGACGACCACACACTTGATGGCCTGCATGTCTGAGCCTCCGCTGAGCAGCCGGACCGGGAATGATCGGGAATCCGCGGCTGTTCTGTGCGCCTCTCCGGGATCAGCCTGGAAGCGCTGCAGCCCGTCTGCCCACCCGTATTCACACAGCGGCCCACAACGCCCAATCACGTGCCTGTCTGCCGTCTCAGCCAATCCCTGCGCAGGCGGCGGGATCCCACCAGCCAATCCCAGCCGCCGGGGGGCGGGGCGTGTCGGAAAACGGGTGTGAAGAGAAAAGAAGAGAGCGCACCGCGGCAGAGCGCCACTATATATCTAATAAACACACACACACACACACACACACACACACACACATATATATATATATATACTAATATATAATAAACATATCACTATATACTAATATATAATATAATAAACATATAAATATATACAAATATATAAATATATAATACATTTAGACTATTTTCTATATTAATTTCTATATTAACTTTTTGCAGATGTGTTAAATTACTTTCAACAAATGTGTGTTTATGTGTGTGTGTGTGTGTGTGTGTGTGTGTGTGTGTGTGTGTGCATATATATATAGAGATTTCCACACTTTCACCAAATTATTCAAAGGTGAATAAACAGTAAATATCTGGGGAAATAATAACTGATTTATCCAATAAAAATATTAGACAGCGATTATGGCAATTTAATTCGTCCACACCTGAGCAGTGCGCCCCCAGTGGTGGAAAATGTACTTCTGTCTGTAACTCCGCCTCAATTCGTGATGGATTGGGTAATCACCATGACCCGTTTGACCCAGTGTACATGATCAGGAAAATGTGAGGTGGGCCTGCTCGTGATAAACATCTCAGCCAAGGACGTGGAGTTGTGGGTTCGATCCTCTCGGGTCGCGGTCCGGGGGCAGTTCGGTGTGTTCTGTCCTGCAGCAGCACAATGATGCACAGTAAACTGGCTGTGATTAACTGTCCCCTGTGTGTGTGGTACACTGTGATGGACTAATGTCCTGTCCAGGGGGTGTTCCTGCCTGATGATTCCAGATGAGCTCTGGATCAACCGTCACCCTATTCAGGAACACGTGGAAATGATAAGGACTGACCGACCTCTACAACTCAAGGCCCCTTTTTTGGGATGTTTGTGTAGTTTGAACTTTAATTCACCAAAACATTCAAAGTATTTATAGGAGACAGTCACACAAACCTGATACTGTTATTTTCAGATCCCAGACTCGTTTTTATCTTCTTCTGAGATGTAAATATGAAGTTTAAATTTATGTATGAATTTGATATTTTGATCAAAAAATCTATTTATAAGCATAACACTTTAAGCACTTTAGGGGTCACAAACTTTCGAGCACCACTGTATACTCCCTGATGGACTGTATTCTGGAACAGGGAGCTGGATCTGATCTAGTCAGAGTCCAAAATGTTCCATCTTCAGCCTGATGTTGGAGAGCACAGTCAGCTGCTGGTGGGTATGTGAGAACGAAGCCCTCCACCATGTTTCCAGCAGCAGGTGGAGGATTACTGAACACGTGTGTATCTAAAGATACGGGTCGAGCAACTGTCCATGCGAAACCCGACTCTCGCATTTGTTGCGAGTGACCGAAGCAGAACAGTTGAGGGGTCGATTCCAAAGATAAGTCCTGTAAACTGAGGGAATATAATGACTTAGAACGTTCGTTCCTCAGGCCATGATTCCACGTTTCTGTCAAAAACGACACTGTGTGGACTAAAGTATTTGGACACCTGCTGATTCTCTTGTTGGACGTTAACCAACACACTCTGTCTCTAACTCATTCCATCCTAAGAGTTCTGGATGGAGCTCCATCACTCCAAGCGGTGTGTGCATTTGCACATCTGTGTCAGCAATGGGTGCAGCTTAAAGTGTGCTCATTAGAAGGGGTGTCCACAAACGTTTGGACCCATTGATATCACAGACAAACGTTTAAGAATTTATTTTTTTATTGCTTTACCTGCCATTTAGGACAATCTATACCAAAAAGGGTTACAGCACAGAAAAGGAAAACCTGAATACAGTCACAGAATTATAGAGAAATGGTCCTCTGACGGCTGGAGGCTCTACAAACCGCAGAGCTGCAGAGCGGAGTGCGCCAGCGTGTACTGAGACTCTGAAGGAACAACTGTGTCAGTGTACCAGAGGACAGTAACCCCGCTCCAGAGACTAATGCTCCATCCGACTGTGTTCCGACATTGGATCTGCACAGGGTTCTATTTCAGGACCTATGAATCTGACAGAGGTGGGTCATTCAGGTCCGGAATGTAAAATTCCACCCCAGGACTTTGCAGCAGAGCCACCCAGACAGTCAGAACTACTTCCTGGATGTGGGTTTGGCACCTCTGTCAGGTTCACAGGCCCTAAAACAGAACCCTGAGGAACTCCCAGCAGGAACTTACAGCTAATCTCCAGCAGAGCCGCACTCTTTAGTTCCCCCATTTTGGAAATGTGTGGAGATGAGCACATGCCTCCTCCAAAACGTGTGATGTTTCTGAAGTGAGGGGCAGCCAAAGAGCCCTTCCAATACAATGGCTAATGGCAGAGAGAGCCCGGTTCTGCTCTGTCAGGTTCTGCTTCCTGCGATCTGGGGATCTGGGGATTCGAGCCTGCGACCCTCAGATCATAGTGGTAGTGCCTTTGAGCACTGAGCCTGTGGGGTGGATTTTCACATCACAGCTGGATCAGCTGGATCAGCTGACTGTAATATGACTAAATTACCGGATAACACAAAAAATAGCTAAATATAAAAGAAAGGGTTCTTCATTTTGGAAAATGCTAAAAATAGGACCACATTCCAAGAGTGATACTAACACAAATGTTCCTCAAAGACCATCAGAGTGACGCTGAATGATGTAACTATAGAGACGATATAAACAAAGTTCAATGAAATAAGCGAGTTATGATTAAACACTGACAGGATTCCCTCAAATGCTGCAGAATTACAGCCGGACCGATCCGGACTGGTCTCAGATTCCTTCTGCCCGTTTTCACCACATTACACCGATATAATCACAACAAGAAGACCGCGTTAAACACGTCCGCGATTCAGATATTGTAGTTCATTAATTCCAGTCGGTGAAAACTGATCACGAGCTGTAAATGCAGATCGGATCCAGGACGAGCACAGCGATGCAATAAACGGAGGTAAAGAAAGATGTTTACAGTGTAATAAACATGGTGAGTCAGGAAGGTTTTGGCGATGGGAGGGTTGTCAACTTTACAGTATGCGGTTTAAAGAGCCGAATCATCACAGTCGACACGAATCTGCTGGTTAAAAGCAAAAACACAGATCAGAAATAAAAACTGTAAGAAAGTAAAATCAGGCACTTTCAACACCATTAAAATGAACCTACACAGGCTATGATCAGACTGCCAGCACAAATCCGATTTAAACACCACAAACCACATTAGATCTTTCAGAATCTGAGCCGAACCACATCTACACATGTTCTGAAATGAGATTACAATGAAACGTCTCAGTCTAGACGCTCTGGACGCTGGAAATCGGATCTTACATCACTCGTAATGCGACGGTCATCGTGCACGTCAAGAACAGAGTATGCGGTTAGTGACACCTATGCCGTTACCACAGCAACCCATTTAGATGGGTTTAGGTTTGTGATGTTCAGAACCACAAACCCAGTCTGGTCAAAAATAACAGTCGTCTCAACAGATCTATCTGGTAGCTCGAAGAGCACAGAATCACATGAAATCGGATGATTTCGCCCCCAAACCACGTGAAGTGTGATCACATGATCAGATTTGTTAAGATGTGAGTATCTGGACACTGAAATCAGATTCCAAAGTGTCTTTTGTGTCACTTCGTGTCACAATCAACAACAACGTCAAATCCCTAATGAAGGAAATGCAGGAATCCAAGAACCACGAATCTAATCTGATGACAGGTGACGGTGTGGACAGTGATTTCACAGATCTGATCTATCTGATGGTCTGGACAAAACTACACACTTGAGAATCAGATCCAAATCCCATTTCGAGGCTGTTTAATATGAGATTAAAATTCGCACGAATGTGTTTTTGGGTCATGAAATGTTTTTTTTTGCATCATTCACAATGTGTGTCATCAGCGCGACCACATAGCTACTGACACCGATTTCGTAACCACAGCAACCCACGTGTGTCTGGAACTGCTAATCCGATCTCGACACATAACAGTGAGGACAATCTCAACAGATCTGATCTGAGAAATGAATCTGATCTCTCTGTAGTCTGATCATAGCTTCAGACATGTCTTCATGGGGTTTAACACACACACACACACACACACACACACACACACACACACACACACACACACACACACACACACACACACACAGTCCACTTGGATTTCATCAGTCAATTCTGAGAATTGAAAATAAAACATTTAAAATATCCAAACAAAGCTCCAGCGAACTGTAACACTGCGTCAGACGAGCTTCCAGTCTGAAGATCAGATGGCTGCGTCAACCTCAGAACCAGTTCTTCAACCCAAGCCAAGCTGTTCTGAAACACTGCAGTGGCATTGAGCAGGTGTTCAGCTCTGTGGTTCAGCTCATTTCAACGCGTCTGATAATCTGAGGTCAGTTAACGCTGAAGCTCTTAAGACTTTGACTGGTTTGACTGTGTCAAATCATAACGGCATTAAAGATACAATAAACCACATAAACAAACCAGTAACGGTGCTCTTAAAGCGTCACTGTACCTTTAAAATGAACCTCAACTAAAAAACAAACAACACTGTCAAAAATACACTGTCAAAAATAGCTGCACCCAGAAGGAATCAGCTGACTGCAACGGTGTCAGTCCACACTGTCATGGAGTCTCTCAGAATGGCAGCAGGTCAGTTTCGGGGACAAGTCCTGCTTTTGTCTCGATGGAGACGACCAACAAATCTGCGCTTGGAGCACCGCGGTCAGAGACAAGATCAATGGTTTGGTGTCACATGTCCAGAAGACCTGGTTTCATAAAGTGGGTGCAATTTCCCAGGAGACCAGATCACCTTCATTACAGGCACTTTAAATGACCAGCGTTACGTTAATGAGGTGATGTGTGGACGCTACTGGACGCTCTATCAACACTCCACCCCTACCACACCATCTGCAGAACCGAGTGAGAACATTCCAGCTGCATGGGATGGATCATCACAGGACACCATTAGGAACCTCTACACCTCCATGCAGAGACGTCTGGCGTTAAACCCGACGCCGTCCTGAGAGACACCACTTCTGTATGAGTAGATCAATAAATACTGGCCCACACGTCCTTCTGGGTGCAGATGTTCTGACGCTGAGTGTTTGATCAGACATAAAGAAGCTCCACGCTGAAATGTTTGACACACATTCACTAAAACCCAACGAACACTTCGTTAAAATGGAAGCTTGTCAATAACGCTGGTAATGTTCAGGTGAAATCAATACTAGCACTGAGGAGAGAGAGACGAAACGGTGTGAAACGGACAGAGAAGCACCGGCTAAACGGGGAGGAGGAGACAGCAGGAGCGTATATAGATTTTATATTTAAATGTATATATTTATATATATATATACCAAACTGTGCAAAAAATATGATCATGGTCATTTACTTCTAATATAATAATTTACATATGCTATATATGTGCAACTAGAACAAGAAAAGAGCAAAGCCGATCACCGTGGTAACCATGGTGTGGTTTAAAACTTCAGTACCCTCGACGAAACTAACGGAACCGACGAACTCAAACACAACACAGATCAGATTTGCCTTTGGCTTAACTATAGTCAAACGGTGCTGAAGAAATGAAGGGCCAAATACTCTCCGACGCGTTGGACCAGACGTCCCAGGTGTCCTCCACAGTTCTCCAGCCTACACTCAGAAACATGGAGCTTCTACGAAGGGTTCTTTGAGCGATGTCACAGAAGAAGGAGTCCAATAAGGAACTTTTATAAAGCTGATTATGAACGTATTGATAGGAGACATTCAATTCTATCCGAGTCCAGATCCCACTGTGCTAATTTCTCTTCTTTTGAGATGGAAATATGAACAGAATTGAAATATTTGTAGAAATGAATCATGTTTTTATAGAAAATTTACTCGCATCGATCATTTCTTTGGGTTCTTTTTTGATCTCTCGGGAATCCCGTTGGACGTTGATCATCCAGGGTGTTTTTGAGCTGGAAAACCAGTCATTTTGATTCTTTATGTGACGATTAGAATATTTATGATAATAAATTCTAAACACTTTAAAATGGCCTGAATGAAACACATTTTAAGATGTGTCCATGAATTTGATCTTTCTCAGAACATTCCTTCTGAAATGTGAACACAGAAGCTCCTCTGGTGTTTAAACTGGGATTTAACTCCGTTTTCTGAGCTGATGAATGAGAACATCCTGGTCTGGTTATACAGGGCAGCTCTTGCTGCTCGTTATGATATGTTTCATGTAAGTTTCTCTGATCCTGAGTTTTGGGTTCTCGGGTTCTATGACAGTTTAAAGGTTCTTCTTTCTCAGCTCCTCCTCTGTAACAGTGTTTGAAGGGAAACTGATTGAACAGTTTACAAACTTTTACAGTGACTTTAAACCTTTAACTGGTTCTTCAAGAAGCTCACATCTCCATTACAAAACTGCTTCTTCTGCAGCGTCGCCCACAGAACCCCTCAGAGCACCTTTCAGAGTGTACGTCAGAAACACCATCACAAACACTGGTTCTGTGTTCTGGTCTGAAAGCAGGAGAACCCGCCTTTCTTTTCTTGCTCTTCACAGCGTAGAGGCTGTAAACCTCCGTCAGACCAAACACAGGACGGGACAGACAGTGGAGCAGGGAGCTGAGAGGACAGCCGGGAGTCGGGAAGCGAAACGTATGAAAGAAAAGTAGGAAAAACAAAGCGATTTGCGTAGGTGGACCCTGCGGTAGATAAAAAGGAGGAGTGACCCGGGCGGCCGGGCAGCTCGGACTCAGACGGACAGCGAGACGAAGCTGTTGTACTGCTGGATGTTCCTCTTCAGGATGTCCGAGCACGGCCCCAGCACACGCTCGAAACGAGGGCGGTCCAGCTTAACGCACTTCAGGGGGCTGCGGGCGACCACGGTGGCAGCGCGGGGGCGGTTCATCAGCAGGGCGATCTCACCTGAAACGGTAAAAACAACGTAAACACACACACACACTTACACAGGGAAACAGAACACTGCAGTTCCTCCAAGACTCCCCAACGATGTTTACTGTCTCTCTCATTGTTAGTGTGATCGCAGTAGGTCTGGGTCGCCGGGGCATCATCCCAAGCAAAGAAGCTCAGACCTTCTTCTCCCAGGCCACCTCTTCCAGTTCTTCTAGGGGCACTCCAGGACATTCCCAGGCCACCAGAGATATAACATCACTCCTGCTTGTCCTGGGTCGTCCCGAGAGCCTCCTCCATTCAGACACGCCCAGAACACCTCACAAGGGAGGCAACCAGGAGGCTCCTCTTGACGTGGAGGAACAGGATCTCTACTCCCAGCCCCGCCCGAGTGACTGAACTCCTCACTCTCTCTAAAGGAGAGCTGCTCGGGATCTCATTGGTCACTACACAAATCTCGCAGCCATAGGTGAATGTTGGAACGTAGATTGACCGGTTCTTCACCACAAGAACCACAAGAGTCCGCAAAACAGTAGAAGCTACACTGTCAACCTCTCACTGCATCTTTCCCTCACTTCAACTACAACTACACTACAATCATCTTTATTAGTGTGATTGCAGTAGACACAGAAAGTGACACCGATGAGCACTCACCAAAGTAGTCAGAGGGTCCGAGTCTGCCCACCTCTACAAACTCCTCGTTCTCGGAGCGTCTCTGCAGCACCGCCGCAGAACCCTGAGAGAAACAGCACACACACACACACACATCTGATAAGCGTTTCACTCTGCGGGACTCACATCCAGGACTTCACCTGTACTTCCTGCACACCTCAAAACAATGCACACCTTCACCCGATTCTGCTGATACAGCAGTACCACCGCTGCAGCTGCTACCATCACTACTGACACTAACGCTGTCAATACTGTCCTTAAAATTACACATTTGAGAGCAGGTCGAGGGTACTCGGTCAGGTCACTCGAACAGGAACATTGTTCCGAGAGTATTAACTGAAGGGCTGGAACGATGGTGTCTATATTGACGATATTAGGATTCCTCAAGGAGTTCCTGATGTTTAAGGCCAGGAACCAAACTTGGGCAGGGTTTGAATCTGCACTGTCGTGGTGGGTAACAATAAACGCTGATTGGATAAATTACACATTATAACCATCAGATTTGTGAACCATACTATGGAACCCTGTGAGAGGTACTGCAGAACCACAGGGTCCTACGTCCCTGCATGGCAACATGGTATGATTTATGCTGTTGGCTGTAAAAGGGGGTCATTTTTCTGTTGTTTTCATAACAATACCTCCCGAGAAGACAGCACCACCCCGGAGGAACTGACAACACTATCAGAAGAGCTTTCTGAGCATTCCATCAACGAGCCCTTCACCAGTCTGTTGGGATAACGGTTGAGGAGGTGGAGTGGACTGATGGTCAGATACGGTCAGATACGGTCAGATACTGCTAAGACACTCTCTCTCCACGTTTCAGCAGACTTCCAGGAAAACCCTATGATTCCAGTGACTGTTTCTGACAGTGTACCTCCAGGATGATGAAAAACTCATCTCCAGGCTGGCCTTGAACCACAATCTTCTGACCGTCCTCAAACTGCACCGTTTCGAGTGCGTCGGCCACGGTGAGACGCTCCCATTTGTCCAGAGATTCTGCACACAGGACGTTTCGCACACCGTCAGTGTCCACGGCAGGAGCTCACACAGCTCAAAGGAATTGATATTTAATTACAGAGTAACAACCGTTACAGTAAAGAAGCCTTTCACACATTTCACGATGAACAGAACACAGTCTTACGTTGTTACAGTGAAACACACCA
>CM067520.1:27135378-27170378 GCA_034509495.1 Acestrorhynchus altus | reverse complement strand
CCTGTGAAGAGAAGAGACGAGCTCTTAGCTCTAAACCGCCGCTCTCGCACCTTCTCCAGCCTCTCGAAGTAGTCTCTGAGGAAGGCCATGGGTCTGTCCGGCCTGGACGTGCAAAGCTGCACAATGCAGTCCTTCAGCAGCTGCTGGACGTTGTGTTTCTGCACGTACTGCTCACATTCCCGCAAGCTCCTCTCCTCCTCGCTGCTGGTGCTGCCGGACGCCATGCTGACCTGCTGACCCCACACATCATCATCATCTATTTTAACTTCAAAAGGACTTAAGTTAGGGTTGTTCCTCTAAAACCTTTGGATGCTGGAAAGGGGATCTTCTAATGACTCCACAGTAAAGGTGATGTTAGTGCAGGAGTTTCTGCAAAGTAGAACAGTGCACCATCCCCCCTACGATCCGATCAGTCTCCACCATCCCACAGTCAGATCAGTCTCCACCACCCCACGGTCCGATCAGTCTCCACCACCCCACGGTCCGATCAGTCTCCACCACTCCACGTTCTGATCAGTCTCCACCACCCCACAGTCCGATCAGTCTCCTCCACCCCACGGTCTGATCAGTCTCCACCACCCAACGGTCTGATCAGTCTCCACCACTCCACAGTCCGATCAGTCTCCACCACCCCACAGTCTGATCAGTCTCCACCACCCTCACGATCTACTGTGCAGTGACTCCTACACTAATATCACCCTTGTGGAAGACTCATCAGAAGATTACCTATCCTGCTTTTCCTTCACAGGATCCAGCAGCAGGTTTTAGAGGAACATCTACACAAACCTGATGGAAATGATGTTCAAAGGACTAACGAAGATAAAACAGAACACATACACACCAACACACATACACAGACACACACACACACACACACACCGCAACTTGGCTGTAAGATGCGTGTGTGTGTGTTGAGTGTTTCTGAGTGTGTGTGTGTGTGTGTGTGAGTGTGAGAGACAGAGAGAGAGAGAGAGAGAGAGAGAGAGAGTGTGTGTGTGTGTGTATGTGTGAGTGTGTGTCTGTCTGTCTGTCTGGGTGTGTGTGTGTGTGTCTGTCTGGGTGTGTGTGTGTGAGAGTGTGTGTGTTCTACCTGGTTCTGGACTCTGTTCTGCTGTTATTGTTGTGTCCGACACTCCCTTCCGCTCCGCTCGGAGATCAGACCGGAAACACGACACCGCCAATCACAAACAACTCGTGACGTCTGGAGACTTTTATTTTGGAATAAAATATTAAAAGCCCTGAAATCTAAAATACTTTTACTTTTACTTCTGATATTTAAATATACGATACTATGTGTATTTAATTATACCACAGTGAATCATAATGCATATATAATATTTCTGCATATGATCAACTATTTAAATATTTATTCATAGAATATAAATAACTTCCATATATCAATTAAAATAATTACACACACACACACACTCTCTCTCTCTCTCTCTCTCTCTCTCTCTCTCTCTCACCCACACACACACACACACACACACCGTGCTTCCCGAAAGTACTCACAGCGTTTCACTTTTTCGCTTTTTGAGAAAAGTTTGTTTGAAATCTTTGTAATTGTATTAAAAATAAAATATAACCTACATAAGTTCACAGTCTTTATGGTGACACTAAAAATCGAGCTCAGGTGCATCTCGTTTCCACTGATCATCCTTCAGATGTTTCTACAGCCAACTCTCTGAATGTCTTTGAGTGGCCCAACCAGAAACCTGAACCTGAACATCTCTATAAGTATCTAAAAATGGCTGTGCACCGACGCTCCCCATCAAATCTGATGGAGCCTGAGAGGTTCTGCAAAGAAGAATGAGAGAACCTTCCCAAAAACAGGTGCCGAGATTGTAGCATCAAACTCAATAAGACCGGAGTTGTAACTGCTGCCAAAGAGCTTCAACACAGTGTTGACGCTGTGAAAACGTATGAACATGTTCTATTTTTGTTTTATTTTTAATAAATTGGCAAAGATTTATATGCTCTGCACATTTAGTGCTTTCTCTACTCCCAAGAAACCTGAACCAAATTTTCAGCTCATTAACGCTCCTTCAGAGCTGCAGGGGGTGTGTTAAAGCAGGAGGTCCAGGGGGGCTCTGGGACAGGACAGGATATGCAATATGTAAATGTGTTGGTTTCATGACATCACAAACACAGTGAGCTCAGAGCAGGCTGGTGTTGATGTGTCCTTTCCATATATGGGCTGAATGGACTGGTAACAGTGTGTCCTCCTTATGTCACACTGACTTCTGATTTTGGTGGTACAAGCCCTTTATTTCCGTTGTAACCCTGACCTACAGAGATCAGATATTTCTTATCAATCAGACAGAAATATGTTCATTAGTGTGAGGCATTACCTAACCCAGATGTTGGGTGGACACACCCTCCTCTCCCTCCTCTCCCAGCTCTCCCACAGCCGACTCTGCCCACACTTCAGTCCTCAGCTTCATTCGTGTCGACTGCCCAGAGTCCACGGACACGTAGCCCACCCTGAGACCCTCCTGAGGCTGTAGGAACCCCCCAGAGAGGAAGGTAGGTGTACTGTGTGTGTGTATGTGTGTGTAAGACCTGGTTAAGTGTGAAGTTGTGGGAATATGAGAAGCTCAGACCGTCTCAGTGTGGCAGATTTAAACGGATTATTGAGTGATTCTGATTGGATCCATTTAATTGTGATAATGTTTAACTAATTGTTTCCTTTAAACTCAGATTTCTGTTTGTAAATCACTTTAATTTGCATTGATGGCAATGTAAATACACACGTAATGCACTTTTAACGGTGAAACACCACAGATATTATTATCTAGGCCCAATATTCTGCCTTATGTTCTATCATTTGCAGCTGATATTTGATTTATGTAACTTTTCATCGCATAAGCCACTCAGTTTAGTCTGATTTTAACTGAAGAGTAAATAAAAGCACCTTGTCAATAAAGGTCCATATGCTGACATGTCCTCACCACGGCACACCGATGGCCATAATAAACAGGACAAGCATGAAGCAGACCTGAGGACACAGGCTGCTGTTAACCCGGCTGTGGGCCAGTGAGTCAGCCTGCCTGCCTGCGTTCCTGTAAGATTGGACTGTAAGATCTGTGCTGTTTCTACTGCATTCCAGGCCGCCGTGTTCAGACATGTCTCTGTACAGCTTTGGATTGGAGCCCCTGTCCTGCCACGCCTGGAACAAAGACAGAACGCGTGAGTTCCTCCATCAGACGCTCATGTTCCGGCCTGCAGCTCCACTCCTCTTCAGTCCATTATATCTGCTGGGAGACAAATCACATGACATTCCGCTCACTCCAGAACCTCGACACCGGTCTGATCCATAAAGCCCACGTCCTGCACGACACATTTTCCAGCCTCTCAATTATCCCATTATCATTTTTGTTACTGTGCCTTTAAGTTATATGTAAATGAGGCCTCTTCTGATTGCGTCTCCTGTGCTCCTGCCCGATTCAAAAAGGAGCCAGTGTCATGACACTCCTTATAACTTCTGTATAAATGGGCGGGGCTACACTGATGAATGCATGGAAATTAGTCTGAAGAGGAGGGGCATTATAATTTAAATATTTTGATGAGGGGTGCACATTCAATGTCCACACAATGTAAATGAGCCGTGTCCTCATTGGCTGTCCTATCATTTGCCCTGACCTGCTTTGAACGTGTAGTGTAGTGTAGTGTAAGTGGGCGGGGCTAAACTGATGAATAGATGTAAATAAGAATGAATGGTCATTCTTTCTCTTTACTAAACAATTTTCATTCTGTTTGCATCACACACACACACACACACACACACACACACACACACACACACACACTAAATATAAAATCACAGCAGTTAGGGGGGTATGGGCCCCTGTAATGTATGTGCACACAGTCAGCATTACAGCCACAGCTCTGACAGAGTGTCTGAATGTGTTTCAGAGATTGCGGTCAGTCCCAACAGCAGCACAGTCAACATCTACCAGAAGAAAGGGAAGGACTGGAGTAAAATCCACGAGCTGAAGGAGCACAGTGGGCGGATCACAGGTACACCCTGCAGGACATTAGTCATTAACTCTGATATCACAGGAATGATCTGTAGAACAAACAGCGAAACACAGCTTTATCAGCAGCACAGGCGTGGAAATGAACTCACACACACACACAGACACGCACACACACACACACACACACTCAGTATGCAGTATGATTTATTCTGTATCCACTGGTTTTCTTTTGCAGGTATTGATTGGGCCCCGGAGTCGAACCGTATAGTGACGTGCGCCTCAGATAGAAATGCCTATGTCTGGACACTGAAGGACGGCGTGTGGAAGCCCACTCTGGTCCTGGTCCGCATTAACCGAGCCGCAACATGTGTCAAGTGGTCACCCCAGGAAAACAAGTTTGCGCTGGGAAGTGGAGCGAAACTGATCTCAGTGTGTTACTTTGAGAAGGAGAATGATTGGTGAGTCCAGCACCATCTGCATGTCCAACAGAGTGGACAAGAGATTAGTGTTCTAACCTATATATTCTCTACACACCAGAACCTGGTGAAGGTCCATGTTGTGGAAAAATAAATGTTCTGTGCTTAGCCCCACCCATACTGCCTATAGCAATTTAGCCCCACCCATACTGCCTATAGCAATTTAGCCCCACCCATACTGCCTATAGCAATTTAGCCCCACCCATTCTGTCTATAGCTGTTTAGCCCCACCCATTCTGTCTATAGCTGTTTAGCCCCACCCATTCAGCCTACAGCTGTTTAGCCCCATCCAGACCAGGCAATCAAAAACAGAGGTCATTTACATATATCAGTCTTAAAGGCATAGTAACAGATCAGGTCCTCAGTTTAGTCTCCCCACTATCTAGAACACTCCCTCTGGCACTCCTGGTCACTGACAGATGGCTGTGGCATCACTAGCATTGGAACTGCAGGACACAGCCAGTGCTTAGTCAGCTGCTCCATAATGAAGGATTGGATCTGGCCTGTGTGAATTAGAGACTCTATATTAACACTTCAGTTTCTTTATGGTCAGTATGAGTCCCTGTTTACTCTGGACTGTGCTGGTCTCCGCAGGTGGCTCAGTAAACACATCAAGAAAGGGATCTGCTCTACAGTGCTCAGCCTAGACTGGCATCCCAACAACATCCTGCTGGCCGCCGGCTCCGCTGACCTACACTGCAGGTTACAATATTATCATTTGTTCATTATTTATTATCATATATTTTATGTATTTTTATATATGACTATTTAAGGTCACTCCTTCCTTTGTGAGTGAAATATTCCTGAGGAAATAGTTTGAAAGCAATTCCAGTATCTGGAAGAGTTTAAGAGGTGCTGCGGGATAGTCTTATCCAGGGGTTAAACATGGGACCTAAATGGGATCCAAATGAGACTAAAGTGGCCTGTAATGATGGAATTTTGGAAGCCCAACTGGGTCCCTGTAAACCCACAGCTTGTGTAGTTGTGTAGTTGTGTGTTGTGTAGAGTGTCCATAAAGCACCACATTGTGCTTTTCTACATTTCAGGGTCTTCTCTGCTTACATAAAAGAAATCGAGGATAAGCCGGGTCCAACTCCATGGGGTGCTAAAATGCCTTTTGGAGAAGTTCTGCTGGAGCAGAAGGATGTGGGTGGATGGGTCCACAGCGTCGCTTTCTCACCCTCCGGCGACAGCCTGGCCTGGGTCAGCCACAACAGTGCCATTAGTGTAGCTGACGCCACCCAGGGGAAAGAGTAAGACTGAAGTAGAGTGAGAGAGAGTGAGAGAGAGTGAGAGAGAGAGTGAGAGAGAGAGTGAGAGAGTGAGAGAAAGATTGAGAGAGTGAGAGAGAATGAGAGAAAGAGTGAGAGAGTGATAGTGAGAGTGAGAGAGAGAGAGTGAGAGAGAGAGAGAGAGAGAGAGAGAGAGCGAGAGAGAGAGAGAGAGAGCGTGAGAGAGAGAGAGAGAGAGAGTGTGTGTGTGTGTGTGTGTGTGTGTACACCAGATGGTTATTAACAGCATGGGTCAGTAGAGCTGCTCTCCAGCAAAAAAATAGCATGGGTCAGCTGGTCTACATGTACCACAACTGCACCAAATCAGCATAAACCATCTTAAATCAACACCAAACAAGGATAAACCATCTTAAACCAGCACCAAACCAGAATAAACCATCTTAAACCAGCACCAAACCAGTATGAACCATCTTAAACTAGCACCAAACCAGCATAAACCATCATAAACCAGCACCATACCAGCATACACATTCTTAAACCAGCACCAAACCAGTATGAACCATCTTAAACTAGCACCAAACCAGCATGAACCATCTTAAACCAGCACCAAACCAGTATGAACCATCTTAAATCAACACCAAACCAGTAAAAACCAGCTTAATCCAGCACCAAACCAGTATGAATCATCTTAAACCATCATAAACCAGCATTGAATTAGTTACCATTAAATTACTGATTAGTTTAGTGTAAATTAATGTTCATTGATCACATTTTATTCATTTTCATTTTATATATTTTTTATTATATTTTATCAGATTTTTCCACACAGATGTTTGTAAAATGTGTCTAAAATATGAGTTTATTTTCTAAGATTAAAGTCTCTTTGAATTTAAAGGGTTACTCAGCTGACCACGGACCACCTGCCCCTGCTCAGTGTGCTGTACGTTAACGAGACTGACGTTGTAGCAGCGGTAAGAAAAGGTTTCACACACCATCAAATCATCTGTCCAGGCTCCACAAACCACGGCTGAATGACTTTTATTTCAATTTCATTCAGTAAATCTGGTTCCGGAGGTTCTAGATATGCTGTGACTATGAGTGGTAGTGTGACAAGAGTAAATCATCTCTTCTGGAGCTCTGAATGTTCCTGTTTAATCTAGAACCACCAGATTATGTTAGAATGGAGTGTTGTTGGGTAACATTAGGCCCATTCTGTTACACTGAGCACTGAAGTTCATTCTCTGGAACTCCTCAGGGCCATGACTGCTGTCCCTACCAGTTCTCCTATACTGGACCCGGAAAGCTGGAGTTTGTGAAGAAGTTGGGGGTCTCCAAGCAGACCTCCAAGAACAGCATGTCGGCCATGCAGCACTTCCGCAACCTGGACAAAAAGGCCACCACGGACGACGAGGAGAACGAACTGAACACCCTGCACCAGAACAGCATCACGTATGAGCAGCGGCCTTCAGGCTGGACTTTATTTGTCCTTCTGGATCTTTTTGTGTATAAGTCCTGCCAACATTTACTGTATGAACAGCGTAAATACATATGGTTAATGATGTACGGGTGAATATGTCTCCTCTAGAGGGACAACAACAACAACAACATTATTATTATTATTATTATTATTATTATTATTATAAATAATAAAGTGTGGATCCTCTAATTATATTCTGATTGAATTGCAGGCAGCTGTGTCTTGTGGAGGGACAGAAAGCCAAAGTGGAGAAGTTCAGCAGTGTGGGCTTGGATGGCGCTCTGGTTCTGTGGGATGTCAAGGTAATGCCAAAAGAACCCTGAGAACCCTGCTGAGAAAAACAGCTTCAGGCTTCAGTCTGGACCAGACTGGGGATTGTTATTTGAGCATGATGGTTTTCAATGGCTTTACATTATGACCAAGCTGGATGACCAGTATGACCAAGTATGGTGATCATGACTAAGCTTGTTGACCACCATGACAAGCCTGGTCCACCAGTTGCTTCACCAGCTTTTCAACCATCTAGACCATCAAAGAGCAGTTTAGACCACCTGAAACAAGTCCTGATCTGGATTGTTCAGCGGGATCCATAATGTTGTTCAGAACATTACTGCACTGAATTCACTGTTCTAATATCTCACCATTGTATCTCCACAGGCCTGAACCCTGTAAACAACAGCCGAGTCATGACCGAGCGATGTCCACACACAACCACACAGAACCACACAAACCCATTCTGAATCATATGGAACCACACAGAACCATACAGGCCCACACAGACCCATACTGAACCACTCAGAACCATTCAGAATCATACGGAACCACACAGAACCATACAGGCCCACACAGAACCACTCAAACCCATACAGAATCATATAGAAACACACATAACCACTAAATCCATTCAGAACCACATATAACCACTCAGAACTTCTCAGAACCATATAAACCCACACAGTCCCATATAGACCCATACAGAACCACTCAGAACCACACAGAACCACAGTCTGTTTATGAATTTCTGCACATTTCAACACTGTAAACGACTTTCTTTTATAAAAGCAAATAAAATTCTTTAAAGAAGCAGTTTTTACTCCATGATTCTCAGATTATTTCGGTTTGTTTACACCAAACTGAAATCCAATACGTGTCCAGCTACAGACCACGCCCACTGTCGCTCCTTTCCGCACCCAGAGCCAATCAGGGCGCTCTCGTGCGTTCTGCTGACCAACCAGATCGCTCAGACGCGGCGCTGATGTGACGAAACGGCTGACATCACCACGTGACTTGTTATTTTTTTATTGTAAACAACACCCGTTTTCAGGCAGGCCCCGCCCACTCGGCGCTCTGATTGGCTATTGGTTCACAGCGGGGAGGGGCGGGACTTCTGATTCCTCCTGATACATATATTTAGATGAAAAATCCTGTTTGATCATTAATATTTAAAAGTCTGAAAAATAAATGTATAATTTATATTAATAATAACTTAATATTAATAACATTTTTATTATGATAATGTTCCACTAAATGAAGCTGTAAACACAGCTTCTATAGACCATCACACACACAGCACAATGATTTCTATATATATATATATATATATATATATATATATATATGTATATATATATATATATTCTTATAGCTGCACCCATCTATACAAAATAATAATAATAATAATAATAATAATAACAATAATAATAATAATAATAATAACAATAATAATGATGATAATAATAATAACAATAATAATGATAATAATAACAATAATAATAAAGAGTAGTAAAAATAAAATGTAATTATATATATTCTATAATTATCCATGAGGTCTGGGCATCTTACTAACTCGTTTTCCGGTGCTGTCGTTGGGTTTCTCACCCTCTTTTTGCATAAAGCCAATAGTTCTGAGATATCCTTGGGCTGTTTTGCTGCACAGCTTGTTTAAGATCACTGATGCCCCAAAGGTACTGGAAGAAAAGAACACCTTGCCAACTGTGAAGCAAGCGCGACTTGGGTAGCCAGTGAAAAGTGTGGGTCCTAACACCAGTCGGGCACACAGCCGTACCCAGTGTCTTAGGTTAATCATAGGATACGTGTAAAGGTACATTAGTAAAAAAGAACACCTTGCCAACTGTGAGGCATGGGGGTGGATGTATGTTTTTGTGTTGCTCTTCAAAGTCATTGGTGCTCTGTGGTGGTCCTGTGGGGTCCTGATCATTGAAGATCAGGGTGAAAGGAGGAGAATAAAGTATCAGAGAAACAGATGAACTACTGTCTGAATTATAGAACCACAAAGAGCTCCTGTGTGATCAGAGGAGCTGATGGAGTGGACAGAGAGAGGAGAAAGGAGGTGGTCCTAATGTTATGGCTGATTGGTGTATGCAGGAGCATCTCCTGGAATGTATTTTAATATTTCATAACGTTTCTAAAAACACTTATATATTCTGTTTGTGTGTTGGGCGCTGGCCCCGCCCCTGCTGCGGTCTGATTGGTGTACAGCGGTGAGGCAGGCGGGGCGGGGGCGGGGCTGGCTGAATGTGGGTGTGGATTAAAGCTGTGGATCAGCTGGTTCTGTCGGCTGGTTCGGACCCGCTCCTTGTGCCGGTGCAGAACCTCCGTCCCGCTCCGCCCCGCTCCGCCGGACCCCCGCAGCAGAAGCGAGGGCTCGGACTGGTCAGAGCAGCGCGCCCGCGGGCTTCCGCAGAGCTGCGGCCGAACCCGGGCCTCCGATCCGGGCGGAGGGAGGAGGAGGAGGCCGCTGGGCAGCCGGGGGATGGAGGGGGAAGCCGGGGCTGGCCGGGCTGGCGGGGGCGGGCTGGGCTGCGCCTCCTTCAACCAGGACTCCACGTAAGCGCTCCGGCTGCACGGTTGCATCAGATCCCGGGTCAAGCAGGAGAGGACAGACTACTCTGTCTGCAGATTAAACCTGCACCAATGAAGCAGGGACAGGGACAGTGAGATTGTGAGACAGAGTGTGAGACAGGGACAGTGAGATAGGGATAGTGAGTGTGTGAGAGTGTGAGACAGGGACAGTAAGGGTGTGAGACAGGGAGAGTGTGAGACAGGGACAGTGAGATTGTGAGACAGGGACAGTGAGTGTGAGACAGGGACAGTGAAGGTGTGAGACAGTGAAAGTGTGAGACAGGGAGAGTGAGACAGTGAGGGTGTGAGACAGGGACAGTGAGTGTGAGACAGGGACAGTGAGAGTGTGAGACAGTGAAAGTGTGAGACAGGGAGAGTGTGAGAAAGGGACAGGGAGAGTGAGACAGTGAGGGTGTGAGACAGGGAGAGTGTGAGAAAGGGACAGGGAGAGTGAGACAGTGAGGGTGTGAGACAGGGACAGTGAGGGTGACGGACAGTGAAAGTTTGGGGGTTTAGATTGGTGATGCGTGGGTGTGTGGAGGCTGTTGAGGAGTTGGGGTCTGGTGGTGCGTGTGCAGAGAGAGGAGGGTGAAGGTTGCTGAATGCTGTTGGGTCAGGGTGGAGGATGCTGAACGCTGTTGGGTCAGGGTGGAGGGTGCTGAACGCTGTTGGGTCAGGGTGGAGGGTGCTGAAGGCTGTTCAGAGCTTTCTGTGAGCCACCATGTGAAGGACGCTGCAGCTCAGGACCTGACATGAACAGCCGTGTCCAGAACCACAGGACGTCTGCAGAGCAGATGTGGGCTTTCCCCACGTTCACTCCTTTAACCCTTTGTGGGCCTGATGCTGGATCCACACTGACGTTCCTCACCAACTTATTCTTAATAATCATTGTTTTGGTGTAATTAGTGTTTAATTACTCATTAATAAGCCTCAGTGACGGTGTAGAAATGAGCTGAAAGGGTTCATATAGTAACGCTCTGAAGGCTACGGCGCTGGTCGTAGGGGAGTGGACCCATCGTTGTGTTCTGCTGGGTAGTTAGTAAAGTGGGATTGAGTCGAATAGGGTTGTAGTGGTCCACCGTATACCGTGGTAGGAAAATTGATGGTCATCATACTGTGTACACTTGCTTAATACCGGGGGGGTTGGGGGGAAAACAGGAATCATTTGGGATACCATAGCAACCACCATATCATCATTGCAATAAGAGCAACGCCAGTAGTAGGAACATCTTTTAGCTCCACCCCCTTTCTCAGGTTCCCCTGGTCACTGGTCATTTTACAGTAATATGCTGCCTAAAAAGCATTACTGATCATGGCTGACAGTAAAATATCGTTACAACCCTCGTCCAACATCACTACTACAGCATTAGTGCACCAGAACCACAAGTGCAGCTTTAGCATGCTGCTACAGGCCTCCTTAGTACTGGTTCTAAGTGTCCCTTGTCCCCGCTGGTGTAAACAAAGCTGACCGGTCAGCATTTTAACCTCGTATTGGTTTCAGCTTTCGCACAGTCAGAGCCGTAACCTCAGACTGCACTACAGTATCATTGTTCAGCTGAAACAGTGTAATAACAATCAGCTTTTATTAAACGGAGATACGTAACTCACCTCGTATCTGCAAAACAGCAGCTTTACAGGAGGACCAAAAACCTTTCAGTGGACGTGAACGAGAGCAGATTTGATTTCAGGTCATCTTGGAGCGTTTTTATTGGTCCATTCATCGCGATACATCTGATACAGTATAAAGAACAGTGTCACGTTCTGGAGAAAAGTGAAGAACCGTGAAAATGACGAGGATTTTGAAACAAAGCAAATCCAGCCGACAGCGTCCTGTGAGCAGCGTCCTGTGAGCACTGATGAAGGACTAGAGGACGACCAACACAAACTGTGCAGAAACAGATGAGCTTCTGTCTCTGACTTTACATCTACAAGGTGGAGACACTCGGAAATAGAGTGGACAGTGATTTTGGACGAGGGCTGTAAGTGGTGTGGTAGCAATGTTTGACTGTTGGCCACAATCAGTGTCATATTTCCTCCATAAAACATCTAATGGTACCAGAATCTACAGATACGTAACAAATCCAGTATCTCAACACCTTTAGAGCTGATCATTCAGCGTTAATTTAGCTTTAGCGTTAATCAACAATCGGATCCATTTATGAACAATAAACGTAGTTGTTCATAGAATATCATTAGTAAGAATTCGTGATTCCCTTTTCTCTTCAGGTCTTTGGCAGTGGGCACCAAGACTGGATACCGGCTGTTCTCAGTGACGGCGGTGGACAGGCTGGAGTGTATCCATGAGAGTGGTGAGTGCTGAGATACCTGCGGAACCCGTTCCACTGGGCCAAACAGATGCTCCACATTTTCACTCTGTACCTTATATAACTCGAAATGTGGACCCTCTGGGGAAACCCTGAGCACTGGTTTCAGAGCTGCTGGTCTACACACACACACACACACCTGTCAGTGGTGAGATGGTGCAGAACGCAGTGGCTCGGGACATGCGTTCTACTACAGCCTGTATCACTGTTTAAACCGTCTTCTTTACATTGTTCATCTGACTCTGAAAGTAATGCAAGTAGAGCAAACCAACAACATGAAACCAACTTGTTTTCAGATGTGCTACTAACATCTGGAGTCTGTTCCTGTCCTCTCTTAATACAAGGTTCTACCAGAGTCACAGTCCTGTAGCCGGTATTGAAGATCAGTATCAGTGTAGTTTAGGTGTGGTTTTGTCTTGTGCTTCTGTTTGATGATGTTTTGTTTCTCTCGGACGATTGAACTCGTCCGTGGGCGTGTTTGTTTACGTCTCTCAGCAGAAAGTCCAGATGTTTACATTGTGGAGCGACTGTTCTCCAGCAGTCTGGTGGTGGTGGTGAGTCAGGCCATGCCGCGCCGTATGAACGTCTACCACTTTAAGAAAGGAACCGAAATCTGTAACTACAGCTACTCCAACACCATCCTGGCCGTTCGCCTCAACCGACAGGTAAACGCCCACCTCAGAAGTGTCCGCTGTCCGCAGACCTGCGGTGTTGTTATGCTCTGTGGTTTGTCTCCGTTGGGCGGCTGTAGTCTGAGGGTTTGGGAACTGGACATGTGACTTTTTCACGTTTTTAATTTTCATTTTATTCTAATCTTTTTCGTTCAGAGTTGGAGGAGGTTTTAGAGTTCAGAGTGTTTGAAAGACCCTTTTCCTCGAACTCCCCCCGTAACCTGTCAGCGGTCACTATAGCAACGTTTACAGGACCGCATGCTGCTATCAGTTCTGGACCATGTTTACTCCAATTCCAGATCACAGTGGAAGTAAAGCATCACTTCTCACTCCTGTGTGTGTGTGTGTGTGTGTGTGTGTGTGTGTGTGTGTGTGTGTGTGTGTGTGTTTATTGCACTGCAGAGGCTGGTTGTTTGTCTGGAAGAATCCATTTACATTCACAATATAAAGGACATGAAGCTCTTGAAGACTCTTCTGAACACACCACCAAACCCCTCAGGTGAGACAAATCAGTGTGTGTGTGTGTGTGTGTGTGTGTGTGTGTGTGTGTGTGTGTGTGTGTGTGTGTGTAACAGTGAGTGTATTTATGAAATGTCACAGTATACAGTAGAGGTCACACGGTACGCAATATTAGGGTAAATACAGTCATTTAAGATGCATGTATCCTCATAACCCTCGGATTTGCAAGGTATTATGGGAACTGTAGTGGTTTAGGAGTATCATCATGGCAAATGTAGTCTTGTTGTCCCTCCGTCTGTCTCCGTCTCTGTGTAAACAGAGACTCAAGCACTGGGTTTTGTCTCTCTTTATTTTTTATCTCTCAACTTTGGATTTGAACGGATCACAACGCAAACCGAACGTTTACCATGAAACCTGTCAACCTTACATTCCGCATGTTGTCACTGTGTTCCTGCAGGTCTCTGTGCTCTCTCCATAAACCATTCCAACTCGTACCTGGCGTATCCTGGCAGCACCACCATCGGAGAAATCATTGTCTACGACGCCAACAATCTGGTAGTGAGCTCCACAGCACAGTCCGTCTTTCATATCATAACCCAGAACCTATCAGAGCTCAGCGGCTGGTAAATGGGCGTGGTTTAAGTTTACCCCGTCACCTGTTTGCAGTAACCACTTCATTTTCTAAACCACATTTTTCCAGAGAGATGGGTTTTTGGGACTTTTACAGACGTTTACAGACGTTTACAGACGTTTACAGAGTTTTAGGGTTTGTCTACGTTAGCCTGGCATTTCCCCTTCCTCACTAAACAGCTCATGTCTTCACTCCATTGACAATGTCCCAGGTCACTGGTCAACCATAGTCAGTAGATTTTTCCTCAAACTGCCCCTTTAAAGGTACAGCAGCAGAAACAATGTCAGTAAACTACAGTGTAAATGTGGGATATGGGCTCTTTGATGTTGCTGGCGTATTAAACAATGAAGTGCTGTGTTTTCATGTCTCTCCCAGAACACGGTCACCATGATCCCAGCTCACGACAGTCCACTAGCCGCCATCACCTTTAACGCCTCAGGAACCAAACTCGCCAGCGCCTCCGAGAGGGTAAACACACAAACTGAATTCAAATCAATTCATGTGTGTGTGTGTGTGTGTGTGTGTGTGTGTGTTTTCATGCATTTCAGCACTGATTAGTGTGCTCCGCCTGTTGTTTTAGGGCACCGTGATTCGAGTGTTCTCCATTCCAGAAGGGCTGCGTCTGTTTGAATTTCGCAGAGGAATGAAGAGGTAGGAATAATCAGAGCCCCGCCCCCAAAAATTCACCACGCACTGCAAATGTCACTGAACTTCACACACGGACTAAACCCCGGCATGGTGGGGGCATTAGACACGGAGACAATATGATACCAGTATGATTCTTTAAATTCAACACCGCTACCGAAATGAAATGTCCTTTGAGTAAACGAATGTTCCTGCTGCTGTACGTCACTGTGCTACTGATCTGGAGATATGAGGTTTTTGCGGGACGGTGACACTACAGTGACCTGGGATACGTTTGACTTGGTGTATTTACATTTACTGTTGCTCTCATGCAAAACCTCGTATCTCTGAAACGGTGACTTTACAGGAGCCCTTTCGTTGGAAGTCAATGTAAACAGATTTTATTCATTTTGGAGCGTTTCTATTGGTCCGTTCATCACCCTCCTCTGATACAGTGTGATGAACAGCTGATTTCGATTTACATTGTGGAGGAAAGTGACAGACAGTTCAAATGGAGAAACAGGGATTTTGCGTGACAGTGATGATTTACGTGTACAGGTACAGTAACAGGAACAGCGAGGTTTTGAGTGTAAACACACACAAGGTCATGCATATGGATCAAAACAGCCATACAGGATCTGATCTGTGTGTGTGTGTGTGTGTGTGTGTGTGTGTGTGTGTGTGTGTGTGTACAGGTATGTGAACATTAGCTCCCTGTCCTTCAGCCCTGATGCTCAGTTCCTGTGCGCCTCCAGCAACACAGAGACGGTGCACATCTTCAAACTGGAACAGCACAGTCCAAGGTATAATACACACACACACACACACACACACACACACACACACAGCCAGTGTTCTCACAATGACAGAGTAACAAAACTTAGGGTTATGGTCAGGGTTAGTGGATTTAAGGTTAGAGATACATTGCAGTGATGGTCCTCATTAGTATAGTTCTGACAAATGTGTGTGTGTGTGTGTGTGTGTGTGTGTGTGTGTGTGTGTGTGTGTGTGTGTGTGTGTGTGTGTGTTAGTGGTGAGGAGGAAACCCCCACCTGGTCAGCATATGTGGGGAAGATGTTTACGGCAGCCAGCAGCTACCTCCCAGCGCAGGTTTCGGGAATGATGAGTCAGGACAGAGCGTTTGCCACCGTCCGCCTGCACACGGCTGGACAGAAGAACGTCTGTACACTCGCAACGTGAGTGAAAACACACACACACAAACACACACACACACACACACACCCTTATGTCTCACACACTTCTAGTACAAGAAGTATCAGACGTTCAGGAACAGATGGATTTATATATTAGAGATAAATGGGTAAAATAATGTCACCGTGACTTTAACAGTTGACTGTAACAGCCGTAATTTAAAACAGCAGCTTCAGAGTAACGCTGATGCTCCACTGACTGTAACAGGGAGAACGGCGTCTCCGCCATTCCCACTGCAGGCCGGAATGCTGCTGCCGCACCAATGGAACTGTGGTGGAGCTGCAGGAGAAGCTGTCTCCAGAACTGCGCGTCACTGCGTAACCGAGTCATATTAGTGTGAAATGGTGTAATTTTACTGTACGTCTCGGTCCAGCGGTGACGGAGACCTGAAGGAGGAATCACGTCTTCGGACGTGACGGACCCTGTTTGGATTAAAGGGGAGGTTTCAGATGACCAGCTGTGCTTTACAGATCTTCTGTTTACTTCTTCCAGAATCCAGAAGCTTCCACGACTGCTTGTGGCCTCGTCTGACGAGCAGCTCTTTATCTATAACGTTGACCCTCAGGACGGGGGTGAATGCACACTGGTACAGACGCACAGGTGAGACTGTCCCAACCATCAGCAATGATTAGCTGTTTCACTCTGTACTCGCCTCACTCCTCAATGTTCACTCCCACAGGTTTAATAACTAGCTGTCAGACCATGTTCACGTTACAGGAGACTCACCGATGACACTGCTGTGTGATGTCCATAAGTATGCAGACACCTGCTCTCCCAGCATGTCCTCTGAAATGATGGGTATTAGCTAGGAGTGTGAACTGGTTTGCAGGCGGCTGTGTCTCTGACCACACCGCCACAGCGGACCCCCAGGCGTGGCAGTGAAGAGCTGTGTGTGGGTTTGTTTGCAGGTTGTCCGGCTCAGATGAGGAGCGAGAGGAGGCTGCTGCTTCTGAGGGTCCAGGGGCTCCACAGTCATACGCTGCCACTGCTGCCATCCCAGCATCCGCACCAGTATCGGCCACTCTAACAGGTACTGGTCTGGAGATATGAGGTTTTTGCGGGACAGTGACCCCGCAGTGACCTCCAACCTGGGATATTTTTTATTTTTCTGCATAAATTTGAGCTTAAATCTGATTTTCACTCACGTCCTAAAGGAGAAAAGGGTCAAACAAATTGAGTCCCATCAGCAGTTTGACAAAGACAAGTCAGAACTTCTGGAACAATGTTTGTGGGTGAGAACAAAGATCTCAAACATCTCAAAATAGCGTTCCAGCTTTAAAACCCTTTGCCATCTGGAACATGGTGGTGGTAACATCATGTTTTGGGCCTGTTTTGCTGCATCTGCATTGATGGAAAATTAAATTCTGAGTTATGGCAGCAAATTCTAAAGGAAACTGTTAGGACATCGGTTTCTGAGCAGAAAGACAATGACCCTAAGCTCACAAGTTGTTCTACCAACTGACCCGGTCAAAGTCCTGACCTAATCCAGAAGAAATGTTGTGGAAGGAGCTGAAGCAGCAGTTCATGGAAGGAAACCCACCAACGTGACAGAGCTAAGGCTGGAAGGTGGTGTTATCCACTACACTACACCGTCCTCGTCCTCCCGTGGTGAATCACATGATGCTCTCGTGACTTACTGCTTTATCTGAGCTTTTGTAAACAGACACGAGGAGCCCTGAACCGAAGTGAAGTAACAGTCCCGTTCTTTATTCTCCACTCAGGTTACTCAGAGGACGGCGGGGTCAGTAAGGGCGAGGTGATTCCAGAGCACGAGTTTGCAGCTGGACCCGTGTGTTTGGACGACGAGACGGAGTTTCCTCCAGTGAGCATTCAGAATCGCTAACCTTCACTGTGCGAGCCACAGGACACACCGATTACAGCGGCCAGTGTCTCAAGGGTCGACCCGCTGTGCCATTGCACCGGCTGACCACCACACACCCACACACACAGACACACACATACCTGAGCACCATCTCACCATGATCTGATGCTTTGGGGCAGTTTAGGTCCTGGATTAGTTTCTTATTGCAACACACACACACACACACACACACACACACACACACACACACACACACACACACACACACACACACACACACACACACTCTTCTGTGCTGAAAAGTGCTACAATTTACCTGATTCGTCATTTCCACATTAATATTATATACATGTAATTAGAATGTCCTTATTTGGACAGTTAGTCTTTATTTCCTCAGTAAACATCTCCAAATCTGTCCTCACAGCAGCCGTTTATACACTCATCGTTACTGATGATAACTGTATTCTGATCTGATCAATATTTATTGATCTACTCATACAGAAGTGGTGTCTCTCAGGACGGCGTCGGGTTTAACACAACACGCCAGACGTCTCTGCATGGAGGTGTAGAGGTTCCTAATGGTGTCCTGTGATGATCCATCTCATGCAGCTTGAATGTTCTCACTCAGTTCTGCAGATGGTGTGGTAGGGGTGGAGGGTTGATAGAGCGTCCAATAGCGTCCACACATTTTCAATCAGGGACAGGTCTGGAGATGAGACCGACCACGGCGTAGTATCTGTGTCTTCAAGACGAGATCTTGAGACGGCAGCAGTGTGTGGACGAGCGTCGTCCTGTTGGAATAGAGCACCGGAGTGTGTGTTCAGAAAAGGTAGAACCACTGGTTGTAGAACCTCGTTAACGTAACGTTGGTCTGTTAAAGTGTCTGTAATGAAGATCAAAGGTGATCTGACATCGTATGAAACTGCACCCACACCATCACACCAGACCTTCTGGACCGCGGTGCCATCACACACTAATTCGTTGGTCTCCACCAAGACAAAAGTGGAACTCATCACTGACCCGCTGCCATTCTGAGGGACTCCACGATGGTCTGATGTGGCACCAGTGCCGTCAGTGGATTCCTTCTGACATGAGTGTATAAATGTCATCCTGCTGCTTTGGTTGATCACAGCTTAATCGTGTTAAATCTGGTGTGCTGATGATGGAACTGAACATCCACACCAGTTTCACCTCGTTTGTGTTTACATGCTCTACTCTGAAGGGATCTGGAGATTCCAAACTCTCTCTTATTGATCAGAGGGATGATTATCACAGTGTGATTAGGGGTCTAAAATATCTGCACCGTACTGTAGATCATCAGCCTGATTTGGGTTCCGTGGAAATAATACGTACTTTGAAATCAGGTCATTTCAGCACTTTATTCAGTGGAGAAATGAATTTGTGAAAAAATTCAGCCACAGACAGGAAAAGGGGAATGACATCACAATGAGACACACACACACACACACACACACACACACACACACACACACACACACACACACTAGTGCATCTAAAAAATGTATAATTTGTGTTCATTTATATAATATACATGATCGGGCAGCTCCTCTGACCAATCAGGTTCTCTCTGTGGTTCTATAATCCAGACTGTAGTTCATCTGTTTCTCTGATCCTTTATTCTCCTCCTTTCATCCTGATCTTCAATGATCAGGACCCCACAGGACCACCACAGAGCAGATATGATGTGGGTGTGGTGATTGGATCAGACACAGCAGTGCTGCTGGAGTGTTTAATCACTGTGTCCACTCACTGTCCACTCTATCAGACACTCCTACCGAGTGTCTCCACCTTGTAGATGTAAAGTCAGAGACAGAAGCTCATCTGTTTCTGCACAGTTTGTGTTGGTCGTCCTCTAGTCCTTCATCAGTGCTCACAGGACGCTGCCCACAGGACGCTGTCGGCTGGACGTTTCTGGTCGGTGGACAGTTCTCGGTCCAGCAGAGACACTGAGGGGTGTAAACACTCCAGCAGCTCTGCTGTGTCTGATATAAATATGTGTTTGTCAGTTTACCTTTATGAAGTAGATGTTTTTTAGATGCACTAGTACTGCTGTGTTTGTGAAACCAAACAATGTCCATGTATTTTAATGAGCTGTCCAGGCATTTTCGACCATTTCTGTTGGTCCATTCATCACAAAACCCTCACGCCACACCAAGCGCAGCTGGAATTTTCATTCAGATTATGAGACAATTCTGAAAACATGGATTTAATGACAGTAATTCTATGTAAATAGGGTTGCAACAGTATGATTTATTAATATTATTATTATTATTATTATTATTATTAGCGACGGTGCCCTTAAAGGAATGCTAATAAAAGGGCATTAAATAAATAAATAAGCTCCTCGTGATTGGAGTGCTTTTACACTATTTTCTATTCAGCTGAAGATTATTTTCATTATTGATTAATGTGATTATTTTCTCCATCACTGATCAGAGGAAAACATCGATATATGATTACATCATTTTTAATACCAGTATTAATCAGGTGCACACGGTGTGATAACCATCAGTGTTCATACCACGGTTTACTCTGACCACGATACCGCTGCAACCCTATATGGAAGTCAGATTATCAGAGACAGGC
Organism: Acestrorhynchus altus; assembly: GCA_034509495.1. Classification (NCBI taxonomy): domain Eukaryota; kingdom Metazoa; phylum Chordata; class Actinopteri; order Characiformes; family Acestrorhynchidae; genus Acestrorhynchus; species Acestrorhynchus altus. The sequence goes on along the minus strand of CM067520.1, from coordinate 27,150,001 downwards.
CCAGTCCAGTCTGGCCTTTTCCCACCAGTAAGGCCCAGATCAGTCCCTTCTGTGTGAACATCCCGGGAAACAGAGACGTCAGCTTCACTCGCAGAATCGGTCCCATCGCCTTCGTGCAGCATCACTAAGCATTTCTCTCATTTGGAATTCCCTGCTTCCGGCCCCCTGACGTGGATGCTGTTGGGAAAACTGCTCCACGGCATCCGGGAATGCTTAGTTCTTTAATTTACTCACTCATCCTGAAAACATCTGCTTCACAGATCCGTGCTAGACCAAACAAACCATGTGTGTGAAGTTCTGACCCTCTGATTAACACGGTTATGGTGGAACTGAACTGTCAAAGCTGCAGTAGCACATGAGTCTCCACAAGGGGGCGTCCCTACGTTGTTTTGTAAGACCAGTCCTGCACACAGGCATTGACAGTACAGAGCTTTAAAGGGGGATTTCATATATTTTGGACATTTCTGCATAATTCAGTGGTTGCTGACCTTCAGACTGGGTACCGAAACAGTTCTTTAGGGACTACTTTTTGCCACGTCACGCAGCAGGTGTCCCTCCACCATATTAATGATATGTGATTATGTTTATACCTATTCAGACCAGGTCCCCACTCTGTGTCCCTCTGTTTACTTATGCAGCTATTGATTTATATCTGAAGTCCCCCTTTAAGCAGGGCCTTTTCGGGGTTAAGTCAGTCGTATTCTGTCCTGTAGTGTTTACTCTGTACGGTTCTGTCCCAGTCCATGTCCATGTCCATGTCCATGTGTGCTCACTGTGTGTGTTGAAGGTGTTGTATCTAACACTAATAGTGCAGTATAGAAGACTGGTGTGGCCTTGTGGCAGAGACGGATTCATAAACCCTGGGCCTCTGGGGAGAAACCACACTTACACACACAGACACACACACACACACACACACACACACACACACACCATATGCATATACACACCTTTACCCCTTACAAAGGCACAGACAGTTTATTTTAACAGAGAAACGTATTTGATTTAAGTGAAATAAGTATTTGATCCCCAAGCAACCAGCCAGAATTCTGACCCACAGACCGGTTATGTGCCCACGAGACACACAGTCCTGTCCCTTTAAGAAAGTCCTCTCAATCTGACCTCGTTATGTGTATAAAAGGTGTCCATCACAGAATCGGTCTCCACCCTGGGCTGCCAAAGTGCTGTCAAAGGACGTCCGGTACAGGATTGTAGACGTACACCAGGCTGCAATGGGCTGCTGTTGATGTGACGATACGAACATGTAAGGAATACAACAGTCAGGCGCTCTCGCTCTGGAGCTCCATGCAAGATCTCACCTGGTGGGGTAAGGACAATTCTGAGAAAGGTGACGGGTCACAGGAGGAGCTTGTTAATGATCTCAAAGGAGCTGGAAGAGAACCGTTAGTAATACACTTCGCAGAAATGGACTGAGATCCTGCAGTTCTTGCAAATTCCCTCAGTTCAAGAAGGAGCTGAAGTTTGCTGGTGAACACCTGAACGATTCGGAGAAGGCTTGGGAGAATGTGGTCAAACGAGACCAAAGTTGAGCTCTTTAATATCTACTCAATTTGCAGAGGAATGCTGGGTATGACCCCAGGAACATGTCCCACGTCCCCACTGTCAAACGCGATGGCAGCGTTTTGCTTTTGGGGTGTTTCTCTGCTAAGGGGACATGAAGACTTCACTGCATTGAGGGGCTGATGAATGGATCTTGAACGAGAACCTCCTGGCCTCATCCAGAACACTGAAGATGGATGGATCATATATGGGACTTGCAGCATGACAATGACCCAAAACATATGACTAAGGCAACAAAGGAGTGGCCTGGCCAGGGTCCAGACCATAAAACCTTCAGCATTTGGAGAGGTTCTGTTAAGAAGAGTGGACCAAAGTCCCCTCTGAGATGTGTGCAAACCTGGTGACCAGCTACAAGAGACACTTGACCCCTGTGCTCACTTAATCAAATACAAACGCATTTCTAACCTTTATTTAATGTTCCATATGTTGGTGTTCACGAACACCAGGGCGGCGCCATACAAACGGCATCCTGCCATTATAAGATACGATCTTCTGCATAAAGTTTATTTTCAAAATCTGAGTTTATAATTTCATTCAAAAAGATCACATTTTATATTCATATAAAGACCACGTTTACGGACATTCAGATAAACGTATTAGCAACACACAAACAACGTCTTACCAACAGCTTCGTAACCAATCAGCAAAAACAGTCCCAACATCTTAGCAACCATCTAGCCATGCCATTAGTATATTAACCACTTAGTAACACCTTAGCAACCAATACCTATACCACAACATCCACTAGCAACCACTTTGCAACACCTAGTAACTGACTCCTATACCATAGCAACACCTTACCAATAACCTAGTAACCACTTAGCACAACCAGAGCAACCATCAGCTAAAGTACAGCAGCTATAGCAACTATAACTTGTACCATATCAACACCTCATCAAGCACCTAACAACACCATAGCAATCAACACCTATACCATAGCAACCAACTAGCAACACCCTAAACATTAAAACAAAAGGACGTAACTACAATATATAATTATTGTGATATTTATATGTGATTGGTCAGAACGATGACAGTAAGACACAGTAAAGGACAGTGTACCGTTGTCCAGGCCTTGGGCACTGGCTGCCTGGCTACTCACAGGTGTAAGTTGGTTGAGTGCCCCCTAGTGGCCGGGGTTGATAATCCGTCTCTGCTCGGTGGGCTCCTGCTGGACTGTGTCTGGCTATAACACACCCGCAGACGAGAACAATAAAGCTTTCTTTTGGTCTCTGGTAGATAAATCGGTGTCGTGACGGATCTCGGCGGGACAAAAGCAGACGTCCGTGAGGGGGGCGGAGTCTACAGCCGCAGCGGGACGATCGTCAGTGCATGGCCAGGACTAATTAACTCATTTCAGGGTGCTAATGTCATAAACGAAGTGTTCGAAAGTCCAGTGTGAAGGGGTCAGGGCCTTCTGGGCCGTTGTTGCTCAGACCCTGACGGGTGTGTTATACGAGAAACCTGCAGGTGCATGACTGAAACATAGCCACATTTGTAATAGACCAAACTTTTATTAACATGTAATACTGTAGCATCTTTATTATTGTTATTTTATGATGTTTAACATCCTCATATCCAAAAGAGAAAAGTGGAATGACTTTTTTAAGTCCGTGTATTTGCTGTATTAATATCTAATACATGTTTACATGTGGTCATCCTGAGCTCTAATATTCCGGGATGGTTTGTATGTATGTGCCTATGATTTTATCGGTAAGAGTGCGGAGTATTTTGCTGAAAGACCAAATAAAAAAAAAAAAGTGTAGAAAATAGGAATGAAATTATGCAAATCACGTCTCGTGTCCCGACTGTTTATTTTTCCATTCATTTGTCTTTCCTTTAGTAATTCTGAACATGAAGTGATGAACCGAGCAACAAACCAGTAAAACCTTAACACCCACCTAGCAACACCATAGCAACCACTTAGGAACACCATAGCAAAAAACTGCTGAACTACAGCAACACCTGACCAACCATCCCATTATCATGGTAAACACCTAGCAACAAAATAGCAAGAGGTAAACAACAGCTGCTAAAGTACAACAACACCTTAGCAACCATATTGTATAGTAACCACCTAACAACATCCTAGCAACCACTTAGCAACACCATAGCAAAGAATTAGCTCATCTTAAACAGACGCACTGGAACACGTACTGGAACAGACGCACTGGAACAGACGCACTGGAACGGACGTTGTTGAAGAGTAAACATGTTTAAAAAGCTAAACATTCATTCAGAAATATTTTAACTGGTACCAGATGAGCCCTTCAGATATTCCTCAACACATTCCCAACATTCCGAACTTCCAAACATCCTGCTTAACTCCTTCATTTGAATAACAACATGAAACCAAAGACACAGACTTGTTTTCAAATGTCCAGATGCAACGTCCCCCATCTTTGATGGTCAGGTTTAGAAAACTGCTCAACCAGGTGCAAATATACCTTATACTGGTTAGTAACTGGTTCTAATGGTAGAGGTTCTAATGGATCTGTGTAGTCAGAGTTGGGCCTATTAGGAGCTGCACTCTGGGCCATGCTGGACCAGCTGAACGTTAGTCAAGTAGTGTGACCAAGCTGCTTGACCAGTATGACTGTCATAACCAGCGTGACCAACATAATCAATGTGGTCAACCAGTTTGACTGGTCAGACAGTATGACTAGCTGACGAAGGTAGTCAACTAGCATAACCAGATTGACCATGATCAGATTTGACCAAAGTAGACCATGACCAGCCTGATCAAGCTGGTATTACTGGTACATCAACCTCAAACTGGCTTACCATTAGATCGTTACAGAACCACCACACCCCTGTATTGGTTTCAGGAACCTGAGCAGTTACTGAATATTAAGGGACATGTTACTGTCTCACTTTCACCAGTCAGATGGGATTTGAGACCAATATCCTCAAGTTGTTTGAGAGAACATGAGAGATGATATCACAGTCGAAGCTCCAAACCCCAGCGTTCACCTTCTCTGAGGCCGGACGATTACAGAACCTCGTTATTACTGAAGTGTTACGAGGCTCCGACTCAATTTTATTATTATACTATTATTTATTAATCATACTCTGGAAGCTCTCAGAGCTGCGGTCACACTGACGTGGTGGTGGTGTGTTAGTGTGTGTCAGACACAGCAGTGCTGCTGGAGTGTTTAAACACTGTGTCCACTCACTGTCCACTCTATCAGACTCTCCTACCGAATGTCTCCACCTTGTAGATGTAAAGTCAGAGACAGAAGCTCATCTGTTTCTGCACAGTTTGTGTTGGTCGTCCTCTAGTCCTTCATCAGTGCTCACAGGACGCTGCCCACAGGACTCTGTTGGGACATTTCTGGTTGGTGGACTGTTCTCGGTCCAGCAGTGACACTGAGGGGTTTAAACACTCCAGCAAAAACAGCATATTCTCTTTTTAATACACCTGATTTCAGAAGAAAGAGTGAATGAGCAGACGTCCTAATACTTTTGCCCATTGTGGCCACAGCTCGGACTGAGCAGTCTGTAAAGGACAGGTTACAGGTTAAAGGACTCCCACTCTTCACCTCCCTCCGCACCTGTTAAAGGGTTCCTGAAGACACAACACAGCCTCGCTGCGGGAAAATCACAGCCTCGGCGCCAAAGTCCAGCCTGACCTCGTCTTATCTTCATGACCGGAATATTTCATCAGCTGTTATCAGTGTTTAAGAACACAGTGATCAGGTTTACAGTCAGCATTTTCATTTATGTAATGCAGAGAGAGTGTGTGTGTGTGTGTGTGTGTGTGTGTTTGTGTGTGTGTGTGTGTGTGTGTTTGTGTGTGTGTGTGTGTGTTTGTGTGTGTGTGTGTGTGAGCAATTCGTGTGAACATCCACATCCACCCAAATGTCCGCCTGTCTGTTTGCTCTTACCATTCTGTGGAGGCTAAACCAGCACAGGAACACCCTTCCCCAGAAAAATGACTCGGTTCTGAAGGTCCAGGAAACCAAACATCTCAGTTGCTTGAGGGAATCAAACGGGCAACGGGCAGTCGTGAGGCAGGCTGTGGAACCACCAGGCCACGGGCTGCCTCTACATGACAGACCCTACATTGACTCTATTGATCTCTCGATTTTGACTTATATTAAAGGATCTTTTTCACAGTGTTTAAGATGCATTACTGTCCCACTACAGCCACACCCTTCTTCTTCTTCTTCTTCTTCTTCTTCTTCTTCTTCTTCTTCTTCTTCTTCTTCTTCTTCTTCTTCTTCTTCTTCTTCTGCCACAGCAGATCATCTGCCTCCATCTTGCCCTATCCCCTGCCTCCTCCACTGTTACACCAATCATCCTTTAGAATTTAAGCATTACGATTGAAGATGCCATTACTGTCCCACTACTGCCTCACCCTGAGGGTGCTTCACAGCCCACTGCTGGTCCCGTCCCACAGGTGGAGAAACCTTGTTTTAAGTAGCTCTAAAGCTACCCGACACATCACCAGAGCTTCAGAACCGAGCACTTCTCTGGATGAGGATGTTCTGTTGTTGGTTTCTTTCCACAGAATGGACAGAGCAGACTGATGGTCGAACATTTGGGTGGATGTTTTTAATTTAGCTCCATCAGCCACAGACACGGTTCCTTGTAGGAAGGTGGTTGATGTAATGCTGCATTCAAATGGTGTGGATTTTATTGGAGAACCAGTTTCCCACCGAGAAGCACCACATAAACACCCCTGAGGTCAGACGCTGAAGTCGGACACATCGTAACCTTCAAGGGTCGGATTCCTGCACAGCTCCATGTTTCTGATTCAACTCACCTGTTAATTACCATGTTTAGTCGTTCTGTTTGAGCAGGAGCTGGACTCTGGGCTGGACTCTGACCCCCATTGCCCACCTCTGCTCCACTTAAACCACATGAACGCAACCAAGCCGGGTCAATGAGTTTCACCTCGGTAGAACTTACGACATGTTCTTAAAGCACAAGTGTCAGACAGGCCCAATTCAGGGCAACCGATCAGAGCAGGAGAATGGAGTCCTATTCTATTGGCAGTACTTCTCTACAGGGACTTGACAAGCCGTGTGTGCATTTGCACATCTGTGTCAGCAATGTGTGCAGCAAGTAGATGCGATGCATTTATTAGAAGGAAAAGCTGTGCTACTCAACAGTCTACAGACACACGTCATTCATCTTTCTCCACGAGTCTCTACATGTCCAGCTTCACCACATTTACCAGGATAAGTGGGAACCGTAAGTGGGAACCGTAAGTGGGAACCGTAAGTAGGAACCGTGTATATGAGGAGAGGGAATTTTAAGTCAGTGGAGATGTTGTTTAGTGTCTCTGAGGAGCCTGGGTTGTGCTGTGGGCCCCTGCAGGGCCGTCCCACCGGCCGAGCTGGATCTGTTATGAGAGCAGAAGGAACACAATGTCCTGAAGGTGCAGAACGTTCCTCACAGAGCAGCTCTGTTTATCTCACGCAGTTCTTCACACCAGCGTGACTGAGATTTGATCGACCATCTCAGACTCGTTTCTCATTCACGGTGATTCAGTAAATGCTCGTTTTCCATTCATGGACTGACGTGTGAAGTGTAGCTATTTTAAAGTCTATGCATGTATGTGTCCACCAATCAGCCATAACATTATGACCACCTCCTCCTTTCACCCTGATCTTCAATGATCAGGACCCCGCAGGACCACCACAGAGCAGATATGATGTGGGTGGTGGGTCATTCTCAGCACTGCAGTCACACTGACATGGTGGTTGTGTGTTAGTGTGTGTTGCTGGTACGAGTGGATCAGACGCAGCAGAGCTGCTGGAGTGTTTAAACACTGTGTCCACTCACTGTCCACTCCCTGCAATTTCATGTGCACAAAAACTGGACACTTAAAGGGGAAGTCCACTGATATTTCAAAAGTTTGTGTAATTAAATGGTAATATAATTGGGTGGGTTTGGTGTGGAACGCTCTGTTCTAGATAACCTCCCCCATTCAGATCAATAGACAGTGGAGGTGAATGGAAGCAGAACCTCTAAAAGCTCCTCACAGAACGTTATTAAACCTAATGCCTATAAATAAACACTGACACCCGACTCACTGTTTCATCAGAGTTCTGAGAAGATTCTGGATCTAAAACCAGTTCTAAACCTGAGTTTTGCTCGGTTCTAACAACACAAAATGTCGGGACTGATAAAGGAATCATAGAGGCCGGCAGAGGAAGGTCAAAGGTCAGTGGATAACTCTCAGCTGAAGCAGGACTTTGTTGTTCAGCTCCTGCAGTAGAAATGTGTGACGGTGTGAAGAAATCCATCTCAATCCGGCCCAGTTCAGGAAAAGAAGCATTGCTCGATTCCCGTAGCCTCACGACAAAGTGGAGCAAAGTCATCATTTTCTTTGCTCTCCTCTGAGCACACGTCCTGCGACGCAGCCTGAACTATAATGACTGTCAGACGTGTGACGTTAGTTGGAGAAACTCTGGAGGAGCCAGCAATCATTACTTCAGAAAACCTGCCCAGAGACAATAATGCAGAACGGAAACAGATCTGGATCAGGATTTAGATCTGAGCTGTCCAGGGTACTGAACCAAATGTCCCAGCAGCTCCACAGCAAAACCCCTTCTGATTAAGCTGAGGTGGGGAGTGTGGAGTGTTGGGGTTGTTGAAGGACTGGGCTGCACTGCTTTCTGTTTGATTCGTCATTCATTGGCTGAACAAATGCAGATGAGCAGGTTCTGCTGTTTCATATTTACAGATTTCAGCAGTAAAACTGGAAGGTTTATTAATATGATTTTAGAAAAAAACATTCCACAAACATCTTGAGGCCAGGTTTCAATCGTCCCATCGTGATGGTTTGAGGTTACGCTGAAGAACCGCAGCATAACAGTGCAGAGCATGATGCTCCCACCGCCATGCTTAACAGTCCATACAGGCTCACCACTACTTCTACAAGCAAACCTAATCTTCGGCTCATACGACCATCAAACGTTCCACGAGAACACTTCTTCTGTCCATGTGGGTCAGATGCAAACTTCAGTCAAGCTCAAAGGTTACATGGTTTGATTGTATTCTGATCACCACTGCACTTTATCTCCTTCTCTCCAACTCATCCCAGAAGTTCTGTATGGAGCTCCATCATTCCAGAGAACACAGTTCACAGCTCCACAGATCAGTGATGGGGGTCTTTATACCACATCTGCTCTTAGACATGGAGACAATAGAGTCATGTTTATCTGGACACCCTCTGGTTGCGTTTTGACCGTCTCAGGTGTGTAAAGAGTAACGTATAGTTCACTCTGTATGTGCTTGTGATGGTATGCAGGTAATCCGTCAGTGCAGCTCTGGACTGTGTGTTATAGGAGGTCATGTGTCTGGATACGCTTTAACCAAACGCTCTGATGATCTCTGAACCTGACGTTCTGGACAGTGAGGGCTGTAGCTGTCAGCAGTTTGTGTTTCTGAATAACCTCGTCCTGTAGCCTCGGATCACGTCCGCTGCCCATCACCGAAGGACGCGTGTGAGGTCAGCACACTGAGTCCTCGCGAAGTCAGTAAGAGAAGCAAATTTAGCAAACCCAGCAGCAGCACATTACAGGTCATGGAGCCGTATTAACAGAGCAGGTCTAAACCCAGCAGTGCTGAAACACTGACCTCAGAGCAGCTGACCTCGGACTGACCTGACTGCCCCCCTGTCTGCTCTGAGGATTAGGGTTTCAGGGATGTACTGTTGTGTTAAAATGGGGTTTATCACACTGTTTACATTAAACGAATAACAGTTAAACACACGAGAGGTTCTACTAAAGAACCTTTAAAGAAGAATGAAGGTAATGTTCTGGTCCAGTCAGAGTCCTGATCTTAGTCCAGTAGAGATGTTGTGAAGGAGCTGAAGCAGCAGTTGATGGAGGAAACCACCAACATCACAGAGCTGAAGCTGGTTTGAGGAGGAATGAACTCAGATTAGTGCAGGACTGACCAACCGTTACGGAGACGTTTAGATACAGTTATTGCTGAATAAAGGGGGACACAGCAGATACTGACAGCAGGGGGTCACAGACTTTTACCCTCACAGATATAAACCCTGATGATCTTCATCAGTAATCAGTGATCATGATATTTATGCAGAAATATGAAAATGATAAAGGGGTCACAGGGTCTCGGGCTGAAGGCAGTAAAGAGCCTCTCAGATGGCGTGACGTCACTGCGCCTTAACTCTCAGCCGGTAGGGTCACGTGATCAGCCGGAAGCGGCGCTGATAGAGCAGCAGGCTCTGCCTTATTAACCCCTCAGACCCGCCCCCGACTCCGCCCCCGCCACGCCCCCACCCAGCTCTCCACAGGGCACAACCGGAATAAACCGGTTCCACCCGGTACACACACGCTGAAACACACACACACACACACACACACACACACACTCTTTTTTTCTCTCTCTCTCTCTCTTTCTCTCTCTCTCTCTCTCTCACACACACACACTGAAACACTCTCTTACACATACACACACTCTCTGTCTCACACACACTCTCACAAGCACTCTCTCTCTCATACACACACACCCTTACACACAGTCTCACACACACAGATCAGATGGAGAATTGAGTAAATATTCAATAGAAATGATAAAGTCAGTGTAATATAAATAATAATGATGATTATGTTTATAGAGTTAAAGAGGAAACAATAGAACTTTATTGATCCATCAGCGAAAATAAGATCATCCAGAACCAGATGAATAATATACAGCATTATATATATATATATACCAATGGAAAACATGAATAATGTAAATATATATATATATATATATTAATAAGTAATATATATTTATTAATATCATTAAAATAAATCCATTTAATCTCCCAGATTCAACAATATTGGTATTAAATATATTGATAACAAACAAACTAAACACGACTTTAATTGTTACAAAATAGACTAAATACAATTAAAACTAAATAAGTGTGTGTGTGTGTGTGTGTGTGTGTGTGAGAGAGAGACAGAGAAGTGTATGTGTGTGTGTGTTTGAGTGTGTGTCAGTGAGAGTGTGTGTGTGTGTTTAAGTGTGTGTCAGTGAGAGAGTGTGTGTGTGTGTGTGTCAGTGAGAGAGAGTGTGTGTGTGTGTGTGTGTGTGTGTGTGTGTGTGTGTGTCAGTGAGTGTGTGTGTGTGTGTGTGTGTGTATGTCAGTGAGTGTGCGTGTGTGTGTTCCGCTACTTTAAACAGTGCAGCAGCAGTTTCTCGTGCACGCGCCTGAATACCGGCTCATACCGGTATAGAGACAGAGAGAGACTGCAGGACCGGCACAGACAGGGACAAGGGGAGACGGGGACAGTGGGAGACGGGGAGGCGCACAGCGGAGGCCACACAGAACCGGCTTTAACAGGCGCAGGTCTCGGTCCGGTTCTGTTTGATCCATTCAGAACCTCAGCGCTGCTCTCCACCCAGGCTCCTCACTGAACCGACTCCGAACCGACTCCGAGGCGCCTGCACTCACACACACGGACCCGTGTGTTCCGGAGGGAGAACCGAGGAGTTCCCCGTCGCGCTGCTCCGGTTCGGTGAGTACAGCTTCAGAACCGCGCTGACAGAACCGGAAACTGAGCGCACAGGAAGAGCTGAACTGCAGCGAATCTGAACCGAATCCGCTCCGTTAACAGTGGGTTTAACGGGTCTCCTGTTCGGGGCTGTGGGTTCAGCTGAGGCGGGCCGGTCCGGTCCGGTCCGGACTCGGTGCTGTGGTGTTCAATGAGTCGAGTTACTGAACTCAGCGCTCGTTAAAGCCGTTCTGTAATGAGTCAATTGTACCGATTCACAGGTTCAGACGCGTGTTGGTTCAGTGAAGATGATTCTGATTAAATGTAGATGTTTATTTATGAACACGTTTAAATCCGGATTAAAGATGGAAAATCAGACTTTTATATTTTATTATTTATATGAAAAACTGATCATCATAGAATCTTATTTCAAACTTTAGTTCAGAATTTAAATGAACTTGTTTTTCACAAGTAAAAGTTAATGTTTATGTGTGTGTGTGTGTGTGTGTGTGTGTGTGTGAGTGTGATAAAAGCTACACCCTGCTGCATATTAAAATGAGCTCTGGTGTGAGAGAATAGAATTGACTCAATGAAAATGAATCAGTGAATCAGTTGATGGATCCATTGAAACTGAAATGAAAGATTTGGTTCTATAAACTGAATCGGATCTTCTCATCACTGCTGCAGTCCTCTGTGCGTCATCTGCAGTCAGTGTTACACGTGTTCAACACACACACACACACACACACTTTCTTCTTCTTCTTCTCTCTCTCTCTCTCTCTCTCTCACACACACACACACACTTTCTTCTTCTCTCTCTCTCTCTCTCACACACACACACACACATCAAAGTTCTTATTTCAAAGTTGGAGTTAATGAATCCTAATAGAGTTTCCTGATGATGAGTGTCACATTTATAGACCAGTCTTCTGAGTGAGGTACCAATACTTACACCCCCCCAAAATCACCAGTCCCCAGGGTCCGTCACTCGATTACATCATCAGCCCGGTGCTCCTGGAACACTTTGTCCAGACAGAGGTGGTGTTTGTGTTTCTTCTGATCACCTGAAAACGTTCACTGCTGGTTTGAACAAAGTTTGTGACATCAGGTGACCAAAAGTCAAAGGCAGGACAATGTCAACATCAGTTTAACGTAAAATAGTGACATCTGAAGTTCAGTGTTCAGTGTTCCAGATGTTGACTGACACTGTTCAGCTTTTCATCACCTTCTGTGTCTGCTGTTACAATCGATGCTGACATGCCCGTCTAACCCGTCCTCCAGTAACGGTCCTGAGTAGGTTCTGAGTCCGTCCAGCATCTCTGAGCACAGTTTTTACACACCTCATTTCTGTTTCCCAGACAGGAATCTTTGAGCCATGAAGGGACTGGTGCCCACAGTGCGGGCATGCATGAGCGCCAACGTGTACCCGCAGGTTCCCGATGGGGGCTGGGGCTGGGCCGTGGCCGTGGCCTTCTTCTTCACTGAAGTCTTCACCTACGGGATCATCAAAATCTTCGGCATCTTCCTGCAGGACCTGACAAACCATTTTGAAGAGTCCAACAGCCGAGTGTCATGGATCGTCTCCATCTGTGTCTTTGTGATGACTTTCACAGGTCAGATATCCTGTCTCGCACTTTTACTTTCACAAACACGAAGCTTTAAGGGTCTGCGGTTGTGTTAGAATGATAACGGTAATGACCAGAACCTTTTCAGACGTTGATAAAGTGTTTTTATGACATTTCCTTGGGTTTGTGCAGGTATGACGGTTGGCAGTAATAAATGTATATCTGTAAACGGTCTGATTTAGACTCACTCCATCCATACAGTCCACATATAGGTCCTGTAGGTTGGAATCAATATTCGTGATTTCACAAGTCCATTGATTTAACCCCATCAGTTTACATTAAAGCCATATTCTGACAGGATTAGGTCCTGATCACTGAAGATCAGGCTGAAAGGAGGAGAATAAAGTCTGCAGAGATACAGATGAACTACAGTCTGAATTATAGAACCACAAAGAGCTCCTGTGTGATCAGAGGAGCCGATAGAGTGGACAGAGCTGATAGGAGATGATAGAGTGGACAGAGAGGAGAAACAAAGAAATTGGTCATAATGTTATGGCTGATCAGTGTATATGATCCCTTTAATGACAGTCTGCATCATAAAGCTGGTATGATGTATTTTTTCTACTGAAGACTAAAATGATTGTAAACTAAACATCCAGAACATCCAGAACAAGCTTCTTAGGGAGGATGTGTTGGATTGAGATGCAGCCTTTCTTCCATTAAACGAGGAGCACTTTTAGAACTGGGTCGTTAGGAAAGTGCTTTCTCAGGGCGGTGAGCTCCTGCTGTAATAAAAGCTGGGTGTAATTACGTCTCAGACGTGTACTGCAGTGTCACGTCAGCCATTATGTTCCCACAATGCACTTTACAAGCCCACAAAGCGATGGTTCTACTTTCATGCAAAACGTTTGTTACGCCTTTTCAAAGTCCATTTGCTGGTCTGTCTGCCAAAGTTCTCAACTTCTGCTTAGTTCACCTTCAAGATCAGAAACACAGTCCGGTAGCCGGTATTAAAGATCAGTAACAGTGTAGTTACTGAAACTGTATCAGAAACACAGTCCGGTAGCCGGTATTAAAGATCAGTAACAGTGTAGTTACTGAAACTGTATCATAAACACAGTCCGGTAGCCGGTATTAAAGATCAGCAGCAGTGTAGTTACTGAAACTGTATCAGAAACACAGTCCAGAAGCTGGTATTAAAGATCAGCAGTGTAGTTACTGAAACTGTATCAGAAACACAGTCCGGTAGCCGGTATTAAAGATCAGTAACAGTGTAGTTACTGAAACTGTATCAGAAACACTTTAGAGAAGACTCCGTTACTATAGGAGTACTCTAAACTCCATTACCGTTCCCGTAACGCTGTGGGAATGTGAAGCTTATTTGCTGATGGTTTACAGTTGTAGGTTTTACAGCGTCTCTGTACCGCGAGTGCAGCTTGTCCGAGTGTCTGTTATGGAAGTTGGAGTGGTGACGTCAGCGCAGCTGAGATCTCGTCTCCTCTTTCTGGTGACAAAGCTTTGTGTCGGGTCGTGTTTCTGTGCACAGACGCACCTGATCACTCAGAAGGGCAGAGGTCACCAGGGCTTATCCACAGTCAGACCTGGAGCTGGTAGGCCTGCGTGACCTCCGTGCACCGCAGCGCTCTGAGTGTGACCGTGGAGGTCCTGATCTTCTCTGGAGTGATGTGTAGAATGTGACCCGGCCGTTTTCTGAGTGTGAATGAAGAGCTGCTGCAGATTCATACCGGATTAACCGGCGCTGAGGACAGCTGTGTCTTCTTTTTCCAGCCCCTTTATCCACAGTGCTGAGTAACCGCTTCGGATGCAGGCCGGTGGTCATGTTCGGGGGGTTCCTGATCAGCGTGGGGACCATCAGCACAGCTTTCACACACTCCATCAACCAGATGTACATCACTGTGGGCCTTGTCTCAGGTACTTGTGCTGGCTATGATGTGTGTGTGTGTGTGTGTGTGTGTGTGTGTGTGTGTGTGTGTGTGTGTGTGTGTG
>CM067520.1:27085358-27130386 GCA_034509495.1 Acestrorhynchus altus | reverse complement strand
GATACTGTATAATTCATAGTGGATACTGAATAATTCATAGTGGATACTGTATAATTCATAGTAGATACTGAATAATTCATAGTAGATACTGTATAATTCATAGTAGATACTGTATAATTCATAGTAGATACTGTATAATTCATAGTGGATACTGTATAATTCATAGTAGATACTGTATAATTCATAGTAGATACTGTATAATTCATAGTAGATACTGAATAATTCATAGTAGATACTGTATAATTCATAGTAGATACTGTATAATTCATAGTAGATACTGTAACACACTAGCAGGCAGGTATAGATGTGGGGACTGTAATTAATTACATCAGTACTGAAAAATTACTCATTACTTATTGAACTGAAACAGTACCAGCCAGTCTGGCGGAGGCGTCCGTGCACTTCTCAGCTGTAGTCCTGCGTCCCACTGTCCACCTTCTGCTGAGTCCCTGCATGTGCTTCTGATCAAAGTCGAAGTGTGATTTTGACGAATCGATGTAACTCAGTTCTTCCTGAAGGTACTGACAGGGAACCCGAGCAGTGCTCCGCCTGATCTGACCACCGTTCTGACCACCGTTCTGACCACCGTTCCGTTCTGAATTGGCCGAGTCACGATTCCATCATTTACACAGATCCGACTGACCTTTGTCTTCTTCTGAAAAATGATGCCAGACCTTTTGTTTTCATTTGTCCTCGTCCACACCACGCACTGCTAGCTGTCCCCAGATCTCACAGCACTTCCTTTCCCACAGAAGACCCTCCCTAATCCAGACCTTTCTTTCTTTGTTTTTCTTCTTGTCTCTTTTTTGTCTCTCTTAATTACAGTTTTCTTTCAGATTTTTGTCCTCCCGGTCCCGTGGAAGCCGTGCTTTAACCCCCCGTAGCCTGGCCTGAGCCCGTGTCAGTAGAGGGCGCCAGTGGCTGTTATCCTTTGTGCTGTTTGTTTACAGGCCTGGGTTACTGCCTCACATTCCTGCCTACAGTCACCATCCTCTCGCAGTACTTCAACAAACGCCGCTCACTTGTCACATCCGTCGCCTCCACCGGAGAGTGCTTCTCCCTCTTCGCTTTGACTCCAGGTAACGCTGAGGCCCTCAGCACCACCCTCATACCCCTCTAGTCCACGCCAGGCATTAGACATGGGGTCAATAGGGTCCTGTTTGTTTATCTGCTCCAGAGAGTCCTACTCTATACGCTGTGTCCACAATCCTTTGGACAGATAGTGAACATATACACTTAAAGGACAGTTGGACAGTTGGACAGCTGGAAGTCATCTCTGCTGCTGTTTGTCTCCCGCTCCGCAGCCCTGAGTGTCCTGAAAGCTCACGTCGGCTGGAGGAACTGCCTGGTTGTGATTGGACTAATGCAGGCGTCACTCATTGCCTTTGGAGCGCTGCTCAGACCCATCATCATCCAGCCCAAACCCTCTTCTTCTCCAGAGGAGCAGGAGGAGGAGGGTCCTCAGTCTCCTCTCAAACTACCTGAAACCAAATACGAGCAGGAGAACGAATTCACCAGAACCTCCTTCAGCTCCATGGACTCAGGGGTGCAGTCCATCTCCTCCTCCAGAACAAACCTGGCTGAGGGTCAGAGGTAAGAGCGACCACAGTATTGGCCTGTAGTGTTGAGCGATTGACACAGTCGTGATGGGTGTTTTTCGGTGACAGTGTGGACGGTCCGGTCGTGATTGTAATGTCGATGTAATGCGGTGTTTTGTTTTTATCGCGCAGCCCTAATCGCACTGCAGCAGAACGAGGCTCACAACAAACCACAGATCTGCAGCTGAAGGAGGTGCAGGAGAAGCAGGAGCTGTCAGTAGAGGAGGAAACTGAACCTCCAGCCCTCCCTTCAACTCCTCTTAAACAGCCCACAAAGCAGCAGCAGGAGGAGGAGGAGCGTCGGGAGGCTCATCCGAAGCTGCTGGACTTTTCGGTGCTCAGGGACGGCAGCTTTATCTGCTACTCGCTCTTCGGCCTCTTCGCCACGCTGGGGTTTTTCGCGCCGCAGCTCTACATAATCGACCTGAGCGTGAGCTGCGGGCTGGAGCGCAATCAAGCCACCTACATGCTGTCCACGATGGCTGTGGCCGAAATATTCGGACGCCTCTCCATCGGCTGGGTCCTGAACCGCCGGCCGATCCGAAAAATCTACATCTTGCTGATCTGCACGGTGCTGCTGAGCCTGGTGCTGGCGCTCTTCACCGCCGTCTCCGAGTTCTGGGGGCTGGCTTGCTGCTGCGCCGCCTGTGGCTTCCTGTTCGGCACCGTGGGCTCCACCCACATCCCCATGCTGGCAGAGGATGACGTGGTGGGCATCGAGAGGATGTCGTCCGCTGCTGGAGTTTACGTTTTTATTCAGAGCTTTGCTGGGCTGGCTGGACCGCCGCTAGCAGGTAAAACACTACACCTCACACTGTTTGGTACAACTGCAGTCACACCACTACCGTGAATACAAATTCCAGCGCCCCCTCTTGGGCAGCTGTACTCATGCATTTGTGGACAAGCTGAGAGAGACAGAAGTTACGCAGCGTTACGCAGTTCTGGACTGACGGAGGCACCTGTTAGTCAGTGGAGCACCAACATGGTTCTGAAGCTCCTGTTTTAAGATCAGTACATCATTAGATTAGATTAGATAATTAGGTTCCTCTGGTTCTGACCTGGTGAAACAGCTGTAGTTTTATATTGTTGCAGACACAGTCAGAACACCTTTACTGAACAGCCCGCGTTTAACAGTGCTGACCCTGGAATTAACCTGACCGTGTGTGTGTTTACAGGTGCGTTAGTGGACTTCACAGAGAACTACGGCTCGGCCTTCTACACCAGCGCGGCCGGCGTGGGCGTGGGGGCGCTGTTCCTGGGACTGGTGCGACCCGCCAAATTAGGACTGTGTTCCTGCAGGACGAGGACTGTGACGCAGGAGCAGAAACAGGAAACCACACACAGCGAGGATTCACCCGCAGACTTCCTGGAGGTGGACCTGGTGGAAAACAGTCCTGCCAAGAGTCAGCCGGAATCAGCAACCGCCTGAAAACACACACACACACACACACACACACACACACACACACACACACACACACACACTTGAATTTACTTGACTGGAACGTGAGCATCGTTTCCATGTGGATGTAAAGGCTTCTGCTTAAGTATCAGCAGTTGTTGACCATTAAACTCTAAACTGAGTTAATATTCAATAAGAACTTCGTACAGAAGCAAACGTTTTCAGGTTTCACGTAGTTTGTCGTCCGTCAGGAGTCCCAGAGAGCGTCTCCCCCTGGTTGGGTAGGACGTCCCTCGCAGCCACCCCCCGAGGGGACGTGTAATTGAACCGATTGTATTTTTATAATCGTCTCCAGTTCTGTCCGTCACTGTGGATCCACGACGTCATGGTTTTCACTCATTACTCGTTCAGGAGTCTCAGATCGAACGTTATGTGAACACGCTGGCGTGACGGTGAACACTACAGTGTATACCATCGTAAAGCTCATTGGTCACCGTTCCACTCGAGCAGGTCATGTTTAATATTACTGTTGATCACTTTGGCTTCTAGATCAAAAACACTGAAATGGATCCCTTTAGAAATATGAGTTAAAATGATCCTTTTTCCACAGTGTTTCTGAGATTACACTGAAACACAGCGTTTAAGACGAGTGTGAAACAGAGTGCATCACTAATTTACACCTCCTTCGTGTGTCTCTCTGCGTCTGTTTACTGAAATTAAATGAGTTAAATATTCTCCACCATAATGAGCCGAGGATGGACCAGCAGATCAGTGTATGATCAGCTCTCTGTCTCTCTGTGTCTCTGTCTCTCTCTCTGTCTCTCTCATTCTCTCTCTGTCTCTGTCTCTCTCTCTCTGTGTGTCTCTCTCTCTGTCTCTCTCTCTCTGTCTGTCTCTCTCTCTCTATCTCTCTCTCTCTGTGTCTCTGTCTCTCTCTCTCTCTCTCTCTCTGTGTCTCTGTCTCTCTCTGTCTCTCTCTCTCTCTCTGTCTCTCTCTCTCTCTGTCTCTCTCTGTCTCTCTCATTCTCTCTCTGTCTCTGTCTCTCTCTCTGTGTCTCTGTCTCTCTCTGTCTCTCTCTCTCTCTGTCTCTCTCTGTCTTCATGTGGAAATGATGTTCACTTAAGCGTGATCACAAACGCACATTTTATCTTGAATGATCCTCAAAGAAGGTCATTCGTGATTTCTTTTCAGTGCCTCATTTTCTCACCACTTTTTAGTTTTTCTGTCTTTATTTGGACCAAAAGAAACTCCGTCGGGCGGACGAACTGATGGTCACACCGTCAGTCGTTCTCTCCTGAATACAGATCCTTTATCTTTCTGTACATGTTTACAGCGGCTGCGTTTCGCCTGTTTAACCGTCAGTATTAACGCAGACCTGTTTGTTTACAGCTCTGATTACTGTCCACCTTAAACGCTGCACTGTGTCTCTGCTGCCTCGTTTAAGGTGGAACAGAAGATTCCTGTGAGAGACCAGCACTAATGTCAGTGTCTGGAGGAACCCGATGAAACCAGTCTTCCAGCTTTAATAAGGACACGTTAGTCTCTTCATAGAGCCGCGCTTTTGAAAGACGAGAGAAGGACGAAGGGAGCAGATACGTGTTTTTGTTTCTTCATGTCATTCATTGCTTCTGAATGAGCCAGACTTCATTCAGTGTCATTAATTTTATTTATGATTTTAATAATAATTTAGAAAACTTGAATATATGAAATTATGAGCAGGAACAATCTGAATGGATGAAAAAGAGCGATTTGTTTTCGTTGTTTTCTGTAAAAGACACAAATCACATCTGACTTGAACCAAAGCACGTCCTTCACCTTTAAGACTTGAACAGCTCTGATGTGCTTGGGTTTGTCAACCATACTGTTATGATTGCACTGTAGTTTTTATTCACTTTGGGCATCTGATTTATTATTTTATTTTATTTTATTGTAATGGAACCAAACAATAATGTAGAGTTTGCCTTTGATATGCTGCAACCACTACATTTAGAGTATTATTTAAAATAGAAATAAATTTGATTATTTAATGAGTTGTGTGGTTTGTTGTGTATGTGTCCAAGCGCTCCCTCTGCTGGTCAGAGCCCTGTATCGCATTTTGAGCAGAACCACAGTCAAGCACATAATAATAATAATAATAATAATAATAAAATTGCTGTTTTCTACCTCAGTGGATTTTTAAGTAATGAAAGATCTGAAACCATCAGTGTCATGTTCTAGATGATTATTTGGAGCGTGCAGTTCAGCAGAGAAACACAGCTGTATAATGATCTGGACTGTAGAAGCTGTGGAACAGGGTTTATTATTTTGAATATAATATTTGTACATATTTCATTGAATGAAGAAACTCAGTTTTATTGAAAGTGGTCTAAAGTCACCACCTAGTGGCTGGTCAGGGTAAGTGCAACCTATTCTGCATTAAAAACAACCCAAACCTGATCAATATCATTAAACTGCAGCAGATTCCTACAAAATTACATAAAAATCAAATTAATCTGAGATATTCTTACTGATCTGCTGCTTCAAAGGGACCAAACCATCCATAAACATCACTAATATAATACTAATATAAACTATTACATTCCACTGTTGGAAGCAGTTTAGTGTCGCCATCTGGTGTTTATTCTGTGGAACAGCTGCTCTGAGTACAGGTTTAATTTGAGTGTTTTTAGTAATTATACAAAACAAGTAAGTGTTTTAGATTAAGTTATTATTATTTAGTTCAAAGCTGAACTCTCTATATCATTATTGTTAATATCAGCACATCTGTGATAAAATACTGCTTCATCACACGTTCTGTTTTTTTATTTTTATTTAATATATAAATGTACTACATTTAAGAAAAATAAGAACCACTTAAGAACCACTCAAGGACCATGAAACTCATTTCAGCCCACTTTAAGAGATCTATCTAAGAGATCTAAGAGAGCCATCTAGTGGTCATTCTATGTAACTGCTACACTGAGAACACAGTGTATAAACTGTGTTCATTAACCCGCTGATTATCACTTATTAAAGTGGTCAAACACCTCCACCCAGTGGTCATTCTATGTAACTGCTACACTGAGAACAGTGTATAAACTGTGACCACTTTAATAAGTGATGATCAGCGGGTTAATGAGCAAACACCTCCACCTGGTGGTCATTCGGTGGTGTAGCAGCTCCAGAGTGTTACTCCAGAGTGTAATGACCAATTCTGTTCTAAAGACACATAAAACTCTCCTGTGAGGTTTTCTTCTCAGGGGTTTAAAACACCTTTAGAAATCTTCCCCTTTTTTATCCTGTAACTTTTAATTCCCACGGTTATGCTCGTAACCGCCTTAACCATAAATATCTGCTCATAGCGGCTGAGCAGGTCTTCAGGACGGTATGCAGGTCAGCTGACTGGCCTGTTAATGGCCGTCTTTAAAGCATTAGTGATTAGCTTTATCCTGCTCACATACTTCGCATTTCACAACAGCTCTGAAGAACTTCTCTAAGTCTTTAACGGTTTGATCCGTTCTCAACCCGAGCCCTCAGACGCACCACGGTTCAGGGTGAATCTAGTAGCTGGTTAGAGGCTACATGTTCCTTTTGTTCTAAAGCACCATATTCCTAATGTAAGATCTTTACATTCCAAAGGCCTAAAGCTTCCTAAAAAGACAGGGTTCTATGTTCCCAAAGCCCCTATAGTACTAGGGCTCTACGTTCCCCGAGCCCCATAAGCTGAGGTCTTGGGTTCAAGGCCCTATTCTGGGCGGAGTTTCCATTTTCTCCTTGTGTCCACGTGGGTCTCCTCCAGTGTCCTCCCACTTTCCAAAATCATGGATCAGGTGAACTGGCTGTTGTTGAGTGTGTGTGTGTGTGCGCCGAGTAAACCACCCCAGTGCTTGATGCAGTCCTTCAGGTGGACAGTCAGCTCCAGTGTGATTGCGTACAGTGCTGATGAAGCATTTTAGGAGGACACTATATGAGTGTAACTATGGCCTAAAGCTCCCTAAACTCACAGGGTTCTATGTTCCCCCAGGGCCTACAATCCTAACATTCTGTGTCCATGTTCTTCTAACACCACTTCCCCAAAGAGAAAAAACTGACACCTGTTCAAAGTTCTGCTCGAAATCACTTCAGAAACTAAAAATGCAGGTTTGTCTGCTCCCTTTTTCCAACCCAGTAACATGATAATGGAATTCTTCGAGTCCCAAACAAGGAAATGCTCACCTTCAGCGTAAAGAAAACCAGTCCGACTTGTTTTGGAAAATGTTTTTTATTGAAGGATGGAAAAGGGTGAGAAAGCAGAGGTTAGACTGTACACGGAGAGCGTTTCAGTATTCTGTTTCGACACGACGCCGACATCTTTTAGTAGGATTAGAATCAGGATTTAGAAACAACTTCCACAAAAGGCAAAAAATTGAATCATCTAAAGTACAAAATCTCAAATAAAAATAGAAAAGGCTTGGAAAAGTCGTGAGATACTGGAGGCACTAGAAATCGGCAGCTTCATTTCAGGCCTAATCTTTGCATAATTCTACGTAATCAGCGCATTTGATTTTCTGGGAAAAGCTTACAATATCAGGCATTTTTCACTCGGGGTTTCTCATGTTTCCATCTTCTTTCCACTGCCGACAGCAAGTCAGACCCATTTTGTTTTTCTACACCGTTTACAAAGAAACTACAGCAAACCTGCAACATAACAGTAACATCTGCCTGTTAAGACGTCAGGGTTTTCTTTCTCACAGTGCATTCAGGCACAGAAGTACAGGTTAAGTAAGTAGTGTCTCTGTGTCTTATTACAGCATCACTGGTCTTTTTCCAAACACAGCTCCTGACCTGGCGTACAACTACAGTCAAACACTAAAAAAGGAGGCACGAGTGTGTTCACAGGAAGCGTCAGAGACAGTCATCAGGAACAGCTTCAACGAATCGCGCGCGCGTGTGTGTGCGTGTGTGTGTGCGCGTGGTCAGTGTAAGGCGTTCTCTGGTTCTGTTTTGGTAAAAGCAACAGTCTGATTTGTGTCGAGTCAGAAACACAAGCCGAGGTGCGTTCAGATCTAAGCCGAAGGGAGAGCGCAGCCGTAAACGGCCTCGTCTCCGGCTGTAACTGGTTTAAAGATATCCGTCGGTATTTCGAGACCTACACTCCTACTTGAACTTGAAGACGACAAGAGAAAACACAGACTCAACAGGCAGCCTCTTAGCCTCGCCTCCTTTCTCCACACTGGGATTCAGGAAGAGTGGCTGCTGGTGAACCCTGGTGGTTTAAGAACCCAAATATCATTACATTAACCCAGTACGTTTAGATTGCACTGCTTAATATTGCATGACTTCCTCCAACGTTGTAATCACAGGCATTAGCACGCTGGCTACAGTGTTAGCCCTGATCCAGGACCATCCAAAACCTCTAGCTGGTGTGCTAATGCCACACAACACTGATCTGCAATATCAGCCTTCGTATGAACCGTAATTCTTTGAACAAGCGCTGAAACCACGTTCTTACAGATACAGAAGATGCTCTGTGGGTGTTGTGTATCACGCAGCCCTACTGTAACAACGTAAAACGTCATCATATTACGATATATTACAGTTTTTACACCTTAAACGACTCAGGCCTTGAGTTGCTTAGAGCCAGTATCCAACCTGTTGCGACAAATGACAATGTTAAAGTTGCTGCTATGCGAAATCTGAAGGCACCGCGCTTCTTCAGGAATGTCTGTCTGACCTCTTTGGATGACAGATGGAAGCAATTGGCCACAAAATTGGACAACAAAGAGAAAAATCAGCCCTGAAACCGTTCAAGTGTTCAAACAGGTGAGATGCAACTGGCTCGAACAGGAGACCAGAGCAACAAACAAATCCTACTCCATGTTACTCAGCTACCATGCTCATGTGGGGCATTATACAGGGAGGGACTACTTCATTCACTAACAGGCGGAAGAAACAAGTGAACTGGGGCACTTTGTGAGTGAGTGCAGTGTGCTGATCATGTTGCTGAGCAACCTAAACCTACTGTTAATGAATTACATGGGAAAGTGTGAAATTCACAGCATCCAGTGATCGAAACACAGCCTGAGAGAGATCAGTGGATCCCTTTCTTTGCAATGCCTGTTGTTTGGGTTCAGATTCTGAATGCATTCTGCTCCACGTTCAGTCAACAGTGTGTTGCGTTGTTGCTATGCTGTTTTCTAGAAGTTTCCAGCGCACTGCGGGAGACTACAGCCTCCTCAAAAATCACCCTGTAATGCCCCTTTGTGATTCGGACACTCGTGAGGAAAATGGTGCCCTAACGTGGCCATTCCGGTCACAGTGTAGCTGATGTTCGATCTGCAGAGATTAAGGTGCATTTCTAGCCTGCGTCTGCAGAAAGACGCTACGAAGGCCACGGTACAGGGCACAGCGTGTTCACAGGCTGTTAATGTAAGATTAGGTCTTATTATTCTACTTATACAAGAAATGGACACTTGCTGACCTTCAGACAAGTAGAGTCCATTAATCTGAAAGGCAGACATTTCGTCCAAAACCATTTCCATTTAATTTTCTCATTTACGTCTGTTCCAACGTTTTCTTCACATTCAGACTTTTCTTTAAACGTGTCTTTACGGAAGTCTCATTTAAAGACTACACTGCATGGACAAAAGTATTGGGACACCTACAGGAGCTTTTCTGCCATCCCATTCTAAAGCCATGGAGTTGGCCCACCTTCGCTATAACAGCAGGTCTGCGGTTGTTGATGAACAGCGTTGGAGATGTTCTGCTAACTTTAGGTGGTCGGACATTTCGCAGCAGACCTCCTGTGGCTCCTAAACACGTCCGCTGTTCGGTAACACCGCTCATAACTGATGGTGGAACATCATTTCACCAAGAAATTTCACCAGCTTACTTGTTGAATCAGTGGTCGTCCGATTACTGTACCACGCTGGAGTTCAGTGAGCTCCTTAGGACCATCCACTCTTTCACTAACATGTAACGCTAAGCTGCAGGATTCAATGAGTTGAAGGTGTCCCAATACTTTTGTCTATATAGTGCTTGTTCACAGAGACTAACTTCTCAGGCCTTATTGTGTGAACAGACTTAAAGCTCACAGTCTCATAAACCTATGAAATGCAAACTCCTGAAGGAGACGTAACACCGAACACACACTCATCGGAACAGTGCATGTTCTGCTTTAGCACTCGGTGGAAGCACTGACTGGCACATGAGGACAGTGGTTCTGGTCAAGAACGTCCAGAAAGCATAAAAAAACCCTCACTTTTCACGAGCATCCTGGGCCTCCTGCCAGGGACATGAGGCAGTTTTTAACCAGACAAAGAGCTCTAGAAGCTGCAGGGCTGAGGGGCCTTTCACTGGGTGTTGGGGTTGCGGTGGGGGGGTTTAAACTGCAGGAGTCTGAAACAGTGTCTGTATGCATAGAGATGTATAGCCACCATTCACCAAGGAGACTGCCACCCAACCAGAAACGGCCCAGCCAAGAAGCGAAGTAGCGGCGGCGGCAATACTGAACGGCTAAGAGAGGAGTGTGAAGGTACAATAAGATGGCTCTGAGTGACACGGTGAACACGGTGAATATGCAGCAGTAAGGAAAGAGGAAAACAGCTTTACATTTGTGTGGAATCTGCATATCGGTTAGAAAAGAGTGAGATACATACTATACACTTAAACACCCCTTAAAACTGTATACTGGGTGGACACGGCACTATACATCAGCTATAAACAACGGTCGATGATGAGGAAAACTTCACAAGCTGAATTCTTAAATCCCTTTTGTAGATCTCTGGCGTAACGTAGAGGGAAAACAGGGCTGCTTTTATAACGGGTACCTTTTAAATCTTGAAATCTTGGCACTTGTGAATGAAAGCTTTTTAAAAAATGTTTATCAGCAACAAAAACAATAAACAGAAAAGTCCATCTAGTTTGATTTGCGATTAAAAATGTTAAAACAAATTAAATAAATTAAAAGACTTCCCCTTCCCTGATGGACACGTGTTGAAGTATAATCTAAAAGAGGGATCTTGCTGACATAAGAGGAAACCAACCCCTCAAAACACTTTTTTAGCAGGTCAGCAAGACCTAGACGTTTCCAAGTACTGATGGACAGTGTGTGTGGAGGTTGGCGAAGGCTTTAAACGTCTAATTCTTCAAAATACAAAATACGAGTGGTCGATATTCAGCCCTGAGTTGATGCCACACTACATACACGAGCCCGCCTGCTTACCTGTCCGTCCTCGAGCGGCTTTACACTACAGCATACCGCGTTCAGTTACAGTGGTCTAACCGCAGAAAAGTGTGCTTGTCTGAACACTTCCTCCTCTCAAATTAACCATCAACCATCTGTAACTGGAATCCATGGAATCCATCAGCAGCGGCTGAAAAGTGAAAGTGTAAACCTCTGAAAATATAACTTACAGGTAAATATATTCACGTATCTATAAAACAAAAACAGAACCTGATTAGACACTAGAGCTAAACCGCTTTAAAAAACAAAAACAAAACACAGCCAGGCAGGTATTGACAGAAAGGCTCAGAGTTTTAAACTGTTCCTATTTAAAATATACACCCCTCAACCACAACGTTATGACCACCTCGCTGAGCAAACAGCAGCACTTTGTAGTTCTATAATGGGGTGCTGATCATTGAAGATCAGGGTGAAAGGAGGAGAATAAAGTCTGCAGAGATACAGATGAACTACAGTCTGGAATTATAGAACCACAAAGAGCTCCAGTGTGATCAGAGGAGCTGATAGAGACGACAGTGAGGAGAAACAAGGAGGTGGTCATAATGTTGTGGCTGATCAGTGTAAATGTTAAAATGAAAAGGCTTTTAATACCTGTTAAAATCTTGCTGTTTGCAATTTGGTCAGTAATAAAAGGCTCAAAATGTGGCAGATTAAGAACAGTGCTGGGTTTTCGTCCAGCTTTGTCTCCATCCGTTTGTGTACTGGTTAGTAACTGGGAGGGGATGGAAAATGCATCGGTTTTTTTTGGCACCTCCAGTGAGGCTGTGTTAAACACACTTGTATGGCAGGCTGAATCAAGGCAGAGGAGCTCTGGATCATATATACACACACTACATACACACACGAGGGCGGCACGATTCGTCATTTTTTGGTAACCATTATTGCCGTTGGCCTTCAATTTGCAAAATTTGACCGATCAAAGATTTTCACAACTTTTCCATCAGGATCTTCTGTCCATATCGTGCAGCCCCATCACATTCAACACACTCGTACGAACACACACTCAAGCTCCCGTCTCTAAGCTCGCCGCCCACACCACGGCCAGGCAGTCAGTGGTCACTGACAGACACGCACTCAGTCATTTGTCGCTTTCTTCGCACAGCAAAGCCCCTTTTGTGGCTCCCCCACAAGACGCCCCCACATTAGAGCTAGTCAGAAAGGTTACTGTAGGGAGTACAAACTTGCAGAACAGTGGAGGAGGGGGTGGAGCAAGGGAGTCAGGGAGGGTCTTCTTTCTGACCAAACAAAAAAAAACGACGAAAAAAGGAGCCAGAAGAAAGCATCACATCGCAGCATCACTGCAGCATGAGCTGTTTGAGGTTATCGTGCAAGATGGTGTCCTTGACGTCGCGGAAGACCAGCCGAATGTTCTCGGTATTGATTGCAGTGGTGAAGTGGTGGTAAAGAGGCTTCTGCTGCTGTTCCCGGCGCTTGTTTCGGAAACACGTCACCAGGAAGCTTTTCACGTCCTCCAGGTTGTGTGGGTCCCCAGTGAATTCCGAGAAGTAGTCTTTGATGGCCACGGTCTGGACCTTCTCCTCCAGCAAGTCTGTCTTGTTGAGGAACAGGATGATCGAGACATTGCTGAAGACACGGTTGTTGACAATTGTCTCGAAGATGTTGAGCGACTCCATTAGCCTGTTGGTCTGCCGGTCCTCCATCAGCACCTGGTCAAACTCGCTGGACGACACCAGGAATAAGATGGAAGTGACACTGTCGAAGCACTCAAACCACCGCCGCCGCTCTGATCGCTGGCCTCCGACGTCCACCATCTTGAAGGGAACGTTCTTGATCTCGAAGTCATACTCGTGGATACCCTTGGTGGGTTTACGGGCCAGCAGGATGTCTTGCTGACTGGGCAGATAGTCCTGAAGGAGAAGAATCAGACAGCAGTGTAAGTGAAGTGAAGGGCTGATTTTACTGAAGTTACGAAAACACTTTTGCAGACAATTCAAAATTACTACAGCCCTCAAATTTGTATTCCAAATGTAGTCAATCAGTCTTTTGCAGAGCAGCTACAGGTTAATATACATTATATGGACAAATGTATTGGGACACCTGCTGATTCACTGTTTCTTCTGAAATCAAGGCTATTAATGTTTTATATTTTAGCATTTAAAAACAAAAGAGGGTAGAAACCTACACAGTTGTGGTCAATAACAATAATAATTTTACATTATTTTGTGGACACCCCTTCTAATGAACACCTTCAGCTACTTTAAGCTGGTCTAGTCCTTGTAGAGAAGTACTGCCAATAGAAAAGGACTCTCTGGAGCAGATAAACAAACGTGACTATTGTCTCCATGTATAATTAGTGAGGTCAGGATGATCACCACTCCCATACTCAATCCCAATCACTACCCATCCATAGTCATACTCCACTCCTCAACTACACCCACTTACATCCATAGATCCCATCTTCAATATAAATCCATACACATGAATAACCACCATCCCATTCCACTTACCCCCATATCCGCACTCATACCATATCTGTACCCATCCTACATCCAATACCCATCCATACACACATTCCTCAAAACCCGTCCTTACACACCCATCCTCTTTAACACCCAACCATATCCAATCATCCTATCTTAATCAATACCAACCCCCAATTTACCCACTCAAGTCCATACACCCATTCCTCACACATTACCTCATCAATACCCAACCACATACCTCAGCCCATCTTAATCAACATCCAGACACCCCATTTTCATCTATTGGTGTCCATAATGATTTATACCCCAGTCTCCCACATGGTGTGGTGGCTTGCTTTTGGTGTTATCTGTTGCTCCACACCAACCATATTTTTGCCGTGGTCCACTCGGGGGGAGGAACACCAACCAGGTCTCCTCTTTTCTTACTTCAGAGGGAATGCAGAGTGGATCAGAGCAGTGACGTACAGCAGCTAAGGCTTCCTACAATGTCTGTACGAGAACACAAGCAGGACAGGGGTGATGATGACCTCATCCTGGTAAGAGAAGGTGCAGCACAACTAAACCCCTTAGAGATCCTCTGCAAAACTATCCACACCACCGCAAAGCCAGAGGGCACATTCTGGAAGGCCACACAGGATGACGTCATGTATGATAGGGCTTAATGGAAAAGCCATGCAGAATGAATACGGTTCCTCTGCAAGCACACACAGGAGCGTAGGGTGTAAAGTGCCCACTTCAGTGAATTTGCGGAGACACACTACCTCATGGAGTCTCACCCCGTACTGAGGACACTACCTCTACTTCATTACTCCCAGGAAAATGTCCGACAAAACCTTCAGAGAAAATCCCAAACGCACACTTTCACTTTTGGAAAGAGCTGGCGGGAAACAAACCCTCATGGAAGAAAGGTCTCAGACTTTTGATGAACCTGAAGGCGAAGAAACCCCACCCACAGACCTGCCCCAACATGGTCCAGACAACCCCAACACACCGGATGCAGTTAATGAACACATGACATGGCTGGCCACTTTACTGGAAACACCTTGCTTGTTCTTCCACTCCCTGGCCACAGGAACACATACACAACTCTATATCAAGTGGGCATTTCCCCCAAAGCTCACTCAGAGCACACAGTATTTCCTGTGCGAGAGTGAGAGCGCGAGTGTGAGTGAGATGGTGACTGCAGCAGTACAGGCACGAACTGATCATCAGAGAGTAAGAGGTAGAGCAGTAGGAGAGGTAGACATAGTGAAGAGAGAGAGGTATAGAGGTAAAGAGAAAAAAACTAAGTGAGTGAGAGAGAGAGATGCGTGAGAGTGCAAGTAAACATGCAGGAAAAGGAGATTGAGATCTAAAGAACAAGTGTTCTATTTCCTTCCGGTGGATGGGTAGAGGGGAGCGAGAGAGGGGGAGAGTGTGTGACAGGGGTAGAGAGACAGAAAGACAAAGTGAGAGAAAGAGAAAAAAGATACTGTACGAGTTCTAAGGCCATAACATTAACCTGACACACACGCACCACCGACTTCCTCAGATCTACACACCCAATGACGCCAGCCGGTCAAATGACGTAGAGCCGAGCACGGGCCGACTGAGTCACACCGAGCTGATAGAAATCAGCTCTAAAGAAATCTGAGGAGCCATCGCACGCACACACACACGCACACACACTCTCTGGAGAAGCCTTCACAATATTGGTCCCAATCAGAGATCTTCCCCCTCTAAATGATATCATTATTTATTTGATTTTATTTATTAATTAAAAAGATTGCAGTGACATTAACATTAAAGTGCTCCAAAACGTACAATATGTTGATAAAATAGAGAGCGTGAGAACTGATGGACAGTATCTGAGGTTTTTTGCTGACCTATCACTTTATTAATAGTGTAACGGTCTTCAGTAAGTGGCGAACGATCAGTGTGTATGTAGCACATGCACACTTTCACTTCCCTGTGTGTCTGACCCTCAACTGCTGCTACTAAAACAGCCTATTTTAGCCCTTCAGTTCTGCACACACACAAAACCACATTCTGAACTGACCACTCATACATCAGTAGCATACATAGATTGTCCATATTATCCTCCTTTCACCCTGTCCACTCTGACAGACACTCCTACCTAGTTGCACTGCTGTGTCTGATCCACTCGTACCAGAAACACACACTAACACACCATCACCATGTCAGTGTGACTGCAGTGCTGAGAATGACCCACCACCCACATAATAGCTGCTCTGTGGTGGTCCTGTGGGGTCCTGATCATTGAAGATCAGGGTGAAAGGAGGAGAATACAGTCTGCCGATGAACTGCAGTCTGGAATTATAGAACCACAAAGAGCTGCTGTATAAATTTTATGGCCGATTGCTTTATTAGACAATACTTACCGGCATTCCCAACTTTTCCAAGTTATCCAAGAAATACTTCACTGATTCACCCTGTGGAGAAAAGGACAGACAGTTAGCAATGAATGTACAAACAGTGCACTGAAATCTGTAGTAATGACAACAGATAAGTTAGGCTGTTTGAAGCATCTCCACTTCCAAAAACACACCAACCAATAAAACAGGACTAATCCTCTTTTAAATAAAACTGGCTGTTCTGTGTGTTTGTACGTGACGCACACAGAACAGCCAGTAGTGAACCTGAACTAAATCAAAACATTTTTACAATTCTTCTAAAGCATTACTGCATTTGTTTGCTCAAGAAAAAAAATCCCTCTTAATACTGTAACATTGTTCACTGAGTGTCTCAGCAGTCTAATGTGCTTGTGTGCCATTGTACTAGAGATGGGGACCTGATCCTTGAGCGCACTGGCTGCCCAGCAATGATGTAATGGCGGCAGTACGTAAGATGTAATGTGTGTGTGTGTGTGTGTGTGTGTGTGTGTGTGTGTGTGTGTGTGTAATACAGATACATAGACATTAGAGACTGCAGTGCTTAGTCATCTTAACCCATAAGGACCCACAGTGACCTAAATGTAAGACCCTTTAAAACGAAGTTAAGGTTATTTACAGCACTTTGTTCCACACTTTAACTCCTGAAATCTCTAAGAGAACCACGCTGAACATCCCGCATGAGTTACAGGAAAGTGAATTTCATTTACAGAATGACTGTTTGGTCAGCCCTTCAGACAAAGCTGCTCATTTTAGGTTCTGACCCCATTAACCCTTCAAATGCTTTAATAAAATGTCTAAAAATATAAAATAAAATATATAAAAATAAGAAAAAATAAATTTCTAGAACTAAATGATGAAATACATGAAATGTTTGTTGTGATAAATGCAACATTGGGATTTGCTTAACTTAAATTATTTACAAATCATGTGACTTATCACAAGATGATATTAACTGCTCAATTAATAAATCATTATTATTTTGCTCAAAATTGAAAAGAAAAAAAAAAAAAAAAAAAAAAGTGCTAAAAATATCTCTTTTAAGCTAATGTCTCGTTATATAAAGTCCAGAACGTCTCATTATGTAAACTGTTACTACGATAAAGTGATTTTACTTCAGGTTTAATCAGTAGCTCATCTGATCTAAACTGTGGGGCTGAATTATTAACGCACATCTCGGCTGATACTCAGCATTACGAGACTTGGATTTGAACTTAATCAGGACGTCCCTAAAAGGAACCGGAATGCCTGAATGGTTAGAGGGTAACACCAGTTGTTCAGGGTTGATACAGAAATGGAAGGTGAAGGATATCTGCCTTTTAAACATAGACAGTCACGACAGACATCACATCACACCTGGTGGAAGACGGGTAAATTCACAGTCACGTCGAGGACGAAACTAATAATATGTAAACAAAGCACAACACCAAATGTGGCCAGCGGGCAGCAGAGGGGTGTCATTAGTGGTTGGCCATGTGTGCAGAAACACTCATTAAAAGAGTTGAACACAGCTCAGGTAAACACCCCGACTAACGTCCACCTTCACGACTCGGACACCTGAGTACACAGCGATCATTCACGAGATTTAATAAACAAAAGGTTCTGAAACAAGTCATCTTACACTGCATGTCCAAAAGTTTGTGGACACCCCTCCTAATTCAGCAACACACATTGCTGACCTAAAAATGCAAATGCACACAGAGCTTGTCTAATCCCTGTGGGGAAGTACTGCCGATAGAATAGGACTCTCTGGAGCAAATAAACAAACATGACCCTATTGTCTCCATGTCTAATAGCAGGTGTGGACTAGAGGGGTATAAAGACCCCCAGCATTCAGCTGTGGAGCAGCGCACTTGATCAGCCTATGACCAGCTTGACCAATCTAGACAGCCACCCTGACCGGTGTGCCCAAAACCAAATGTAACAAACCATGATGGTCAAGTCCCATTTAAGGCAACAGCTCAGCTACTAGTAATCCAAATATACTGTGACTCACTGTTACCTACAGACATGGACAACATCAGACTGGGTTTGGTGTGGAAAGCTCTGTTCTAGATAACCTTCCCCAGTCAGGAGAGTAGACAGTGGAGATGAATGGAAGCAGATGTCTGAACTTCCAAAAGCTCCTCACAGAAAGTCACCCAATGATTATGAATAAACACTGATACCTGACGCACTGTTCCAGAGTTCTGAGAAAATTCTGGATCTAAAACGGGTTTTTATAATCAGATAATCAGATCATTAAGCTGGTGGAGGGACACATGGAGGACTGCAGAGGTGTAGTGTGACACAAAGTAGTCGCAAAAGCATATCAGATTCTCTGTCATAAACTCAAGACTGAAATCGCTTCACTGGTGGGTTTGGATTGTAAATAAAATGCGCATCAATGCAAACAATGGCCGCTTCCATTCACCACCACTGTGAAGAAATCAGTCCCTTGAAAAAAAAAAGTCCCTTGAAGCCACATCTTGGCTGATCAGCTACATTTGATGAACCCCTTACTTTAAACCCTCGCACCACATGACCCAGAACAGCCTAAGAAAAAACTTCAACTTCCTTCCTCCAAGGAGACCCTCGAAATCACAAGTGCTTAGGAGGTAATGTGGCTTGAGAAGGTGGGGTGGTGAGGGGGTTACACACAAAAAGACCTTGAGGTGGCTTATAATATAATAAAAACAGCGGTGGTTCGGCCATCAGAAAAGCCCCCGAAACCCTCGCCAGCCTGGGCATGCTGCCACAGGGCTAGGTCAGTTCATCTTCAATGGAGGGTGTGGGCCCTTGGGAACAAAGCTCCAAATACTGGTCAGGATATCAGTTCCTAAGCCAAGAATAAAGAGGAAGTCCTGTTACTCAGCAACACCTGAGGGTGAGCCCTGCTGGAAGTGACAGTTCAGTCAGGAATCAAACCAAATACCTTTTTTTTTGTTCCACCTTAAATACAGCAGCTATATTCTAGCACTACTACATGTCCAATGATGTGATCATTTAAGGTGGAACGCAATGTTAAAACAACTGTAGAGGTTTATTGTGTGAATACATGGCTGTTCATCACCCAGTTCCAGTATTTAGTCACAGACCAGTAAACACTACTACGTTATGCTCGGACACAAACACTACTCTTCCAGTGTCAATCCGAACAGACTAGAGCCAACCAGCAAAGACCACCATTGAGGCTGAAATCTGGCCAATGAAAATGAGAGCTGGTGCTACGAGTGGTTAAGAATCCAAGTTTTGATGCACTCTCTGTACCAAGAAGCATATTTGACGTTGGTAGCTGTTGAGCGTGTTGGCGACATAGACCCACTGGGGAATATCCTCTGCATCCTACGCCATACACACACAGTGATTTCACACACTAGGGGGCAGTGAGCACACCTGCATGGAGCAGTGGGCAGCCCTTTCCGCAGCACCGGGGATCAGCTTGGGAGTAAAGTGGCACTTGTCATGTCCTGCCAGTTCAGGGATTTTAACCAGCAACCTTTCAAGGACAAGGCTGCTTGTCCCCACCCACCTTCGGGAGCATTGTATATGATTGGGGAGACTCATACTAGGGTAATGAATTACATGAATCATAATGAATAAAATAATGAATTTTAAAATACATTAATTGAAGTCAGATCTGCCCACACTGACCCGCTCTCACACATTCTTTGGAATTTATTGGTACACAGATGGTAGCCTGCATTAACAGGTGCAATATTATGATGGAATTTTTTATATCTTGTTAAAATAATATTGATACAGTAAACATTCATGTCTTGTGTAACAATACGGGGGACTGTTCTGATAAAGAAAACACTGAACTGAGTACACCGTTCACATTTACTGCATTAGCTTATGGGAGTTCTCTGTTGGCACTGAGTCACTAGTGCTAATTTTAACTTAACAGGATATACAATAAAAGATCACTATTTCTGTGGGTGGACACTAGTACGGCGTTAACGGCATTTTGAAATTCTCAAAGGGTGTGGAGCTGTTAAGTAATTTCTAACAGAATTAATTACCATGTCTCTGACAGTGTTCCTACCTATGAACACAGTGATGTGTGGCACAGAGATCGAAACAGAAGATTTTTCAGCAAACTATTCCTGTGATCAGCATCAACGAGCCACCAGCAAACCTAGGTCTCCAGACTAGTCTCCTGAACACCCACTATACGAGCCCGAGACGATACAATAAATCGGTAGAAGTGAGACCACCGGCAGTTCTAAGAGAATATTCCAGAAGCTGGTCTGTAGCTCTGTGGGTTCAATCTGCATCCTTCCTAATGTAGATCAGCAGGCAAGATAGCACTGCTGACGTACCAAAACCTGTTTTTTGTTTTTTAAACGGTTGGAAAGAGTCAACTCCTCGTTACTAGGCATGAAACCCTTCATTATGGGTTAGGGTTCGGATACCGAGGGCCCAGGGTCATTTTCTTTGGACTCTTTTTCATTGTTAAGAAATTCAATTGTGATCTTTCAAAATAAGTTTAGTTTGCATGTATGGACTGAACAGACTGGAGGAATTGTTGTATGTTGCCAAAAGACAGATTTCCATAACTTGTTCCCATTAGAACCATTTTTGGTGAATCAACAGTATGGCCTTTTGTGCAATAACTAAAATATGAAATGTTGTATAACGCAGTTCAAACATTACTATATTATCACTTCCCTTTGTTTCATTTTGTATATTTCAAAGTGTTTATTCTGTTTATTTTTTATATAAACAGATGCAGCTATAATAATTAAACTTTCCCTCTAAAGTATTTCTGATTCTGATTTTAACCTTCATTCACAGAAGCACTTATGTGGGGATGTGATTGGTCATGATGTCAACAGCACACAGTAAATATACATTTGATTGGCAATTGATAAAGACAATGAATGTGCAATACCCTTACAGACCCCTAGAGAAAAACATGAACAAGTGCATCAAGTTTTCAGTCAGAACGAACGTCAGATCCACAGATGGAAAAAGAAAAGGTCTCCTGTCTCAAACAGAATCAACAAACAGAGCAGGAAAACAAGGCCAAGTTGTGACCTATGCACTAGAAACCTGATGTAACTACCACCAAAGCACAAACAAGCCTGCACTCACAAGCTCAGCTCACATCCTTCAGAAGTGTGGCTTTTCAGGCGCACTGTGTTTGAAAACAGGTCACATTCATTACCGCGGGTTTCTCAGTAACACACTTTCCGGTTTGCTGCTGAAACCTGGTCGAGAGCTGCAATCACACTTTGATTAAAAACTCAAGACATGTCGCTCCAATTTCTTCTGCAATTTATTTCTTAATTAGAATCATAAAAAATACCCCAAAAATGTGAAGCGTGGGGTTGCAGTATTGGGAAGGACAATAATCATTATCAGGATAAATTCAAACTGATCTACTCATACAGAAATGGTGTCTCTCAGTACGGCGTTGGGTTTAACGCAACATGCCAGACGTCTCTGCATGGAGTTGTAGAGGTTCCAAATGGTGTCCTGTGATGATCCATCCCATGCAGCTTGAATGTTCTCACTCAGTTCTGCAGATGGTGTGGTAGGGGTGGAGTGTTGATAGAGCGTCCAATAGCGTCCACACATTTTCAATCAGGGACAGGTCTGGAGATGAGACCGACCACGGCATAGTATCTTTGTCTTCAAGACGAGACGGCAGCAGTGTGTGGACGAGCGCCGTGCTGTTGGAATAGAGCACTGGAGTGTGTGTTCAGAAAAGGTGGAACCACCGGTTGCAGAACCTCATTAACATAAGGGACTGTTACAGTGCCTGTAATGAAGACCAAAGGTGATCTAAACTTGCAACCACACTATAACACCAGGCCTTCTGGATGTGACTTGACAAACCAATGACTTTGGTGCTGTCCACAGTGCCTCCACACGCAGAGTCGTTGGTCGTCTCCACCGAGACTCTGACGACGACCTGCTGCTATTCTGAGGGACTTTATGATGGTCTGATAGGACACCAATTACATCAGTTGATTCCTTCTGGGTATATAATCGAGTTAACACCTGTTTAAAGATACTTGTCTAAATAACTATATACGTCACTAATTAGAGCGATAAGTAAGAATGAACAGCAGTGGAAAACAATGTGTCAGACTGAGCAACAACATTAAAACAAGAAAATACACTCATTTAACTCTCCACTCAAGGAAGACAGTGTTTCATATATTCAATTATTCCTGCCCGCCAAAATCTGTGCATACGATGCTTTTCTCCGAATGTTACAAAACTGTAATTCTGTTTAAAGTATGCGGCTGTGATGCAACACAGCTGCAGACGGCGACATGTAACGTGATACCAGAGGCATTCAGTCAAGAAGCTCTGTGTTTGCTGACTGTTGTGGCATGGTGTGTATACATACAACACTGACGTAAGCGAGAGACGGCAGAAGAGTAGAACAGTAAGAGGTCAAAAAGAGTTAAGAGTAGGATGTGTATGTACATACTGGAGCATCCAGTGATCACGAATGAGTTTTTTATAACCCTATTCTAATTTTTTGAGACGCAGTAGTACACTCATACACTGCCTATGAATGAAGGCAGCGTGTAAAGGTTTTAATGATGATAAAGGCCACAGGTGTAAAGGTTTGGTGACAATAAAGGCAGCGTGTAAAGGTTTGGTGACAGTGTGCTATAAATGTAAGGGGTCTACAGTGTGATAAGGTATCTGTTTGCTGTTGTAAACAGTGAATGAGTGGGATTTCCTGCAGTGGGCCTCAGATATGTGGTCTGAGAGGCATCGCTCTAATCGCAGCTCTGCATTCCTTCACGGATCATTCACTGTACTCCCGTAATCTCCACCACTGAGTGAAAGACTAAAGCATTGAAAGGAGCTACAAAAAAAAAAAACCTTACTGTGAAAATACACAAAACAAACATGAAGCACAAAAACTGAGTCTAATTTCTTCCAATACCATAAATAAATTCTACTAATGTATGAAATATGTAAAAAAAAAAAAAAAATCATCCTCTACCATAATTTTAATTCACTAAATTCTTTACAACTTTTTTTTACATTGTGTTATAAAAAAATAAACAAATCTATGGGGCTGATGAGGTCACTCATCTGGATTACAGAGGAAAACGAGAAGTTGCTCTCTCTCTCCGCTTACACAGATTTCAAATTTCAGAATAAAAGTACTGCAAAATAAAATGCCATTTGGATCACTGTCAAGTATTTTGAAAAATACACTTGAGCTGAAAATGCTTGAAAATATACAAATATATATTTGTTTATATTTACATTTTAAAACTTTGAGTTGCATAAGCTCTTCTGAAAATAATATCTCCTAATATCTCCATCAATGTATGAAAATATCCCGCAAAACCGGCCTAGGAACCAATTACTGAGCTGCATTTCTGAGAGAGCATTTCACACTCGGGTCAGGTATCGAGCACAGAGATGCTGCCCTTGGTATCCGTATCAAATTCTGGTATTGAGAACCAACACACAAAGAGGTGCACCATAGGAAAGGAAACAATAGTGTTTCCCTCCCTCTGAGCACTCTGGGTTTGGGAGAGGCCGAGTGAACAGAGTGTGATCTGCGGAGAGGAAGGAGTGCACGGATGTGTATTATCAGAGAATCGCTTCCTCCAACTTTAATCAGCAGACATCTCGGTCCGGGTCTTGGGGACTGCAGCAGGCGGGACATGGCCGGGATCATTCTCATGACAAACAATTGGACAGAATGAGATTCGGTCATTTAAGAGCTCCACCTCAGCAGAGCCTCCGTTAAAGGGCCCATTCTAAACCCTCTTAAGAATTTATCTGACCATTACTGAGTCTTTATGACTGGTGGCATATGCAAATGAGCTGTGGTTTGATTGGCCCTGCACTGTGCCTTGTTTAAAAAAATAATATGTTGCAGAATGGTGAAGGTTAATCATTTGAATGAATGGGAAAATACAGTGAAAGTATTCACAGCGCTTTTCCCACTTTTTGCTGTGGATTTGTTTCCCCCTCAAAGTTCTACACACAAAACCCCACGACGAAGCGAGAGAGAAATTTGTCTGAAATCTCTGAAAAATATATTACAAAAAAAAAAAAACAACAAAAATATAAC
Source organism: Acestrorhynchus altus (assembly GCA_034509495.1). NCBI lineage: Eukaryota > Metazoa > Chordata > Actinopteri > Characiformes > Acestrorhynchidae > Acestrorhynchus > Acestrorhynchus altus. The sequence goes on along the minus strand of CM067520.1, from coordinate 27,106,301 downwards.
ATGTACATAAGTAATGACATCTTTTGCTCAATACGTTGTTAAAGCACCTTTGGCAGCAATTACAGCCTCAAATCTTTGAGTACGATGAGAAAAATATTCCCAGAGCATGATGCTGCCACCATCATCTTTCATCGTTTCATAGTATTGCCTTGGTGATGAGCAGGGCCTGGTCTCCTCCAGACATGATGTTTGGCATTCGGTGCAAAGTTTGTCCTCTCTCCACAGAGCAACGTTGGAGCTTGGTTTGTGCTCCAACATACACTGTCTACTACGAGACCTTATACAAACAGGTGTGTCTTTACAAATCATGTCCGTTCAACTGAATTGACCACAGGTGTCCAATCAAGCTATAGAAACATCTGAAGGATGATCAGTGGAAACAAGAAGCAGCTCAATTTTCAGTGTTACAGCAAAGGCAGAGAAACCTTGTGTGCGTTATACTTGTGTTTTATTTTTAATAAGTTAGTAAAGATTTCAAACAAACTTCTCACTTTGTCGTCGCAGGGTTTTGTATGTAGAATTTGGAGGGAAAAATTACTTTAATATATTTTGGAATAAATCTGCAACATAAAATGTACAAAAAGACCTGTGAATATTTTCCAGACGTTCTATGTCAATTGGTTGGTCCTCATCTTTTGTAATATGTAAATGAGCTCTGTTCTAATCGCTATACTGTGCCTGATTTAAAAAGCACCCCGAGATGAAACACCTGCTGTCATCAGAAGTATAAATGCAAATGTCTGTGGTTCTGTCATCACAACCATGAGTCTTCTGACATTTCATACAAGCTACTGGACTGTGTTTCTGATACAGTTTCACTACCTACACTGTTGCTGATCTTGAATCTACAGTTTCACTGAAGTTTTGAACTTACAGCACCTATAAAAATGAACCCAGTTCTTACATGACAAACAAAATACTGCTGCTGCAATACTTGCACTGGCAAATTAATATAATCTGAAATATATCTGACCATTTGTTGGATCAATACCACACCAACTCATTTGGAACGGTGACTGGTTGGAATTCTAATGGTTACTTTGCATTTTACAGTTTTCTATAAAAGTAATGAAGTTAATATTACAGTAGTCTGTGTAGAACCAGTGTATGTGTGAAACAACGGACAGTTGTTGTTACTTCTGTAATGCAGACAGAGTGAGGGGGCATTGGAGGACAGGGCAAGAATTGTGTGGATTAAGATTATGCAACAGCCAGGAAAGGGAGGAGAATAGAAGGGAGGTAGTTGTTGAGGGGTTGATGTGTGCACTTATTCTCATTTAAGGAGAAAAATAATGATCCTGACTTAAAAGGATACGTTTATTGGGAAAACCATACAATTGAAAGGAAGCTGTAGTTCCCTGTAGGGTCTCTAGATTGGATATAAGATGATACAGTTGGGCATGAAGGCGGAACCTGTACGTTTCTAAAAACCACCCCTAAGAACCCCCCCAGTTCTGCAAAGATAATGAAGCATATGCCCTTCGTCCCCCTTGCACAATGATGAGCTGAGGTCGGCTCAGGTTGGTGGTCTGTCTCTCTTTGAACCACTGTAGATAGGTTTTGGAGTCATATTACCCTCATAGAAGTGTCTATTTGCTGCACATTTTTGAAGTTATATATAGAAAACAAATAAATATGGAATATATGTATTTAGCATGGGATAAAAAAAAAACATCTCGTTTGAGAGTGTGTGAACGTGTGTGGACTCGAGGACAAGTTTTATTTTGCAGCTCTGCGTATCGCGAAGCAGGAAGCCTGATATGTTTTGCACTCGGTACACGTGGTCGGTGGATTACTGGACACAAAAGTGTTTTGTTTCTGGTCTTTCCCCACACCAGGCTTTGCAAGCTCAAATGCAAATGACTGGAGGCTGTAGTACAACTGTGTTTAGGAAGGAGTGGGGGTGAAATAACTTCACACACTGCTCACCAGGATGGCGAGAGTTCAAGGATGAGTAGGAAACAAGCAAATTTATGTCTAACTGCACTCTCACACACGTCAGAGACGATAAAATTAAAGCAGTCATTTGTGTAGTGGTGTTGGGAGTGTTGATCCACACACTGACAGACTGTAATATACTACAGGAAGCATAGGGGGCGCTCTATAATGTTCATATGATCCACAGTCATTCTGACACTGATCAAGATCAGATTCAGAGTCGTGTCTTCTCTTGTCCTGAACAGCATGCTTTCATCAACTCATCAGCTGCAACCTGCCCAGACAGTTCCAGCTTAACCTCAGCTAAACGCAGAATTAAACAGAGAACACACGCTGTGACTATTTCTGCAGACACATCAGACTTACTGGTCAATCAAGATCGGCTTTCAATATTCTGACCAAAACCGAGGACTAAATGCTACAACACCCACACACTCGTCTGGACTGATTGGGACAATTACACAGTGTAAAAAGCATGGATGATCCCAGTACACAGTAAGAACACCAGTGCAACTGGCCATGGTGATGCCAGTGAGCAGTAAAAGCAACAAAAAACACAGTCGGGATGTTCCCTAGTATACCGTAGACACTGTGGAGCAGAAGGTATCACTATTGTACAAATAACAACAGTCTGTGCAAACACTGCTAGTCTGAGATCTTAAAGGGTTAATTAATGCAGTGTTATTGTTTACAATCAGGTGAGTCATGTCTGTCTAGCTGAATGAAGCCTATTTATCGCATTTCCATGACTCAAAGGGTTTTAAACCCCATCTAACAGGCCTCAGTTTTCATTTCTTAAACATCTTGTTTACACTGTATGGCGTTTCTGATTGGTGGTTTGAACTGAAGAACAAGACAAGATGTGGCTGATATTAACTGACCACAAAATTACATTACAGCTTTGAATATTAATTGAACTAACCTGGTGCACACCTGCAGTGGTTTGCCAGCTGCAGCAGAGCATCCCAGGCATTCAGGACAAAGTCCTGGGGTGGATTGTGACTTGCTGGAGCTGAAATGACCACCTCTGGTGGTTACACCTTCAAGAGTTTGGCAGGACTGACTGTCTTTTAGTCTGCGCTTTTAAAATGCGGAATTGAGAGTGCAGGAACAGAGAGTATTTGGAGAAGTGCAGAAATCGCGTGCTTGGGCTCGGCCAAGGTCAGGCTTCGATGAGTAGTCATATGTATTACGGTTGGGAACCCAATTATAAATAAAAAATGACAAAGAGGGAAATTTACACAAATCCAGTGAAGTAAAAACAGGAAATGGCTGCATGTTACATCTCGGCACAGCGGCTTCAGTAAACAGGCATAAACTGTGTTGCAGCCTTTCAGGGGAGAATGAAGTGAGCTCGGCTGAAGAGCGCTCTGCTTGCAGGAGAGGCCTGAGAGTAGTACTGCTGTGGTTTACACATCCTCTCTGTTATAAACATCAGCTTGGCACGTCGGCCCACAGAGCTCTTAGTCCCAGTTCTAGACTCTGAAAAAGCTCCTTCAGCTGTGACTCAGGAGACCAAACAGGGCAGTGGGTGTCACCCAAACAACCACGTCTGTAGCATCCCATCAAAAATTGCTGTGCTGCAGCCTGAGCGTGCTAACCATCATGATGCACACTGACAAAAATAAATATGTATACATAACACATTCAGGCTTCACCGCTTAAACAATAAAAATAATAATAAATAATTCTATTTTACTATGATAAACTATGCTATTCAGTAGAGATGCACCGATCAATCAGCCAGTGACTGGGTTTCCCAATGCGGTCAGTCTCATAACCGATTTTGCACTGGTCACATTTACACTTCTGAACCACATGAGGGGGGACACGGAAAAAAAGCAGACATACACACACCCCCTCTGCCCAATTCATGCTGAGCAGGTGTGTCTGTGTTGGTCATCCTCACAGGACACTGTTGGCTGGACATTTTTGGTTGGTTCTCAGTCCAGTAGTGACATTCTCATGGGATCAGAGACAGCAGTGCTGCTGGAGTGCTTAAACCTCTCAGTGTCACTGCTGGACTGAGAAGGCCTCTGTGAAGAGAATATTAAAGATCAAACAACAACATGAAAACCAAGGACGACACCAGACAGGTCAGGGATAAAGTTGGAGTGGAGAGTGGAGAAGAGTAAAGCAGAGTTAGGTGATAAAACGTCTGAACATCTCACGAAGCACTGTTCAATCCATCATCCAGGATTATCTAGTCCAGTCCACCTAAACTGACAGTACAGCCATGGATGTTCTAAGTTCAGACCCCAAAATACAAAGAAATAATTTTCTTTTCACTTCATAATTTTACTTTGTGTTGGTCCGTCACAAAATCCCAACAACATACATTTAAGTTTGTGTCACGTGAAACAATGTGGAAATGTTTGAGGGATATGAATGTTTAAGGTACTGTATCTTGCTCAAACGATGACTTTTATATATTTAAAAAAGCTTTGAATATATCAATATTTACAATATATCACCCAGTCCAACGTAACGCTTTATATAACATTAGAGACACTAAACACCTCCACGCTCTGACAGTTTGGAGTGTAAGCTTCTATTTCTAGTTTGCTACATTAGCCTTATAGCTCAGGAACTAAAACTAAAGAAACACTTCAGACACCAAAGCTGTCTTTGCTGACAGACTAAAAATCAGAACGAGTGACCCTGCTTTAACCAACAGGACTGTCAGAGACTCACCAGCTGGAACTCTCTGCGCCGGTCGTAGGCATGCTGAATGCCGCTGTCTGCCCACAGTGAGCGAATGGAGGGCAGGTACTGCATGAATATCTTCGTCTCCACCATGCTCTGCATCATTCTGGACGAGCGCGTGTCAAAGGCCATCACAGTCTCGCCATGCTCCTGGTTGGATGCATCACCCCATGGGATGTGTAATTTTTCTCGCGCATCCACTAGCACTCGAATACCTGAAAGGAACAACACACAAGTATGTAAGTCCAGTCAAATTTATCAACTTAAAACCAAACTTTAACCATTATAACCCTCCGGGTAGGTAGTGTAATCCTATTAGTGCTCTATAATGTTCATATGATCTGCACACTCATTGACACACTGAAATACACTACAGGAAGCGTAGGGGGCACACTACAATTTTTTGATTATTGAAAGTATTAGTGCCTGGTTTCTCTGTATCAATATCTATAGGAATATATTTGAATAGAAACGTAAATGAATAACAAATGACTGAACAAGCCTAGCACGACTGCTTTGCTGTGGTATAGTCATGATTCCTTTTCTGTCAGCTGTGGATCCTGTGTGAACAAGCCTTCATTCCCTCAGGAGCATTCCCTATACCACATGAACTAATGCAAACCTGGTCCCAGTGCAAAGCCTTAAGCTTCAACAGGAGTGCATGCATTTTGTCAGCATCAGTTCTGATGAATGCATAGACTCCTCCCTACTGTTTAACACCACCTAGTGTAGCCAGGAATCAACTGTTCAGAGCGCATTGTGTACTGGACCAATGCATGTTGACCTTGATGTTCACATATTGTGGAAAGTGTTACCTCATAGGCACAGTTAACCAGCAGGCTGATTTAAAGGCTGCCAAATCAATGCAAACACCATTATTACATCCAAGTCACTTCTGTTTATGCACAAGCTCTCTTCCACTTGGCATCTTCACTCAGTATGCACCAACTCTCAGTTCATACACTGCCATCATTTTATTATCCAAGCTTGCTGTGGCTTCAGCTCATGTCAAGTGTGTTTAAAGTGAATAGTCCTTACCACAGGTCCATCAACAGAAATCTCACTGCAGTAGGGTCAATAACCAGTTCAAAGATGTATTTCAATGAAAGTGAATATCCACCCTGCATCAAATATTCATGCATTGAAACAAACCTTTATCCAGATCCAATGGGAGTCTAGCGCTTGTGCTGATCTGTTACATCTTTCAGTTTAATTATAAGAAACTCTGCAAAGCCTGGGTGGCAATGCCACCCTCATACTGCTCTCAGTATGTGGGTGGTGAAAGCGTGCACAATGCAGTATACAAGATAAATACACAGTTAAATGGGAGCCTGCAAGCAGGTATGGACAAATAGGGGTTTATTTGATTAAGCTCAAGAGCTGTCAGCTACGCAGTGAGAAACAATACCTTACCTTCAATGCAAATGCCGGTAAAACACTGAACTCACTTTCACATCTCACTGCTGCGGCACGAGGCAGCACTGTGACCATGTGGCTAAAGATGATGGCAATACACCTTAATCAACAATAGGACCTGGTTAAAGGGCCCAAACCATGCAAAGAGTGATTTTACTATATTTTTTAAAGAACGTCATTAAGTATGCAAACATTGAAATGTACCATTCACTCCTAAAGTACAACAAAGTACCAATCACACACCAGACCACCCCAATGTACCAATCACAAATGTATCAATAATGATATACTGCCTCAGTCCATGTTGCGCTGTTTATTTCCCAGTATATATAAAGCTGATAATACACTGTGTAGTTTGATATATGGCCAATGAAGCACCAAGTTCTTTAAATAAGATCGTTTTATTGTCATCAATTAGAACATTTATTGAAAAGCTTTTTAATAAAACTGTCAAAATCAGAATCTAAATCTAAAACTAACTCCATGACTACAGCCAGAGGGAACAGAGCCTCTTCAAGGCAGAAAAGTAGACTCACTAGATGACAGGACTCAAATAAATTAAAACAAACAATAGCAGGATGCAGCATGTTGACATCAGCTCTGGGGACCATAAACAGGATCATATCCGAGTTGGAAAAGTTGAAATGGACCACAGACCGCGCCGCTACACAAACATCATTTGGCTGCCTGTATATTATATATGGCAGCGATGCCTAAGCAGGCATTAAACTCCAGAATGGACAGACTGACTATTGTTCCAAGGGAACACCGCTGATGCACCAATTAACAAAAGGCTCTGCAGGTCACCTGGTAGTTTGGAAGGTTAAGGGTGAACAAGATAAAAAAGCAAAACAATAGAAAACCATCAACACAGAGGTTAAGTATCGCCTGAAGGTTTATTTACTTGGCTCTGGGTTTGAGTGCTGAGCACTGAGAGTGAAACTGAGACAAATCTCAAAACACTTCTCATTCATTCCATCCCATCTTAAATTCAGCATTTAATGTGGAACGGAAAATTCCAATAAGGGCTTCTATACACCTGGAATTGCGTTTGGTTTGGTACGAATGAGTTAATTCCGTAAATGTAGAGCATTTCCAAGGTGGTTAGTTTCGCTTACGAACAAGAAAAGGTCTAAGTGTAAAGTAATGCATCAGAACAAACCACATGTGCACATTCTGATTGGTCAGACCCGTCTGGGGGCAGAGTGAGAGTGTAACTACAGGAAGAAGGTGGTGAGTGAGTGAGTCTGTGTGCAGTTTAACTGGAGCAGTGGCAGAGATGGTGTTTGTTCATATCTGTAGTGATTATCTGACCAGTATACAAGCTTAAACAACACCTGTAGAGCGGTTCAGCTCAAACCCTGCCCACTACACCTGAAAGTGGGGCCAGACAGAGGTCAGATCACATTCTAACCAAAAACCAACCACCCTTTTCTGGGACTGGAGCAAGACCACATCTCCTAAAGGGACACAGTAATCACATTCCAGACCAGAACAACTGTTGACAGTTACTGAAACAAAAGAAGCAGATTACTTTTGTAATAGTAATTTAAGGTCTTATAGTGTATTCTCTCTCACACACACACACATATATATATATATATATATATATATATATATATATATATATATATATATATATATATATATATATATATATATATAAATGCAATTTTTTTTTCCCCTCATCCCTACAGTCACACTGCCCACCCCTGAAGACACTAGTCCTGAGTCAACATTTTCTAGCTCAGTTTTGCTGGGACTGAACATTTAGTTGCCTAATACAGCTTTTTAAAGAGGAACGCAGACCAGATGGCTCAGAACTCATCATGACAATACAGAAAGGAACACTGAGCATTAGGTCAACCCACTCCATAGTAATTATTCATATCAGTTTTCCCAGACCTACATTAGTGCAGTAATGCAGCGAGCACGCAGCCAGCGTTGGGGGTGATATGTGAAGAGAGCACCATCTACCCTACCCATGCCTGACTGCCGCACGATTCAAACCTGGGATTCAATCCTATGACCGCTGAGATACTTGAAGCCCTGCTCAGACTGGATTTGGGCATCTGTGTTGAGTTGAATGTTCAGTGATACGTCTCAGATGGTAATCAATCCTTCAGTTTCCAGTATTATAGTAGGGTCGCCATCCGTTCATATTGACCATTGTGAACTGACTTTTCCCATCACCAACATCATTAAGTGCACGCCAACATAAAGACGCATGAAATCTGATCCGACTTCACATTTGTGTCACATGCACACAAATTGGATACATAGCAGATTTAAGAGCACTTCTGAGGCAAATCTGATGGATGTGGGTAGGGCTTCCGCGGTCAGTCGACACAATAGATGATCTTAAGGCTAAAAATGACCAGACTCATCTTTTATTTTTTTAGATTTCTAAAACGCTTCAATCTAAATAACAAATGCTTTTCCTTATTACCAGCATGTAATTCCTGCACACAAGAGGTCAGTCACTGTCATCTGTCGGCTCCATTCAGTGCTGCACTTTAAAAAATAATAGCGGCTGAAGTCCAACTTGGCTGAGAAATGGATTTTTACACCCACAGCGGAAAACCCAACCAATTAATTGATTCACTGATAAAGGGACAGAACGAACAGCACGGAACAAAACGCCACCTTTCAACAAAATGCAGCGATTAGCGTTGGTAATGTTTCCCCTATTTGCTGTGTTACATCATATCATTTGCTGACAAAATAATATGAAGATGAAGTGAAATTAAATGCTCAGTTTGAATTTTGGTGTCATTTATATTAGTTGACTAACTGATAGTCAATACATTAATCAATAGAAAAATACTTGTTAGTGGCAGCCCTAGATCTGGCTCACATTATGACAATATCTGATTGGAGTCACTTCAGACTGGTAATGTGAACTTAGACCAATATACAGATAGGTTACAGTTTTACAGTGTTGTACCATCGCAAATCAACAGTCATCCACTATGCTTTACAGTAACATGTTCAAGATGATTTGAGGTCATGCCTAGTTTACTGATTTCTGAGCCAAGACATTCTACAGAGTCTTGTTCCGATTATGTTGTAGAAACATCATAATTAAAGGTTACTGTTTAAAAATACAGCCTGCTGAGTTTCTGCTGTTACAGATAAACACTGATCCTTTAACATTATACACTGTTCAGGTTATCATAATATCGCATCGTATATGACCATTTCTCCTAAACATATCAAAATATGTTTTTGTTCTATGACCTGCCCTAGTTTACTGATCTCTGAGCTAAAATGCTTTTGCTCAAGGCCCGGTCTATCCTGCTGTAACCTTTTAGTTACTTTCAGAATTGTAGAAAAGATGAGAACACCAATCTATACTTCGAAGGCTGCTGTTGACTTTCCCTGCCTTCCTCTGTGAAGGTCAACAGGAATGGCACTAACCCTCATTAACAGATTAGGATTAGTACCAATCAGGTATTTAATCAATGTGAATTCTTACCAACATTCTGCCTGAACGAAACAAATACTAACTGCAAGTCAGGTGGCACCAAAAGGTGAGAAACATGATGTTACTGTAACTGCAACATGATTTCACACCTCTTCTGAGCATCATGTTGGCATCATAGTTACATCTAGAGGTAGACATGACATCGTACCACTTTCATTTCCAATAATAATGAAACTTTGTTTCATGTCTGCGTTTCTTCTTTTATAGCTGTACTTCGGATTTTAACTGAAGCGATTCATTGAGAAAAGGATCGAAGAGTTGGTTGTTGGTTCACCGTCCTCTACACCACAGGAAGAAAAATACAGCTGAGTGTGAGCTGTATCCTGACCTGAGCAATATCCTCATTCATTTATACCCAAATATATCCACACACATCTCTTTGGAGCAGACAAACAAATACCAAACCATTGTCTCCATGTCTAATGCCAGGCATAGGCAAGAGGGGTATAAAGCCCCACAGCACTGAGCTGTGTTCTGTGGAACTGTGTTCTCTGGAATGGTGGAGCTCCATCCGGTACTTTTATGAGGGACATGTTGGGCGGTTGGAGATGAGATGGGGTGGTGGTCATCCAACATCCTGACCACACTAATGTTCTTGTTAATGTATGTAATCAGATCCTCACAGCAATGTTCCAGAACCTAATAGAAAGTCATCCCTGGACAGAAGATACAGTTACTCCAACAAAAGCAGATAAACTCTTATTAATTCTTTCAAAACAAACAGCGAATGCACAGGTGTCCCACTACCTTTGTTTGAACAGTGTATGTCTGTACCAAGTACACAATAAAACAAAATATCACAATGGATAGCATATTGTGATGATGCCCTGACTAATTTAACATTGACGCATCCCATCTGTCACAGCATCACGCCACACATAACCAGTGCAAGATCTCAATCTTAGTCAGGAAACCTCCACTCTCTGCTGTACAGCTGGAAATCCCCGACTGAGCATCAGCCATGGTTAGAAAGGAGCCCCACGTTATATAACACTGCTGGTGATCATTTATCACATCCCCTTTTCAGGGAAGAATGAGTAAACACACATTGAGAAGTGCACCTAAACCTCCACGAAAAGTGTCACACTACACTGAGGGGGATGGTATGGGAATACTGACGACTGCCTCCAGTGCATTTACCTATTGCTTACTGACTAAAACATTGTGGCAATGCTTAACTCAGAACCTGACATCTGCACTTGGTGTGCATTTACATGCTGTTTACATAAGTCAGGATCAGAGTAACGTACATGATACACATCATAAAGTACAAAACTTACCCTATCCAAGCATGGCGGATGCATCATAGTGTGATGAATTATCAGTTATTCAGCTCAGAAAACAGATAAAGTTTAAATGCCAAAGGATATTATCTAGCGAAGACAATGACCTTACCGTGCTCATCCAGTGTTCAAATTTCAAAATAAAAGTTCTGATCAGGGATAATACTGATACATTAATAAAGGACTTTTTTTTGTTAAGAATAAAGGACTTATAAGCTTCCTTGTCAATCCAATCAAATTGCAATTATTACATTTTCAGCTCAGAAACACTCAGGATGATCGATTTCCAAGAGGATTTCTGAGATGTAAAGTGCTTAGTTCTTATAATCAAAAAATAATAATTGTGATCAAAACATGGTAAAATTCATACAAATATATTTCAATTCTGTTAATAATTGATTGATAATCTCAGATGAAGTCAAATTTGAGAAACTAGGATCTCCTGTGACGAGCTCCTGTGTGACTCCTTTGAAAACTTTTCTAATTTCTGGCAAATAAACATAAAATATTAAATAAGTATAAAAATAATGTCAAACTACAAACCCATCCCACAAAAGTTAAGAATAGAAAAGCAAAAGTCTGGTTAAAGTAAACATCCAAAAATCCCACCCCAGATATCATCTCCAGGATAACTGCTCATCATCGCAGTGCTACTTTGTCAGGCATCCATGCATATATAGGGTTCCAATCTTTTCTAGAGATAATTTCCAGGAATGGTCAGTAATGGTCTAACTGGAATGACAGATAGGGATTGTTCCGTACCTCTTTTCAACATTTGCATGACAAATCACAAGTGAGTAAATTCACGGGGAGTCACAACCCAAACAGCATAACTGACTAACTAGCTAAGTTAGGAATCACTGATCAAGACCAACAGTAAAACATCACTTGTGCAGCAACAGCGCGCTGGATACGACTGCCATCCAGCATTACCTCACATCAAGTCAGGTGATTTACACCATCAAAATACACACAACCAGCTACCAGAGTGCTTTTACCTCTTTTTTAGGATTTTAGTGGTGTTACTCCTTAAAACTCCAGCTTCAGAATCACATTGATGTTCCACTGGATGTAACAGGGAGAACAGCGTCTCCATCATTCCCACACTCTCCAGAACCGAATTATCACTGCATAAGCAGTCATATTAGTGTAAAACCCTAAAATATCGACAGCCTCAGTCCTCAGTCTCATTCTGTGTCTCTCAGCCTATCCACAAAGGCATGTGTACAGCTACAGTGAATTACATTTCCAGACTCTAGAGGGCACCCAAGAGCAAATACTACAAATTCTCTCAATTTGCTTTAAGTCATAAGGCTGTTGCACTCTTTGTATTTTTATTGTCATGCACCTCTGGTCAGGCTGATGTGTTTCCTGCCCATTTTCAAGTGTGTGAACGGTTTAGGAATGAGTCAAAGCTGATTTAAGATAAGTTAAGAGTCGAAAAATTTTGCAGTGCTTGCTGAATTTTTGTACTAAACACATGGGCTAATAAGAGTGTGCAGCAAAAACACTCGAATGTGTTTTTGTCTGGGACTACATTGAAGCACATAAGCCGTAATAAAGAGCAGCATTTTAACTGTTAAAACTGTTTACAGTCAACACGATGCTGCTTCAGCCGTACCCGTCACCTCACGTGTTCAGTCACAGAATACAAGTAAATGCGCTCCATACCTCCATTTATATGACATTTACACTTTACTGTAGTACATATTTATGTGCACATAGTGTTTATATAATGTCTTGCACTACAGAGGGACACAGGAGGTCCTTCCTTCCTGGGTGACCAGTACGAACTACTCGTGTGATTTATCATTTCACTTATCAGTGCAATTTCACTTCTACAAGATGTTCATATTGGATAAATAACGTGTACAGTTATTTATTACAGTTTTACATCATTATTGAATATAGATGAGTGCAGCTGTAATTTCCAGTTTCCCTTTGTATTGAAGTAATTCTGATACTGATACAGAGTATTCTCACACCTCATTCACACTTTATTGCATTATTATCTGCACTTCTGGGTAGATCCCAACTGCTTTTCATGGTTTGTACTTTATAAATCGAATCAGCTGACCTGATCTATAATCTATAATCAATCACAAAACCAACCCTTAAACTACACTGCCTCTTCTCTGATTAAAGAAGGGAAAACAGAATTGATGTGTGTGAAATTACAGCTCCTGTGTGTGTTTAAGGTATGTTAGAGTGTATCAGAGTGTGTTTAAGGTGTGAGTGTATTAGTGTGTTTTAGGTGTATTATAGTGTTTAAGGTGTATTAGAGTGTGTTTTGGGTGTTAGTGTGTTTTGGTGTTAGAGTGTATTCAAGGTGTATTAGTGTCTTTAAGGTGGGTTAGAGTGTGTTCTTGGTGTGTTTAGGTGTATTGGAGTGTGTTAACGGTGTATTAGGGTGTGTTTTGGGTGTGTTACAGTGTGTTTTATGTGTGTTACAGTGTGTTTTGGGTGTGTAAGTATATTAGAGTGTATTGAAGGGTGTTTTTAGTGTGTTTAGGTGTATTAGAGTGTGTTAAATGTGTATTAGTGTGTTAGGGTGTGCTTTTGGTGTGTTAGGACTGTGTTTTTGGTGTATTAGAGTGCGTCAGAGTGTGTTTTGGGTGTATTAGAGTGTGTTTTGAGTGCGTTAGAGTGTGTTACAGTATGTTTTGGGTGTATTAGAGTGTGTTTTGGGTGCGTTAAAGTGTGTTCCAGTGTGTTTTGGGGCTCTTCTCGGACTCCCTCAGCCGCTCGTCGGGGAGCGCGATTTACCTCAGGTTAGCTTAGCATAGGCGGCGCTCCGCAGTAACTCACACAAACGGGACCGGACGCGTCTCACTGTCCCCTTGGACACACGGGTAGGTCTCGCGGGTGTCCAGGGGACCGCGTCTTCGTCCCGGCGGTCCCCTCGACTGTAAAACCTGCTCTTGCGACCGTTTTCTGCACTTTCTTCACCGTAGCGGCGTTAGCTTAGCATCGGCGCGCGAAGCGAAACAAACAAACAAACAAACAAACAAACACACAGACTGATAGACAGACAAACAGGCTGACCTTTTATCACGTTGCTGTAGATGGTGGCCCTGAAGTCCTCTTTGGCCCGCTGGTCGAAGTCCTGGCCGTGGATGATCCGCATCTGCTTCAGGAAGGTGGACTTGCCGCTCTCTCCGGCGCCCAGCAGCAGGATCTTCACCAGCCGCTTCACGTACGGCTTGTCCTTGGAGATGGTCTTATCGATCTCCTTAGATTTCCTCAGCTGCTCCGCCTCGCTGCTGTTCATCAGACATTTGGGGAAACACACGGACAGAAAGGACCGCGACGGCAGGAAATCCGCCATCTTCCACTCAACTTCATCGAGGCGGCGGAGTGAGAGGCGACGCGCGCGCCGAGTCACATGAACCGACTCAGAGGAGCCGAGTCCCGCGAACCGATTCACACGAACGAGTCAACGGGGTCTATTTAATCGAGTATTATCATTAATATCATTTAAATCAATATGATAAATATTTTAATACCTTTCAATACCTCCCAAAAAATGTAAATGTACTCATGTAGTACATTTAATTAAATATAATCATTAATATAATTCATAACAATATTTAAAAAAATATGTTTTACTCTCCTTGTGTTTATAACAGATCTCATGTAGTACATTATTGAATATTATCATTAACTTCCTATATAACAATCTATTTTTTTACACAACCACATTTCTTTATCTCTCAAAATTATATATATATATTTATATCAGATCTCATGTAGCACATTTTATTGAATATTATCATGAATATTATTTTAACACTGTGGCTCTATTCACAAATCAGAGTGTGCTTCTATAATATAAGAATAAAATCTGAAATCCAAATAAATAGCATGCATTATTTATATAGTACATAATTATATTACAGTTAATATGTACCCTGTGATATATTTATATATTTTACTGCTGTTAACCAACAAATAATAATTCGTATTATATGAAAATGAAAATGTATTAAATATATATAAACGTTTCAATGGAAAGAAGAGGAACTGATCAAAACTTTCCTCCCACCCAAAAAGTTCCACTGACTCGACTCTCGGTTCATTGAAACGGACAGTTCAAATGAATCGGTTCAGTAAAGTGAACCGGTGTTGGAGGGCGCGGTCACGAGAGGCCGAGCGCGGGCACGACTGCATGCAGGAGAAGTTTAATCACATTATTTATGCCACATTATTCATATTATTAATGTCTCTGAATCTCTTGTGGCCCTAATGGCTGTACACACTACAGTGCACACTACGAGGTTCACTACACCGTACACAACACACTATACTACACAATACACTGCACTCTTCACTACCACCATACATAACACTCTACAACACTATACTACAATACACTCTGCAGCTTCACTACGTACACAACACACTATACTACACAATACACTGCACTCTTCACTACACCATACATAACACTCTACAACACACTATACTACACAATACACTCTGCACGCTTCACTACCCCGTACACAACACACTATACTACACAATACACTCTGCACTCTTCACTACACCGTACCTAACCTCTACATCAGACTATACTACACAGCCACACTCTGCACGTTTCACTACACCATACACAACACACACTATACTACACAATACACCTCTACACACCTTCACTACCCAGTACACAACATACCATACACACACAATACACTCTGCCTTCACTAACCCGTACACAACACACTATGCTACACAATACACTCTGCACTCTTCACTACACCGTACACAACACTCTACAACAGACTATACTACACAATACACTCTGCACGTTCACTACACCGTACACAACACACTATACTACACAATACACTCTGCACGCTTCACTACACCATACACAACACTGTACAACACACTATACTACACAATACACTCTGCACTGTTCACTACACAGTACACTACACTACATAACACACTATACTATACAATACACTCTACACTGTTCACTATACCATGCACTACACTCTACAACACACTATACCAAACAATATGCTCTGCACTGTTCACTACACTATATAACACACTATACTATACAATACAATCTACACTGTTCACTACTCCGTACACTACACAACACACTATACTATACTATACTATACAATACACTCTACAATGTTCACTATACCATACACTACACTCTACAACACACAGTACGATAAATTCTAAACTACATTCTACACTACACTATATTACTATATATATATACTACACTGGATTCTACACTACGCTGTACATTACACTATACATTGCACTGTATAATGTGAAAATGTGAAAATGTTTGGGTCTAAATAATATTGTAGTCTACTAATGTTTTACAGACCCTGACATTGAATTGGGGGCAGGAGGACTGAATTAGTCACTTTCTACGGCCTGTCCTTTAAAACCTTTGTATTCAGACGGAGACGAGTGAGGTTGGTTCAGACTGCCTGTTTTTCTAGTTTCAGTTTACATTACAGTCAGCCTTTGCATTTGCATGTGCAACCGTTCTACAGTACCACCCTCTTTCTCTTTCTCTCTCTCTCACACACACACACACACACACACACACACACACACACACACACACACACACACACACACACACACACACACACACGCACAGTCTCTCTCTCTCTCCTTAGGGCAAGGATATTAAGTTACACATTTAAAATAAGTGTGTTTTTTTACAATCAGATATATTTAATTATAATCCACTGCTGGATGTATGTCACTGTGATTTTTCCCACAGTTAAAGGGTTGACCGAGTTCCACATTTAAAATCTATGTGGGTTTGTGTAACACAAATGTGCATAATTAATATTGTACAACCATTTTAACACAGAATCAAACAGGCTGTTTGTGGTACATTATGTGATATACAGTCCATCCGGAAATTATTCTGCCTTTGTTATTGTGGGGTATTGTGTGTAGAATTGGAATAAGTGTGTAACATAACAAAATGTGGAAAAAGTGATGCACTGTGAATATTTTCTGAATGCACTGTATGTAACTGGGCTCTGTTCTGATTGGTTGCTTTAAATTGTATTTATCTGGACTAAAATCATTAATACATATAAAATAATGTAAAATAACATTTGCATGAATAGGCAGTATTAAATCAATTTGACTGAATTACAAAACATTTATCCAGAAACACAGTCCGGTAGCTGGTATTAAAGATCAGCAGTGTAGTTACTGAGACTGTATCAGAAACACAGTCCGGTAGCTGGTATTAAAGATCAGCAGCAGTGTAGTTACTGAAACTGTATCAGAAACACAGTCCGGTAGGCGGTATTAAAGATCAGCAGCAGTGTAGTTACTGAAACTGTATCATAAACACAGTCCGGTAGCCGGTATTAAAGATCAGCAGCAGTGTAGTTACTGAAACTGTATCATAAACACAGTCCGGTAGCCGGTATTAAAGATCAGTAACAGTGTAGTTACTGAAACTGTATCATAAACACAGTCCGGTAGCCGGTATTAAAGATCAGTAACAGTGTAGTTACTGAAACTGCCATCCTTCCATTGGTTTAGTAGTTAAGAGCAGCAGTGTGGAGGTGGTGAGCAGTAACACGCGCTTTGGCGTCGCCTGTAGGCTGCTGCTGGTACTGCAGCGCCGTCCTTCGCTGTGATTGGTGGAGAAAGCTGCGCTCAGTCAGTGTGTGTAGGCAGTGTCTCTCCTCCAGCACAGACAGCTTCAGAGCCCGAATCTGCTGCACTGATTACTGCTTTGGGGGAGTTTAGGAATTCATTCCTGCGACAATGACGATAAAGTTGATTCGAGACCATGGGCAGCATTACCGCCCCCGGATGGCCTGTTTACAGAAGGTGGGTGTGAGTTTACTTTCCCTCCTAATGATGAGTCCTGCCTCAGCCCTGCTCCTGGAGACCCTCAGCCCTGCTCCTGGAGAACCTCAGAGGGCTGGCATTGAGTGTTTATGACAGGAATAACTAAAGGAAGCTGCAGACACTCCCTTCTGCTCCTCTTTATTACAGAGCTGAGCTGCTCTGGACCCTCCATGCTGCTTATTTCACCTTCTGATATGTACTAATGCTGGATGCATGTGTTATTATATTACATAACACACGAGCATGTTCACATCATGACTGAATGTGTTGGAGAACATGGCGATTCGATCGAATCTGCATTATCTTTAAACTGCAGCCTCCTGTTATGTTACAGGACAAAGTGCTTTGGACTTTTGAAAATACAGAATATTATATGAGAATATTAGTGTTATTTATTTAACCAATGCAGATTTAATGTTCATATCTATTTTATAGTTTATATAAACACATTTCAATAGTGTAAGTTGATATTAATATCAATATATACTCTGTATTTTTATACATCTGTGTTTATGTGATATGATGGGACAATAAGCTTGATCTGATTTGTGAACATATTTGATATTTTAAATGGCGATTTTATATAGAATGAATGTGCACATATGAATAGTGCCATATGTTCACTATTATCAGGGAATAATCGTGTGTAAATGCATTCACTGCACTGCTTTGTGTGCTTTTGCACCGTTTTATTCATTTTTGAGAAGTGAATCAGTGAAAAGGCTTGAGCTGAAACTAAATCTTTCTCACTTCAAAGCCAATTAGTTTGGCTCAAGGCCTCAATACACTGCTTACTCTGGTCTGTGGTTTTCAGGTCAAAGGTCATGTCCCATGCAGAAATCAGATATATGGCTATATATGAATATATAATAACGTCATGTATCATTTAATAATAATTATATGCATCAGTTATTGGACAGATCATACCTGCATTAATAAATGGAAGGTAAACACGTTTGTGTGTACTATACGTGTGTAATACATACTGTATATTATATAGTAATATGCCTATAATATGCTCTATATATTATACATATATGTGTCTGTGTATTGCCACGGAACTTCATATCTGTATGGAACCCTACCGTGATGTAAACGTGAAATGTGCTGTAATATCTCAGCTGGAGGCGATGGTGCTGGAGATGCAGGACTCCAAATCTGGGGTGAAATCGTCTGAACAGAAGCTGAACATTACCTCCATTCCTCACGTCATCGCCGGTGAGCTGAACCCGATCACATCTCACACTGTCACTCCGCTTGTAGTCACACTGACACCATTTAAACCCCGTTCACTGAACTAGCTCCTGACTGTCTTCTCTTTAGAGTTTTATTCCCTGTTTCCTTCTGTCTGTTTTATGTTATAACTGTAGTGAAAGAAAACATGCACCATTAGTGACCTCGTTTACCTACCGTGGCGTTAACTCATCAGCTATGGGCCTCGTTCACCATCACTACTGCAGTGTTAACTCATCAGCTATGGGCTTTGTTCACCATCACTACTGCAGCGTTAACTCATCAGCTATGGGCTTCGTTCACCATCACTACTGCGGCGTTAACTCATCAGCTATGGGCCTCGTTCACCATCACTACTGCGGCGTTAACTCATCAGCTATGGGCCTCGTTCACCATCACTACTGCGGCGTTAACTCATCAGTTATGGGCCTCGTTCACCATCACTACTGCGGCGTTAACTCATCAGCTATGGGCCTCGTTCACCATCACTACTGCAGCGTTAACTCATCAGCTATGGGCCTCGTTCACCATCACTACTGCAGCGTTAACTCATCAGCTATGGGCCTCGTTCACCGTCACTACTGCGGCGTTAACTCATCAGCTATGGGCCTCGTTCACCATCATTACTGCAACGTTAACTCATCAGCTATGGGCCTCGTTCACCATCATTACTGCGGCGTTAACTCATCAGCTATGGGTTCATGAAGCTGAGGTTCTGAGAAGATGGTCAGGCTTGGTGTTCTGTACATTGACCAGCAGCCTGCAGCCACTGATGGTAATCTGCCTGCACTGGCTATATACAGTAGCTTTCAATTGGATGAGGCCTGTGCACTGATTTGTGCTCCAAAGTTGCCCTTTAATCCTAATGGGCAGTGTGTGTGTGTGTGTGTGTGTGTGTGTGTGTGTGTGTGTGTGTGGTGTGTGCTGTGGGCCTATTAAACCGTCCTACACACGGCAGTGTACATGTTGCTTCATAGTGATCCAGGTTAGAGTATGATGGGACTGTCAGAGCTGCATGATAAAGTAATGAATCTGGAAGTAATATTTAATATAATTACTGTAATTTAATATGGCCACTTTATTTAAGTGCAGTATTAGCAAATATCCTATACATTCTGTTCATTATGTTCTATTATATAACACTCATGACTGGAATTAAAAAGAGATGGGGAAGTAAACAAGATGGAGGTAAACAGATGGTAACCTGCGACCAACATTTTATATTATTCCAAATTATCTCAATATCAATATTTGTAATATACTGTCCAGCCCTACCACCACCATGTTTGGGAGCTGTATTCTAGCCTGGCTGGGTCTGACTGTGAATTGAATATGGGGCTCTCTCAACGTCTCTCTCAATGTCTCTCTCAATGTCTCTCTCAATGTGTCTCTCAATGTCTCTCTCAATGTCTCTCTCAATGTCATCTACAAGTGAACAAGGTTGTAAAGTGTCCGTGTCTGTGTTTGACAGGTCGGACATTCTTGCCTAGTTGCTAATCATGAAGGTGGACACTCAAGGTAATCATGCTTGCTGGTGAGAGTGGTCCGTGGTGCTGAAGTGCTGCAGTTTGGGTTTTTGAAACTCTTTCTCCTGCCTTTGCTAGAGGCTCGGGCTACAGGCACCATGCTGGTGGCGTACGGGTTCATCTACCCACTGCAGGACACAGCTCATCCTGAAGCAGACGGGAGCCTCTACACTTTCAGGTAGCTGACAGCTCCAGCGTTTGTGTTTATTGAAAACTGCTCTGGATAAACGTTCTGGATACACGTTCTGGATAAACGTTCTGGATAAACGTTCTGGATAAACGTTCTGGATTAACGTTCTGGATAAACTGTGATCTGTTCCCAACAGACTCCTTACTTCTGGCCTGCTCAGAAGTGGAGGCCTGACGACACTGATTATGGTAACGTCACTTTCTTATCATTCAGCTTGTTAGATAAATGTAAACACACACACACACACACACACACAACACACACACACACACACACACACACACACACACACACACACAC